>VYZM01005141.1:250464-261048 GCA_013398915.1 Dromas ardeola
TTTTTTTTTAAATGCAAGTGTTTCGTAGGCTAGGCTGTATCATTTACATTTCACGGTACTTCCATTTCTAACAGTGATTTCTAATGCTGCAAATGTTTTCAACACTTGACAGGACAAACTCCTGGTCTGAATTAATTTTGACCCTGCTTTGAGCAGGATGTTGAACAAAAAGGGTCCTCGCATCCCTTCCAACCTGAATGAAGTGGTGAATCTGAATTTAGTGGTAGAACTTACAGCTCAATTCACAATAAAACATTAAGAAGCCTGATGTTTGGACAATAATCTAAAAAAAAAAAATAATCAGGGTAATACAAAAATATAGCTAGATTTTTTGTTATTTGTTATTATAAATGTCCTAATATCAGTTGATTTCTGCTTTGGTGAACATTTCCCACTGAATAATTATTTGACCCTCTGGGAGATCCACAGATCTTTAACTGCAAATACCTGTTGTACAAAGTGTTGGTGCTTTTGTGCAAATACTCTACAAGGATTTACTTACAGCACTGTTTGCCAAGATCTGAGGTTTTATAAATAGACTTTTCCTTGACCACAGACTTGTAACTAAGATGCAAACAAAGAGTGGCATAGACTATTTTGTTTTCACATTTAGCTATGCTTTCGTATGTTGTTTTAGTTTAAACTTGGTTTTAGGATTTATTTTTTTTTAAAGTTCATGAGGATATAACCATTTTGTAATGAGTGTCCAGTGTTGCAAATGTGACGTTTCCACAGGAACGAATTGTATGTATGATCTGTATGCTGATCGCCTACATGAGCACTTTCCTCTGGATACCCATGCTACCTCAGGAGGAACAATCTGCTATTTTAAACTGATTGCATCAGTGGGCCATCTTATTCGCCTTTCAATAGTATCCCTTCAGATCGAAGCAGATAACTGCATCACTGACTCACTAACCATTTATGACTCTCTGATGCCAATCAAACATAAGATACTGTACCGGTGAGTAAAAATTTTCATTGAGAATTCAATGACAATCATTTGGTTGTTTTTTTTTTCCTGTAGATTTGTCGACTGCACATTTTGTTTTGATAAAAATACTCTGATCTTCATGTGTTATGCACACACATGGTAAAATCCCTTTTTTTTTTTACACAAAAGTGAGAAGTTCATTTTTCTAATAAAAGAAACACTTAAATACTCTTTAAATTCTTTTTTATTCTTCAACTGGAGTGCATCTTCACCTAGTTGCAGGCCTGAGAAGTTCGCACATTACTGGGTGGAATTTTCTGTTTCTTATCAGGAAACAGATGCTAACCAAAAGAAAATCTCATAATTTCCTCTTCTAAGCAAACTCTTCTTCCATATGAAGATTAGTGCTCTTCATAAGAAGACTGAAGTTCTAAAACTAAGTCTCATGATTCTTTGGACACTTACTGCCCCTGACCAGTTCAGCGCTTTTTTTAGCTGCCCTGTTTGAGTAGTTTAGAGCATTATTGAAATCTAGAGTTGAAGCTCTCATGCACTGAGATATGCAGACTATTATTTTTTTAAAAAAAATATTTTTTCTGGGTTTTTTTCTTGTCTTTAATGATCCAGTAGGCTTGTTTGGGGATTTTTTTGTTTGAAATTCCTAGTAACTAATTCCATAGAGGTCTGTCATACCAAAAGGTGAAGGCAGCACCTCAGTCAAGTAGACGAAGAACTCAGCGTTTTGACTCATGAAATCCTTTTCTCTGTCCTGTCAGTGTGTGTATAAGCCTCAAAAAAGAGCACTGGCTTTTCAGTCCTCTTCGAGAGCTGTCCTCTAGTAATCTGAATCACTCACTGACTTGCCTATAAAACAGCAGTTGGTGTTCACTTACTTGTTAGTATCTGTAGAGGTCTGAGGGTATCTGCTAGGTAATGCATATGGAAAGTAACATATATACATTTTTTTTTTTTTTTATGAGACTCGTTGATTGGCTCAGGTTCTTCATTTCTGACTTGAAGAATAAATTCTTGTCTTTCCCACTCCCCAAATCCAAGCTAAAACTGTTGGTCTAATAAAATAAATTTTCTCTTTCTACAGGCCCTTCTTTACTATTGGCTTCATTCATTTTTGCTTGTAGTGAAGGCTGAAAGTCAGTTTTATCTCCTATGGCTAACCATTCCATCTTCCTTTTCATGTTTGCAATTTCTTTCTTTTTTTGTAAGAAGTGGCTTTCCAATACTGAATTTCTAATGTTTACTGTCTATTTTACTATCTAATTTCTAATGTGTCTACTGAATTTCATGTTTAACAGCATGGATTTTTTACTAGGTTTGAAGTAGGTGAGCTCTGCACCAGTGGAAAACTTATGCACAGAGTGAGAGCAATGTGTTCAGTTTTTGTTTTGGGTTTCGTTTGTTTGTTTTTTACTGATTGTTTACATATGTACTCTCTTTTCTTCCTCCTCAGAGCTTGTGAACCAGTTGATTCATTGGTGTCACTTGTGTCCACAAATAATCTCATGCTGGTAATGTTTAAGGCAGCACAAATAAAGGAACAGAAGGAATTCCATGGCTATTTTGAGGTCATTACACAAGAAAGTAGGTTTGTTTTGTGTTTGGAAATGTGTTTATTGTATTGTTTCTCTCTAAGACCTCAAAGTGGCTGTCATGTCCCTGATTTGTGGATAAATGACTCCTGAATCTCAATTTCTTTTTTTTCTACACGCCTGTCTCTCTCCTTCATCTCCTCTGCATTGCTGAGTGTCTGCCTTCCTCTTGATTAATTTAATCTGTGCGGATTAGCTCTTCTTAAATGAAATATGAAGTGAGAAGTCTGAAACTAGCACTCACTGTAATCAGTTGGTCAGGTCTGCAATGTGCCAGTAGATGGAGTTGTTATTCCGGGTGTAGCATTGCTCTGGCCTCTCTCCTGGTTTGGGACTCAGTGATGTTAAAGGTGGAGGGAGTTCAGCACTAAAAACTACCTCCATAAAATAAAACTTCAGTTGTTTTGCCTGCATTTTCTATCAGTACCCTGCCTCCTCATTAACACAAAGGAGTCAGTTAAGTTTGTGTGTCAAGTCTATAATCTGTTTTTTATTGCTTTAAGCTTTAAGAAGTGCTTAAATAAGAATCACAAATAGCAGAAGGAACATCACTGTAGTAGCACAAGGAGAAATATCTAACACAATCCAGAGCAAGGAAATTCAAGCTGCTCAAAAAGGTGCTGTGTACTTTCCATGTTGAGCGTTAAAAAACTATCATAAAAGCATGTGATAAATTCTCCATCATAAGTAACTTTCAGTTCAGGGCAGTTATTTCTGTATGTTTCGTTAGTTTAAATTCAGGGCTGGGTTTTCTCTGCTGGGGGGTATGTGTGTGTGTTTTGATTTTAATGAATTCTCTAAATCCATTGAGCAGTCATAAAAGGAAATTTTGACTTCCAGGAGGCTGATAGATTAGCACATTGTCCATTTCTCTTCTAACTGGCATTTTAAGACTAGAGATCCTCATGTACTACACTACTGTGGCTGTATCGATGTGCAACACTGTTCACGGAGACGTGTTTGCAGAGCTGCCTTCAGTGAAACAACCAATATAAAACCTCACAATATTTTATCCTGGTCCTGCAGAGCCCAGCGAGTACTCCTAGATTTTTACATCCCTTGTTTGTCTGTCTGCATCGTTGGGAAGGGTATCCTTTTACAGCTTGAACCCAGATAAATATAATTGCTAAACTGCCCTGTTTTACAGTGGAAGAATTCTGATAAATTTAGACGCTTAGCCCACTGAACTGCTTTGCTGGAAATATATTAAGGTTTAACAACTTTTGCTTCCTTTTTTTCCCTAGGGTGTGGAAAAGCAATAGTGACAAAGGAGAAAATTGGCTATGAAGGGAGACTCACAAGTCCCTATTACCCAAGCTATTATCCTCCAAAATGTCTTTGTGTGTGGAACTTCCAGGTAAAATGGATTTCTTTCTCTCTTAGGCACTGTTACAGGTTCTGTGTACCCGAAACACACAAGTATAGCAAAAACAATTGCGTACGGAGTAACCTGCACCCTTACAGATGTAGCAGTTTATGGAAATGACATACCTCGCTGTGCTCAAGTTTTTTGTGTTAGGTTTTTTCTTTTTTTTTTTTTCTTCTTTTTTTCTGTGCACTTATTCTTAATGAAGAGAACGTAGCTCTTAAGCTGTCCTATTATAAAGGTGAAGACCTGAGATAAGTTTTGATGTTTAGCCTGCAGAGTTCCTTCACAATAGAGAATGTAAGACTTTACTGGTTTTAATTCCCCTCTTGCCACCCTGAAAAATTTGGAAAAAAGTATGTACAAAACAGTCCTCTAACCTAATTAGTACTGCTGCTTCTCTGATATCTCTTCTCAGTCTGTTTAGTTATGCTTAATAAGTTGAATTTTTGTCTTCTAAGATGTTCTGTCCTACCAGCACAATCCTACAGGCTGTTTTTATTTGGTATCCTTTTCTGCATCTTTCTTGGGTACTTTCCTGAAAGCAAATGGCCAAAAGTTTACATCTTTTAAAAACAGTTCTGTCATGCCCTGTCTGATGACATTAGTATTCCCCTACTGATGCTGCTAAAATAAGATCTTTGACTTATGGTTTGCCTTAGTGTTTTCCTCTCTGAAGAATCTGGCAATGGATACAATACAGTCCACTGGTTACACATCTTTCTGCTTATGCTACTCATGTCTGGTTAAGCTAGTGGTTGCCCACACTGAATCACACCGATCTGAATAGAGTCCAGCTAGCCATGACCTCAGCTTCTTCCTCTTCTAGAAAAGGCGATTACTTTCTTGTTAAAATTTAGGTCTTCAATTCATCCTGGAGTTCTGAGGGAAAAGTTTCTGGACACTTAACATGGGCAACCCCCAAGACTTTTTTTCTCAAAACAGTTTGATTTCCCAGTAGATCAATACTGAAACTTCCCTTGTCCCAAATCATGTTTTATGTGAGAGAAGGAGAAATATCTCCATTTCTGGATTCTTGTCCTGAACCAGCCCTTTTTTTCTAAAGGAACATTGCCTTGTCTTGCAAAGAGGTTCTGTTCCTCTTAATAAAGGAAATTCTAATTAATTTTGAACCCTCGTGATACTTCCAGGCTTAAAAATCTTTTGTAAAATGCTAAGGAATGCTTGGCTGAACAGGTGCCAGCAGAAGAGTACAATATTGTGGTAGAAATAACTCCTAGCATTGCAGAGGTGACACAGGTATTCAGTACTTCAGTACAGTGTCTTAGCTAACAATCCACTGGAGCTGTTTGTCCCTACACAAGTAAATTTGGATGCGTTTGAGTGCTTTGATCTTGATACAAAAGCTGCTTTCTATGTGTGGTCAGCGGCCTTTTGAAGATGAAAGGACTGTTGGCTAGAGGGGGAAAAAGCCTGCAGCTGTGGTGGGGCTCTGCCAGCATTTGCTTTCACTTGGGACTGAATGGCTGGCAGGTGTCTCAAGTGCTGGCTGTTGAGCTGGCAAAGCCAGCACGGCTCCCAGAGCATGGCATTGCCAAGCACCGTAATTGCTGAAATAAGTCTAAAGACTTTCGCGTACTATGTACACAAAAGGAAAAAGGAGACTGCCAGCACTGTCTTTCTTGCTCACAACAGACTCCGCAGAAGAGCCTCGGTATAGCTCTGAAGTTTCATAACTACACCATCAGTGAGAAGAATATTAAAGGCTGTGAGCGAGGATGGTGGAAAATTAATGAACACATGTAAGTACTTCTGCATGGGTTATTAAACTAACATTACCAAAATAAACCTTCCCATCGCTACTGCAGCTCAACCAGAGAGTTTCCACAAATCCAGAGATACTTCACTGGTGTCTCTCACCATTTTTCTTTCACTTTGGCTGATGATGTAACTGAATCTTCGTGAAACACACACACGTATACATATACGTATGTTATATTTTATATATTTAAATTCTATTGGAAAGTACCAGAGAGATGAAAATAAAGTCCCTTGGTACTCTTTGAAGAGAAAGAAATGGGAAGAGTAGATGAAGATGGATGTCCTGTGAACCCTGAAAAAATTCTGGGTTTTCTGGGATTGCTGAACAAAGTCCGAAAAAAAAAAACAAAACAAAACAAAAAACCCACCCTTTTAAGTGTAACTTAATTCTATGATTGCTCACAAAGACACCAAACCTAATTAACTTCTCAGTGAAAGCTATTGCAATGAGATTATTGGGAATAGAAGAGTAATTGCTTCCGCATTCCAGTCACTGGCTCTTGAAAGAGAAACAGCACAGAGTGGCTGCCAAGGTACACTGTATTTCTTAAGTGGTTTTTATTAAAATATTGCTGTGGGTTTTTTATTAAAGTACTGCAGCTTTACCATGCACATTGGCCACCCATTTTTTCCTCAGTTCTTTCAATCACTGGGTGATGAGACAAGGTTAGATTTAGGATGTCGGAATCTTTTTTTTTTGAACTTCGTTCAAATAGAAACCTTGGTAAAATCAGAATTGAAATTGAATTTCTAAACTCATTACTGAAACTAAGTGAAGTCAGTCAGGCCTTTAATAGTGCAACTGAAAGAATTACAGAGGGGAGAAAAAAGTGTTTCTATTCTTTGATACCATGTTGTACTTATATAGAAAAAATTCTCTACAGAAATTTTGTCTGAAGCTCCTAAGATTGTGCCTTGGTGGGAAGTGGTTGCCAGACTAGATGGGCACATAAAAACACCACTCAAAACAGACAATGTTTGGTGTGTTTGTAGGGTTTCTTTGGTGTTCTTTTTATGATGCCATTGGAAAGATTTGAGATATTAGGGATGTCTGAGATATGAATCAAATAAGGGCAAAATCTGAAGAAAAAAACTATGATGGGTTCATATTGTAAGGATTCTCTATATGAAAGAGCAGCTTTTAAATAAGCCTACCAATTACACATTCCGCAGAATCAAATGTCAGTGTATGACCCTTAGAAATGCACTCAAGGATACTTTTGAACTACTGCACAAGAACACATGCTCCTGATTTCTGTTGCAAGTTGCGGATAATATAAGTAGACCAAGACAAGCTTTCCTTTGAAAGTGTCTTTTTCACTGAAAATAAGGCTTTTGAACCTCTATGATCTCCTGTTCTATGTCTACTTCCCATGGGAAAAAAATATGATTTAAAGCATGAAACCTTTTGATATTTGATTATTCCCAACCCCTCTACACCCCCCAAATTTCAATGGTTAATGAAATGGGAAGGTACACACCCCACCTTTTCAGCTTCCTGCCTTTACAGCTTACAGCATGCATATTTTGCTATCTTAGGTAAAAAGGGTTAAGAAGCTTCAGGAGACTGATCTTGGTAAATAAAGACTGCTACCACAAAGATGGTGTAGATAAGGTTCCTTCATACCTTTAGGGACAGATTTATCTAACCAGAGATACTGAATGCAACCGTGCAGTTCTTCCTTGTCTTTCTTTCAGTGGACATGCAAATGTTCCTCTGACTAGTCAGAGGATTTACAGCTGATGAACTGCTTTCGCTGAAATTCTCATAGGCAGAAATATCAACAAGTCCCTGTGAGCAGACTGTTAGAGGTTTATGTGAACAAAGAGGTTAGCAGTGTTTTATTTTTCTTAAATTTGTTGGTGTGACATCTCATTGTCTCTGCTACAGGATGCTTGTAGCTACTCATCCCCTGAAAAGGTATCCCACTCCCTGCTTCAACACATGGGACAGAATCCCCTTAATTAGTTTCTCTCTGTAGCGATGGCACGGAGTTCACAGGTGGTGCCTTGCAACCTCCATTCGCCCTGGACCTGGAGAAATGTCTAGGCTAGGACTAGAAAGCTCCCAAGGATCTGTATGGAGCTCTGTCTTGCAAATCCAACAAGCTATGGCATTTTTCACTGTGTACAGGAGAGAGCTGCCTTATGTAACTGTCGCAGCTCTTCCACAGATGGGCAGGAGCTTCCTCTGCTTCTGGTGAGATGAGGTTGCTTTATGTGGCTGCAAAGTGGTCGACGAAGCCTGCATTTTTATTTTTTTTAAATGGTGCTAAGGTTTGTTGGAGGCAAGTTGTTTAAGTCATTGGCAGAAGGAGAAATGTAGAAAATGTCTGTAGGCTAATTGAGGGGAATCAGATGGTTAGGTGGCACTTTGCTATGCACTTTGGTAGGACGTTTTAGGTTGGGAACATTGACAGAGACACCAAAATGGGTGCGAATAAGACTTTCTGTAGCAGGAAGTCTTCACTCTTAGCCCTGATAAATTTTTTGTTGGCGGTTGTTTTTTTTTTTTTTGCAGGGTGGTGGTGGTGGTTTTTTGTTTTGTTTTGTTTTTTTTTTTCCCTAATTGACTTTTCTATAGTAGAAAGCTGTTAAATTAACTTTCTTCTTTGCAACTGTTTGCAGGATGTGCAAGAGAAGTCTATTTTTTTAATTATTTTGTTCATTTATTTTTCATACTGCTATAACAAAATCTCCAAAACTTGTTAAAAGGATGTTTCTTTTTCATAAGTTGAAACAAAGCACATACGGAAACATATGAATGAGCATGGCCATTCCCTATGGCATTCTTCAGTGGGGTGCACAGGACACCAGGCAACATCTGTCCACATGGAAATCACTGCCCAATGCCCCTGCATTCATTGACATGAAGAGCAGTCCTGGTGCAATGCCTGGTGTTGTCAAAATAAACGAGGGAAATATTTACCTCTGGATAATAGTCCATTACTCCATTTAACGATACAATAATCCATTTTCATGTTCTTCAAGTTCATTCTAACTGCACTGTCTGACTTCAGGCTCTTATCAAGCGAGTGTGTGCCAAGTGTGCTAAGAATCAATACAGCTGCTTCTGCTTTTCAATCTATTTAGACTGATAACTACTTTTCTTGACAGGGGTCTTAAAGACAGATGTTTTATCTCATAGGTGCTGCATTTTTGGGGCCCTTCAGTGGAACAGAGGAGATGGTCCTTATTTTGACTTCTAGAACAACCTGTACTGTCAGTGTTCACTGTTTTACTACATTTAAAACTGTCTCCAATTTTTAAAGCGCCATCCAGCAACCTTTCCCTGTTAAAGAGTTGAGTGAATGTGGGGTTTTTTTGGAGGGGGGGGGTGGTTTGTTTTTTGTTTGTTTCTTTTTTTTTTTTTTCCCCCAGCTAGAGTAACATCTAGATGCCAGTTACAACATCTTTGACGAAAGGGGCAATAGAAATGCATTAGCAATGGATGCGATAAATGTTTCCTGGCATCAGGGAGCATTTAGGTTTCTCTCAGTTAAATGGTATCGAGGCAAAAGTCCAAGGAAGCTCTTTGCCAAAATGGCAGTTTAAAGTAGATGCACACCCAAGGGATTTTTTTTTTCCATCTAAACTAGTTATTTGAAGACATGACTTTCAAAGCTAAAATTCCAGAATGTTATTGGTGGATGAAGGCTGGGTGACCACTTAGAAATATTTTCAGTTTCCCTAAATCTATTCCACTCTACCCCCAAAGCAGTTGGACCAATTTTATCCTAATACCTTGTGCCCTCTTCTTTAGGGGCAATCCTCAAAATCTGAGCCGTTAAATTTGCTCTCCACTGTGCTGACATGTCCCCCCCTCCCACTAAACTTACTTAAGTCTTCCCAAAAATCCACATCTTTTGAAAACAGATATCGGAAGTGGTGACAAAAGTACCCATGTTTGTCTTGATAGATTTCTTCATTAAATCTCCGTTCCTCTAGACTTTCTGGCAAAGCATTCTGCTTGCATCTTTGTGGTCATGAAGGATTATGACCAGCATTTTGGGGAATTTAGGTACTGGTTCAGTTTGGTTCTTAATTAAAGTAGCTTAATTAAATCTTAATTAAAGCAGCTGACTGCATTGCTGAATTTCAGCAATGTGGACATTTAAATAGTATGCAAGTCGATTTTGATGTGAAGGCTGCTCTAGAACTCCATTGAACACTTTTAGGTACTGCGGTCACTATGTTGATCACCAAACGGTCTTCCACATTGCAAGTTCTGCTGTCAACATCGAGCTTCAGTGCAGTTCGAAGGTATCAGAGAAGCCACTTCTGGTGGAATATGGCAGCTATAACATCAGCGAGCGTAAGATGGATTTTATCTTTTTTTAACCCATCTTTGCATTTCAGATGTGTGAAGCAGCATTTTTCATGTCCAGTAGGACTTAATTAGGTTTACGCAGGAAATTCTCTGTTGGGTTTTTGTTTCTTTTATTTTCTCATCTTACTAAGTCAGGTGACTAGTAAACTAAAAGCATTTTCTAGCTCATCAAGGCTATGCAGCTAAGGTTTGTGGGCACGTGCAGCATGCTCTGGTTTCCCGTACGCACACAGTCTGCTGTCTTCTGCGCAGTCCTTAAAGCTTGCTGCGTGGCTGTGGCCACGGTACCATCAATTAAAGTCTACTGTTCCTGTTTGTTTTCATCCTCAGGGTTTTGTTTGCAATGCTTCTAGTACTACAAAGACTTCCAGATAATGAACAGGGAGTACCAAATAACTAACTGCTTATTCCACTGTTTCCATCAATTTAAATAGTTTGTGTGCAAGTCGAAATCTGAGGTGAAAAACATCTCAAAAAGTTGATATGCCTACCAACTGTTGAGTTTTTTCAAGTCCTGAAACAGACAGTTGTTTACTGATACTTCACCCCCCCCCCCCCCACCCCG
>VYZM01005141.1:261062-279189 GCA_013398915.1 Dromas ardeola
CCCCCCGTTTTAATCTTATATATTTATGTTGTTAAAGTAGTAGAGAAGCAATGGTTTCTTGTCACGTTAGGGCAATTTTATGCATTGCGTACACGTGGAGTATGTAAAAAGATGGTAACTCCATGATTAAAAGGCAAATGTTTATGTCATCTCAATACAGGTTACTAACCGAAGTTGCAAAGTGCTGCAAATTTTGGTTATTGAAAGTGATACTGTCCTTTAAAAGAAGATGGCATTCTAAGCTGTCTTGTGTTGTACCATAAAACACTGGCTGATTTGGTCCAGTCCTCGTGTAGAGCCTGCAGCACATATTGCAGTAACAGATGAATTGGAACTTTAGAGATGTTTTTTCTTCTCTTTTAAATACAATTTTTCAACATCTGAACTCAATTTAAGTGCTGGCAATGCATACAGACTATTAAATTTAGATCAACTTTATCATTGATAAAGTCTAGTGGGAGGTGTCCCTGCCCATGGCAGGGGCGTTGGAACTAGATGATCCTTAAGGTCCCTTCTAACCCGAACCATTCTATGATTTTGTGATCATTCCTTAGAACAGCTTAGTGACTGTAAATTGAAATGAGGTAGCAATATTTGGGAAAAGGAAACTTTTAAGTTATCTCTTTTTTACCTCCAGCGTGTCCACCTGGACATTTCAAGTGTTCTACTGGCTTATGTATTCAGCAGATGGAGCGCTGTGATGGGATAAACAACTGCTTCGATGAAAGCGATGAACTCTCTTGTGGTTTGTATTCACTTACTAGAGATCTTGACTGGCAAATTCAATGAATGCATTCTCTAGTCTTAGAAGGCAGCTGAAACAAGGTAATATTTTGGGGGGGGGCGGGTAGGGAAAGACATTTCCAGCTCCCTTTGTATCTCCAGGTACAGACTATTAGTCAGTCTCCTGAGTGCTTAATTCATAGTTAATTAGCAAGGGACAAAACTAAGAATGAAGAAGGTATGGCACTGGAAAGCATGAGGAAGAAGTATAGATGTGCAAAAATAGCTGTAATAGTCTATATCTTAGATTTTCCTCATGTGATAAATGCTAGTAATTACAAAGTTGTGTTCTTATTTGAGATGAGTTATTTTATTTTCATGTCACTTTCACAATGACAAACTGTGGTGCATAGAGTAGATGAGGGTGACAATAATTGTCTGTGGTGAAACAGGGCTTGAGGTTGGGCCACTCTGCCTGGGGCAATGTGTCAACTGGGGCAGGTCACTGAACTCTTTTGTGCTTTATTTTCTCCGTGCATAAAGTGGCATTCATACTCATCCTTGTACCATGCGATGAAGCTATGAAAGTGGTACCCGGGCATAGTCAGAAAGGTAGCGTTAGCTTTACGAGCAGGCTTCTGTAGCTAACTTGGCATGTGTTTTTAAAGTTGTCCCTGAGTGGAACTGTAACTCCAGCTTCGCCATCCAGGATAACCTGCTTGCCTGCAATGGAGTAAGTGACTGTGAGAATGGAAAAGATGAGCAGAACTGCACCCAGAGTAAGGCTACTCTCTTGATTTATTTTTTTTTTTCTCTCTTCTATCGTCTATCCAATTCTGACTTGAATACTGGATGCCATATTCAAAGAGTTACGAGGCATTATCAAATTTAACTCAGGCTATATAATTCTGTTCGGTTTTTTGATATGCTTATAAATAAGCCATTATTGATTTTAAACTGTTTCTTTTTAATGAGCTCATGAACATCTGTCTCAGCAAAATACTGGCAGAAGAATTAAGTACTCTGGGTGCAGGATGGGTATCTAGGGATTTAAAGCTTGAATCCCAGATTTTTATCCCTTTAAAGCATAATCTGTGCAAATTATTTCCTGGATCTGTTTTACCATCTGCAACATAACTATAAAAATGATCGTTTCTCTGGAGCAGTTTTCAGGGTTATAAGGTTAATGTGTTTAAAATGCTATGGAAGCTATAAATTTAGCATTAGGCACATGAAAGTTCTGAGTCAACCATTTCTTCAACTTTTTAGAGTAAGTGGACACTGTGACATATGAAAGGGAGCACAACTGGGAAGTGGTGCAAGCAACTTTTTTAAAGTTAATTTTTTAATGTTTAATGTTTTTTTTAACCTGCTTGACTAGATAGTCTGTGTAAATGGTTACATGATAATTCTGTGTGTTGACAAGAAAAATAGATTTGGTTTGAGTGGCCTCATTTATGGCAAGACACATGGAAATAGGAAAATGCCAAGGTTGGGGTTGCAGTTTAACTGAATACAAATAGTAAGACTGCTTTCACTATGATCTTTCATTTCATATTTAATACTGAAATATAAAGGAGGGCTTCTTTCCAGAGTACTGGATGTTTTCTCTTTTGAGCCTAACACTTGCTCTACAGCTAATTTTTTGCTGCTGTGTCCATGTTCATTAGTGTTATGGGAAAGGATGAGAGGAAATTTTTGGTCAGACTCGGACAACTTGATGCAAGACTTAGTATAGATGCAGTTCTACGTGAATCGTTTATTCTACTTAGAGATTCGTTTAAACCGTCCCAGCCAAAGTGCTCTTATTGCTATGTTTCCTCCTATCTCTTAATACATGTATGAATCTTTTATCTGTGCAGACATGTCTTCACATGTTAAGCTGAGCCAATAGTCTTTTTTTTTTTTTCTTCCCCCCCGCAACTATTTCAGGTATCCCTTGCACCAAACACACATTTAAGTGCAGGAATAACATTTGCATTAGGAAACAAAATGCAAAGTGTGATGGGACTGTGGACTGTATAGATGGAAGTGATGAAAGCAGCTGCAGTAAGTCCCTCTCAAATGTTCATCTTTTTGAACTTTGAACTTTTTACACAATCAAGCCTTTTATTTCTTCCTGGTTTGGAGTAGGTACAACTCATGCAGCAGGTATTGAGTTTTTATTGCATGCTCTCAAAGATAGCAGGGTAATGATCAGCTATCAGTTTACTTCAGGTCTGGTTGCAGAATTTCCTGTTTTCTTGTGGGATAGTGAGTTACTGTTATGGGGAGTCTTAGTCAGCTGTACTGCTTATTGTACCTATATTAAGGAGCAGGGAAGCAGGGTTAATTGCAGACTGAACTTGGCAAGCTGGTAAGGCAGCATTTTTGTTGGCTGCAACAGTGTCAAGTACTTCTGTTGGAGTCAAAACTGTATTTGGACTTCAGGAGTGACATAGCTTTGATGAGATAAAAACCACAAACTTTTCACTTCTCTGTCTCTTCAGGATGGTGAAGATACCAATACTTCATAGTATTAAGCTAGATTCTAGTCTTAAATGTTCCTAAAGTAACCTCTGTACAAGCTTTTCGGTTTGCTTTGCTGTAAAGTGAACAGACAATTGTTCCTGAAATAGCAAAGAAGTGGGGTTAGGATTAGTTGCTTAAAGTGAATATTTTCAGGTATTTTGTCTGGCCTTCAGCCGTTTCTGGCATGCTACCCGTATGTCAAATCTGCCAGCACCTGCCTTGGATCCAGTAGGACATCTTAAAAGACTAGCTGTGTGCTTATTTGTGTTTGGAAACATTAATGTTGCTTTTTACTCTGGCTGAGTTCTGGAAAGTGCCCAGAAGTATTAGCACATGTGTGTGGGAGTGTGGGACTAAAACTCCTGAGCAGATGTTTTAAGTGCATGCACTAGGGATGGGCACGAGGCCCCACAGAAGGGTCTTTCTCCATTGATCTTCAAATTACAGCGTACAGCTTTTTGTGCTGAGACATGACTTCTTCACCTGTGAGTAATATACAACATTTTCAGTCCTTCAGTTCTTTCCATGCAATTAATGATTGGACCACTTGGTTTCTGAAATAATAAATGACCAAATTCCACATATGTGGCTGCTACTGGAAACATTTTTCTTGTATTGTTCCCACTGTTTTGGCAAGAAATAAGCATCCTGATGATGCTGAACTTCCTAATAGAATCCCTTCAGTTCAGGGCTGAGAGTATGAAAAAGAGATGTTGTCTATTGTCAATTTTTCTATATTAATTTTGATGCTTATTAAATCAATGGATCCTTTGACATTTCTGACAAAAGAAATATTTAGAGGTCAATTTCTGCATCAGAGCTAGAAAAGAAACTTAGATTTCCCAGGCCGGTGCCTTTTTTTATGGAGTCATCTCTTGTTTCAGGAATAGAGTAGCCAAATAGAGAAGCTTTCTGATTGGAGCAGGGCAAGGAAATAGATTTCAAAACGTTCCAAAGTGCAAGATTCTTTCATGCCCTGTGTGGGAAGAACTCTCATTAAAGGAGAGCAGTGCATATGGAGATTATAATCTGAAATATCTTTCGCAGGTTGTGGCAGCAGCAAGAACAGCAATGTCATCTCTCGGATTGTAGGTGGTATGAACACTGAGGAAGGTGAATGGCCCTGGCAGGTCAGCCTCCATTTTGTGGGAGCTGCTTACTGTGGGGCATCAGTGATATCGAAAGAATGGCTTGTGTCTGCAGCTCACTGCTTTCAAGGGAGCAAGTAAGCAGTCTTCCCCGTAACTCTGTCCCAAACGTCACCAGAGTCTCCAAACACCTTTAACTTCCAGAGTTTGAACGGCACCAAGGCGGGATGTGCCCTCATCTTTCACCTGCCCTGTTGTCGGGGGGTGTTTTGGGGTACTTTTCTAAGAGATGGCTTGTTTGCTTGCTCCCAACCAGGCTGGCTGATCCCAGAGCATGGCGCGCTCACCTGGGGATGCAAACACAAGGCCGTGCAAAGTTTGTATCTGCAGTGAGACGGATCATTGTCCACGAATACTACAACAGCAGGAACTACGACTACGACATTGCGCTGCTGCAGCTGAGCAAGCCGTGGCCGGACACAATGAGCCATGTCATCCAGCCGATCTGCGTGCCTCCCTTCTCACACAAAATCCGCGGTGGCGACAAGTGCTGGATAACAGGTTGGGGCCAAAAGCAGGAAGCGGGTGAGTTTTATAGCTGCAGCTGAGCTAAATTTTGTTCCCAGGTGAACAGCAGCCTTCACAGCTGTGAGGGTGTGCGCGGGACACCTCCTTTTGTTCCATGGCTGAGTTGTGCGCGAAATCATGATGTTTTGAATTTACTGTCCTATGGAAGTAGTTTCTGCATGCGCATACCTTCATATGCTCAGGAAAACTGGCTGCTGTTCCTGTGGATCTGAAAGCCCAGTGTGCTCCTGTTGTTCGGGGAGCTACGCTTACTGCGAAATAACACGGTATTGTGTTTCCCCTTTGTTACTCTTGGAAGCGTGTTAGCACACCTAAATGGACCCTTTGCTGCTTGCCACAGGAGGATGAAACTGCTGAGTGTCCCTCCTCCCTCTTTCAGCATCTGCAGGCTGAACAGCCTTGTAGTGCAGGACCCCAGCTGCGAGGAGCCAGCTCCGTCCTCAGAGCACGGTTTGACAAAGTGGCCACCCCACTGACAAAATGGCCGCCCTTGTAATGGCGGGCTGCCCCATTGGCAGGGGTAGGCCTGGCCCTCCCACCACCTTGTCCTGAGCTGCCTCTTCCCTGGTGCGAATGCTGGTAACTTCTGCCTCTCTTTCCTAAAGCCCTTCCAGAGTAATTGTAGGTGTCATGGCTTCCCTCAGCACAAATAGCGTAACTGTCACCACGCCAAACCCTGCGTCTGCCATCACAGGCCTGGCCCGGCCTCACCTGCCCTCTCAGGGCTGCCGGCGCTGTGCTGGCCTGGCCACCCCTCCGCTCTCGGTGGAAAGTAGGAGAGGCAAATGCATGGTCTGATGCAGCAGCAGGTAGTTAACCTCCAGCATTTTGACTCGATTCTCAGAATTACCACCTGCCACATCGTGTTCAGCTTCTCTATAAACAGCTGTGAGAGAATACGTGGTTGTGAACTAAGTGCAACCACCTTACCAGGAAAGGACAGTGGTATGGGGTGGTGTGTTATCCCTCCGTGTCCTACTGGTTAGTCATCTGTGAAATTTAAAAGCTGGTTATTACAAGAAAAAAAGGGTTTTCTTTTCCCTGTTCCCCTTTTTGCCAAATCAGTTTTTTAGTTATTTTTTTAAGTATACTTTATTACATACCATCATTATCAAATCCTGAAACAAAGATTCATGATGTAAACCAGTACTTGCATATTTGAATATGTTGGTGAAGTTTCTTTGGCTATATCCAGATTTTGAGAGGATCACCTGGTGATATTATTGGAGCTGTTGTGTTGAAAGGAGGGAACAATTCAGTTTAATTCTGTTTTTCTGGAAGTAAGTATCTTATAGAAAAGAGGTGTTTTGGTAAAATTTTCAAAGAGAGAAGACCAAATTTTGAGATATGTCTGAGTTATTTATGCTGCCAAAAAAGCTATTTGCATTCCGTAACTCTGGTTTATAATTTTAATGTGGGATTCATCACCTTCAGAGACACCACCGTAATTGCAAGTCTGTCTTGTGATGATCTGAGTACCTTTGTAAAACCCGGTTTCTTTTAAAAATAAAAAGAATAAATTAAGAAATCTTGAGACATTTTACAAAAGGCATTAGAAAAAGCTTTTTGGCCAACTCTGGTGATTATGCCATTGCATTTGGTGTGGCCAAAGGACCACGGTCACTTTACACAAATGCCCGATACTTAGAAGAGGCTTTCTGTGCTGTTGCAGTTAGTTGTTTGGAATCTGGAATAACTTGGAGATCAAAAGTATCTGTGGATATTTTCTGAAGACTTCTTGTTTTGTATTTCAATAGGTGAGTAAAATGCTAAGCTCTGTTGAATCATCCTTCTTTCAATTTCTTTTCCAGATGATGAAGGTTCAGCAATTCTTCAGAAAGCAGAGGTAGAAATTATTGACCAAACATTATGTCACTCCACATATGGGATTATCACAGCTAGGATGTTTTGTGCTGGACAAATGTCTGGAAAAAGAGATGGATGCAAAGTATGTATCTTAGCACACTTCACATAGAGTCTATCTTGTCTTTCATTATTGCATGATGAGGTGTAAGAACTGACTGGCAGACCACTTTGGGGTCCATACACTTCAGTTCTGAAAAACAGCGATGTAAGAGTTCTCTATCAGCAAATCCGTCATGTAAGTGTTTTCAGAGTTTCTGCTGCTTTATGTGCCTGACTAGTATCATTAAGTTTCGGTTGCAGACCAAGGGCCAGACAATTTGCAAGTACCAATAGTAAGTTGAAATCAGGCAATTTTTGGCACAAGAATACCCCAGTAGAAAAATCAACCAAACAAAGAAAAAAACACCCAACGAGAAACTAGCTTGTCTCTTTTCAGGGTCCCCCCTTTCCAGCCCCTCCAGGGCTATCTGATGAGGTGCAGACTACTAGGCATTAATTTTCAAATATATAATATTCTGATCTTGCAATGCTGAAAGACAAGAAACATGAAGTTCTGAATTTACTTCTAGTAAATAGTAGTAAAACTATATATACGCACACGCTATATATATAGATTTATGTAACATATCAAATTTTATGTATGTTGTATAATATATACTATATTATATTATCTAGAACTTATATAAACCATATATATTTACCCATAAAGTGGTAGTAAATTTACTGCTAAAATAGTAGTAAAATTACTATGTTTTTATGATGGAGATCTGGAATCTTCAAGATTATCTAGCTTTCACTGGCCTACATAAAAGTGAGAGAGACCACAATGGCTCTCAGGGCAAGCAACGTCTGAGGGCTTTCTGAGGGAGTATAATCAATCTTTTTCTGCAGTTATCTGCCTGGCCACTCAAGATATAGCCAAGAGAAAGCATAATTTACAGGTCTTTTGGCTGCTTTTCTGTAAGGGCAAATGATGCATGACTGTGTCTGGCAGTTGTTAGAGCTGATCGAAACGTGAGATTTTGGTATTGTGAAAAATGCTGGTGTTCTACCTTTCTTTCGTCCTAGAAAATAAAGAAAAATGTTGAAAATTGGAATCCAAATGCAAAATCTTAATTGTCAGCATGGAAAAAAAGATTTTTTAAGTTAAATATTTAACATTTTTGTGAGGCAATTCAAGATAATCCTGCTTTGAGCAGCAGATGGCTTTACTAGATCATCACCTGACATCCCTTCCAACCTGCATGTCCTAAGATTTTATAAAGTTAAAGCAAAATATATGTCTAGAAGGAAGATACTTCTCTTGCAAAACACTTAAATTTTATCAACTCACATTTTGCTTTTGGAAATCCTGTGTTGCATCCAATGTTTCAGTAAAGTTTAATTTGCTGCTAGCTGTCTGTTTTAGAGAGATTATGTCTGCAGCAGTTTTACAAGAAGATATAATCTTGGTCCAAGAGATTTTCCTCAAATGGTGACACTTTTTGTTTTGCCTGAACATCTGCCAATATATTTCTACAAGAATACCATATAAAGGAAGAGTACTATTTGCATCGTCTTGCATTATGGAATTATGCCATGCTGTATAAAACTTTGAAGTCTATAAGAAACTTCATTTTAATGCCCTAATTACAAAGACATTGTGTGCCCTTAAACATTACCTGCTGGCTTGTATCTACTAGAGGACACCACTTATTCTTTTTTCCTTCTTAATAAAAAATCTCAAATCAATTGAGAGATTCAATCTGTTTCCATTTACTTTTAATTTGAAAGAAGTTATATCATTATTAAACACAGTAATTGTATTATATTTTTTAATTTCTTTAAAAAGCTTACTATTTTTTTTTAACTTATGTGTGTAACCTCTAAATGAACATGCACATTAAGTTGCAGATTCTGGGGTTAACTGTAAGTTTGAGGCTAGAAAACCAGTTATGAATTTTAAACCTAGTCCATAAAATATAATATCTTTATTAGTGTCTTTAAAGAGTGAGAGCTAGCACTCTCTCTTGTGAAACCTTGGAAAAACTGTGCAAGCCCATCTACTTCTAGAAAAAAAACCCACCCTGTTGTCTGTCTGATGGTTCGAGCTATGTGAATGGGAAAATATAATCACTGTTAGAATTACTAAGGCAAAATATCTGCTGTGAAATTTTGTCCCAGTTTTAATAATCTGTATTGTAAACACATACAACTCAATATATTCTTTTTAGGGTGATTCTGGTGGACCATTGTCATGTCAAAGCAACGGAGATGGAAAATGGTTTTTGACTGGCGTTGTTAGCTGGGGTTATGGATGTGGAAGACCAAATTTCCCTGGTGTCTACACAAGAGTGTCAAATTTTGCACCATGGATTCACAAATATGTGCCTTCAGTCTTGTAACTTGAAAACTGTTTTGCTGGGAAAAAAAATAATGTCCTGTATATCTTCATTAAAAAAATTGTATTTGATAAAACTGTTCAGTGGTGGAATTTCTTTGCATGTCTCCTTGCTGACACAATTCTGGAGTACACATATGGAAGTAACAAATACCCTTTGTTCAAACCTTGGTGAAAGAGGAAGAGACTGATCTTGTGGTGGTGGTTGTATGCAGATACCTGGAGACACAGGAGGATGTGCAATAATAAACTTCTGCAACTTTGTGTTTCTTTTCCAGGCACCAATTAAGTGTATGTGCAACCATCAGTTGGGAAGCTGAAGATACAATTGACCACCTAGAGACGGAGTATAAATCTTAGTCATTTCCTCTGTGGTGTGCATGGCCCAATACAGTAGTAACTATGAAGTAGCAATCAACAGTTAGCACTCTTGCTAATCCTACTTCCCCTACCTCCTCCAGCAAAAACAGCTGACAGAGAGGGCGGGGAGGAGGGATTGTGAACTCAATCTTCTCAAATCCGTAGGGCTCCCATATCTGGAGATCAGAAGTTCTGCAGTTAAGCATGGAAGAGTGCATTAGTCTTATTCCTTCTCCAACTTGCATTTTAATTAACTGCATGGGTTGGACATACTAACTCTTTCATTTCCTGCCTTGATTTCCCCATATTCAAGATTATTCACAGTTTATCCGCCTGACAATTTGAATTCTTTACCTGCAGGCAACCTTAACAAAATGAGTAAATATCATGATGTGTGTTATTGCAATGATCTTGTCCTTGCACAAATAAAACCAATGCTTCTACCATCTCAGAGGTATTTTAAACTGCCATGGAATTAGGTTCTCTGACTATATATAGTTTTAAAAAAATCCTGACATAATTTTTAGGGATGATGAAAAAGAGGTTTTATTTCCTCTAGGCTTTTTCTGTGGGTTTCTTTTCCATGAAGGAGGAGGATAAAGTATCAGTCAATCAGCAGGTTGTGTGTGTAGCAGAGAGAAGTTATTGAAAAAAAGAGGACTTGAACAAAGCAGCCTGTCTACAGTTGTAGTTTGTGTCTTGAGCTGTGAGGATTGCCTTCCAATTAATCCCTTTTGTAGTCTCCCTGTGATCTGTGTCAGGGTTTTTTTTGTTCTCTTTCTGTTTTCTGGAGCTGAGGTTTCTTTTGTTTTTCCAGGTTTTGTTCTTTGTGCCTATGCACATTCTCTTTCTCTCCCATCCCATGTATAAAATATGTTATTTCCCCACACACATCCTTGTTTTTCTTATTTTACATGCAGAATACCTGAACTTGTTGGTTTGCTGACTTAAAAGTGTTTTAATTCTGAACAGGAAATGTGAACATGAATTGCTTTGCAATTATGTTTATTTTGTGGTACTGGTTTGAGGCTGGAAAATTCAGGTGGTCTGTGGAATTGTGCATTTCATCTCTCTCATAAATATTTCTGTGGATTCCAGCAGGTGTTCATTAGAAGTTGCTTCGTTTGCCTTGCTCTTGGACTTTTTACCTGTAAATTGTTTGCATGTCCTTTGCTTGGTGTCGTAAATTATCTCCTATTCTTGTATTTCTGAAAGAAGGGGGTAACTGATCTGTTTTCAACTGATGGGATCCATATCCTACTTAGCCAGTTAGGGAAACAAAGAGTTACAGTGACGGTAACTTTTCCTCCCCACCTTCTTTGATTGCAGATCAGCTGGCTCCAGCTTCAAGCAGGATGGCAAAGGCGAAATGAGAGAAGCCTGGTGTGCGTGGCGGGGAGAGCAGTACGCTATTCTGGGTTGTGTTTAAGAAGTGAGGTTCATTTAGGACTTTGTTATTAGGTTTGTCAGAAGGCATTTGTCAAGGCGTCATGATACAGGCTTTCCCCTCCAGCCGGGTTTCTGTGTACAGCATACCAGCTCCATATGACTCTGATCAGGCTGCAAGGCAGGTAAGCGACACCAGCTAAGCTTTACAGCAGGAACACGGTAAAAGATCTCTCTGCCCACCGTGGTGTGTATTGACCTCTGTTCTTCGTATGCAAACTGCTCCTAGCCAAAACGATAGCAATCTTTCCCCCCACTTGCGTAGCTTGAAGCGTGTGTTGCAAACATTCGGGTTTCATATGTGACATAGCTGATATCACATACCTTTCATAACATGAAAGATATTATCTCAATTGAAACCTCCTCAAAAATTAAAAGGGTAAATATACTAAAATATGGTACAATAGCTCTTCTTGTATTGTCTTATTAATTGATGCCCTCCCATGTCTTTCTCTAGGAAAGTCCGCATATGCGCTACTGTCCATCCTACCGAGAAGGCTTGTGTCAGAAGTGCTGTTTCTTCAAATGGATGAGGCTGTGTTTCTGGAGGAGATGGCTTCTAGGAATATTACCTATCGTTTCTTTAATAGTTACAGTAATCATGCTGGTCCTGCACTATTCATTCTGTAAGTGTAACTCCCCAGTATGGTCTGGATGGGATGGGTTTTTTTTCCCATTGTGTGAATGATTAATATGAAAAGTTATGCACTAAGCAGCTAAGCATGTAATGTGCGTATAAAATACTGACTTTCCCTTCTCCTTAATGTCTTTGCTAAAGCAACAAAGTACGCAATAATTAACAGTTGGTAGTTGCACAAGAATAATGAATGTATGTATTTTATCTCTAAATTTTTCGTCTCTGGTGGTGAATACTGTCATTATTATAACTGTCATCTTTCCCAAGAA
Organism: Dromas ardeola; assembly: GCA_013398915.1. NCBI lineage: Eukaryota > Metazoa > Chordata > Aves > Charadriiformes > Dromadidae > Dromas > Dromas ardeola. Next base: position 272,931 of record VYZM01005141.1, read on the forward strand.
TCTATAGGAATTAACTGTCTATCTTCTATTCACTTTTTCAAAACAGAATGGCTACCTAACTTATGTACGCTCCTTACCAGATCTCAACACATAGCCATTAAAACACTATCTCTTCAGGAGGATAATGCTGCAAAAAATGGAAGTTTAACAATTAAGCTTCCTAGTAGAAATGCTTGTCTGAACACGTACTTCATTCCTCTTCCTTCCTCCTAGGCATTATTTTGTTAATGGGACTGACTCAGCACTCCGGCTATTACTGCATGTTTCTCTTAAGAACTAATACCTACAGATACCAAGGACAAATACATGCTTCTGCAAACCTCTTGTTCTGGAAGATTTTCTGTAATGTTATTAGGTGTGCTAATTTGTTTAACCTTTTTTTTCTCAGCTCCAGCTTTCTCCTTTATTTATATTGGTGGAAGTGTAGAAATTCCTAATTTGACTTATACAAATGACCTCAATGATCCAAAGTCACAGAAATTCCTCCTGCAAGCAGAAACAATCCAAAATTATGTAAGTTCCCACGTAAGTATAGCAATATATATTTATTACAGAATCGGACTGGGAACGAGAAGACTCCAGTTTGTCACAATTTCTTTTCCTTCAAAGTAGTAAGTTTAAATCTAGCAAGTGGCTCAGTGGTGTGCATCTTTAGGAATGTAGCTAGACAACTGGGGCTGTGTGTCTCACAGTAAAGCCAAAGTTTTCTAGGTAATGAAACCTGGGGGTTTCAAAGTTATGGGTAAATTTTTCTTCTTAAAGGAATTTGGAGTGTGTTTTTTGTTTGGTTTTACTTTACTCAAACACTCTTCCTTGTTACATTTTTCTCATTGATTTTTTTTTTTAGTTATAGCTCCAATTCAATGCTTAACGTTTTGTTTTGTTTTCCCTTATCCCCCACAACAATGCTTGCTTTCTTGCACTTCTTATTTGAGTTCCTATTTGTGAGATCAATACTGTTTCCTGGGTACATGTGAATAGCAATCTTAAACACAAAGCAGTTCTCTGTTAGCCTGTATTTCCCAGAAGAGCTAATCTAGTGTCTCAAAGCTGCTTTGTGCACAGCCAATACAAGTTGCTCATGTCCAGATTATATGCCAGAAATTTAAAGACTGAAACAAAAATATAAATGTATTCATAAAGTTTTCTTTTTTTGTGGCTAATTAACAAGGGCTATCTCAATGGTCTTGAAATATGACGTGACTTAAGCGTAATTTTATTTTTTAAGTGGAAATGAACGCATATGTATGATCCTTATTTGATACGTTTTGTGGAAATGATGGATAGTGCTTGTAATATGGGAGGGCGAGGAAGAGGAAAGGAAGAAAAAGACAAATACTTTCTAGCATAAGAGAATTATATTAAAGAGATATTGACACTAAAATGTAATTTTTTTACATTTTCTTTTGCCATTCTTTAACTGTCAGTTTGCAGAAACATATGAGTCTTCCTCATTGGGAAAGTACTACTTGAAGTCTGCAGTGGTTGCTTTCAGGTAGGTACCATTCCAGATGTTGTGTTTGTCTTATCTTTTTTCATGCATTTTAACTTAGTTATCTGGGACAATATGCAGATGTCTATAACAGGCAATGAAAAATGCAGAAATGCACTTAGGTATTTGAGCTAATAGCTAAGCTAATGGTGTGACTTCTGTCATGCCCTGTAGAAATGGTGAAAAAAATTAAGTCTGATTAATCGTGCCTTGGTTTACAGATTGCTTTGTAGTCTATTCATCTACTTTTGATTTTTGAAATCACAGTTCAGCAGGGTTCTTTCTCTACCGCTTGCAGAATCTTATTTTGATTTTGTCAGTTTAAATGAAGTTCCTTTCTAACTTCTCAAGACAAAACTGAAAGGTATAATTTTGGGCAGAGCTCCTGTAAATACATTTAGCAGATGGCTACTACTATCCTGATAGGCTTTGAAAAGTTCTGGAAGGTCAGTCCATAAGCCATTTTGAAAGGAAGGGTGTGGTTGATTGACTGTCTCTTTGAATCACTTAAGTAATACTTTATATATGCACATATACACGATGTTTATTTTAACAAGAATTGTGTGAAATGTTTTATCAATGTATGGGCATAAAATGATATTGTCATATGGTGTGAGACTCAACTAAAAATGTTGAGGAAAATGTGTCTAGAAATGTAATATGGTCTTAAAAGTGTATAATTATGCAGCAGGGATGGAAAAATCCAATTCTGTAAGAATGATTGCAAGGATTTTCTGTGTGGTGTGGTTTTCAGCCTCAGTCTGTTACTGTTTAAGCAGTATATTTTTGAAGTATCTCTACTGTATAGAAAAAGCAATTGTTAAACAAGAGAGCTTTTTGACACTGCATTCAGCTGCACTTTTTTGCGTAGCAATTAAACTGTCTATGGAACTGTGAAAGCCAAAAATGCAGTCCAGTGGAAAGCATGTCCAAAATAATAATTAGATTGTACTCATAATGCATTTTTTTTTCCCTCCACAGCGAAGGAGAGTCTGGACTTCGAGCTTATTACTGGAATACATTCTGGGCACCACGAGATATGGTTGCTTCTCTTAAAAAATTAACCCCAGTGGAACAAAAAAATATCAGTAGTAAACAAGCAGCTCAGCTGTTCAGTTCTTCTGGGGAGGAAGATTTTGATCTCGTTACAATGGAGCTTTTTGGTAACAATGTACCTGTCATTTAATACCTATTCTGCCTATTTCTCTTTCTCCAGTTTGTTTCTTTGGCTTGTGTAGCTGATATTTATTAAATTTCAGTTTCAGATTCCACAGAATATGATGTGATGCTAAAATCAGGTAATTATTCTTCAATCCCAATTAATATCTCTATGGGAAAAAAAATCCTGTAACATAGAAATGGCAGTTTCCCAGTTATTCTTTTATCTTTAGGGCCAATGAACTAAACCAGACTAGGAACCTCTCTGGCCTGTACTTCGAATAAAGGCTGAGATGAAAATGTCTCACAGCTTTTATTCTGATGTTCTGACTAGAGTGGTTGAAATTTAATAGTTCCCACTGAACTGCAATGAGCTGTGGCTCCTTTTCTTGGCATCTTATAAAAAGCTACTATGTAAAATTAAACATAATTATTTGTCTTGTGACTAGATAATTTTGGTTATTCATAGTTTGTGATCAGTCAAATACTGAAGACCTTTAATTCACTTTGCCTCATTTCTCCATATCAAACGCACCTCAAGATTGGTTTCATATTCTTAGTTTTCTCATTGCATGGAGAGGGGTGAAGAGAAAATGGCAAAGGAAGCAGTAGGTTTCAAACAGAGATGGTAGTAGCTGCAGCCAAGTCCGCTCCTGCCTGCTGAATGTATGATGAGTTGATGGTGATGAGGTGCTGGGCATTCTTGGCCAGAGCAAGAGGAGAACGTAATGCAGCCTGGTAGGGAAAAGGGAACAGAGTTGTAAAAGTAAGGGAAGAGGAGATCAGAATAGTTAAGAAGTGCGGGTAGGCGATTGTTGGCACCTCTTCTGAAATTTTACCCAATAACTTAATTTATCTTTCAACTTAACAGTTTTTCAGTGACTGATCTAGCTTCTTTTGTATAGCAGTATCCTTTGACCTGTATGCCAAGCCAGGTAACAACAGAACTCTAACTCTGATGAATCCCAAAAAGTCTTTTTATCAATGGAGGCTGCGAGTTCCTTCTAACTATGTGGTGAGACTGGCAGTTATCACTTTGCATGGTGTCACTCCAGAGAGCTGTGCATCACACCACTTATCAGCATATGATTTCCTTCTTCCTCTGCAGAACAAGATCATTACAAGGTATAATAGTACAGAACAAAGGTGTTTTATTGAGTTGTACAGAAACTCTCTGAAACTGTCACGATATCAAAATGATATCAAACAGGCTTCCAAAATGTAAGACTCCAAATACAACTTAATTAAAAATCTTATATAAGGCTATAAAAAGTTCTTCCATGTTATTCTCCCCCCTCAATGAATTATAAATTTCTGTGGGTTTTGTTCCACATTATGACTAATTTTTACTGGTTTCAATTTCATGCATTTACTGTCACAACTCAAAAAGATACAGACTTTAACTTTTTTAGAGTATTGTATTTTATTGCTTTTAGAAAACACACGTTTTATAACAGTAGAGTCACAGACAAATCCTTGTTCATAACAGAGGTTTGTGTGTATGGAAGGCTCCAGCGCCAGAGTCACTGTGTAGTCCATTTGCATAAGAGAGAACAGATGATCTTGTAACCTTCAGTGGCCACACTGCTCCCACTTTCCAGAGTCAAATTTCATGTATGGACATGTTATTCACCATGAACCTGTTTTATTAACAAAATAAACAAACACGAATCTGAGGATGGATGGTTTCAAGGTGGGAATTTTTTTTTTTAAGAACTTCTAGGAAGAGACTAGCTGAGCATGCAGATTCAGTTAGCAGTGTCTGAAACACATTTATTTAGTAGTGCTTTTACTACTTGAAATGAGTAGGTGTTCCTCTTTATCTCTACTAACAGACTTCTCTTCCTTACGCAACAATTCACAAGAGGTTGCCATTGTTAGCAGACTGTCGGAAAGCCAGCAGTGGAGTGAATGCAGTGTTTTTGTAAGGAGTTAGACTCAGATGGTAGCATAACATGGAGAATCCCATACCTGATGCTGGACTACATCTGCTCTGTTGCTGTTTGTGGGTTGTTGCCAGGACTGTTAGTCCATTGTGCATTATTAGCAATGGTTCAGCTTTTTAAGGACCAGAAATGTAGAGTCGGCCACATGCATGAAAGAACCAGGAAGCTAGCAAAACCAACACAGGTGTCAGATGTAACATGTCCAGAGAACATCAATGCAGTAAGTTAAGACCAAGTTCAAGAATGTGCATTGATGTCTGGCTATCGAAGAACTGGAACAGTTTGGTGACTGAAATGATGATAAAAGCCCTATGGCACCTCCAAAAGTTGACTTTTTTTGGTTACTTTTATTGCCAACCTAGCAAATGTGTCTTTTTGCATGTGTCTATCAGTTTTCTACTTAAGTTAAAAGCAGCTAGTCACATACTTAGGACAGATGCATGATAACTATGACAGCCGGGAACTGTTGTATTACAGCCATTATTCCCTGATGTCCAGGTCTAGAATCACACATGATTCTCACCAGTTTCTGTAAACTGCAGTAATACAGCTCTTCAGAGACAAATACTAAAGAGTGAGTGAGCTGAGATTGCGAGGTGTACTGTAAATGTAGGCATCTCATGTGAACAACTCATATGTGCTTGCCTTGCTTTTCTGATGATACTGTGACAAAAGGTACAGCTAGAAGATAAGCCAGGCTGTCGACAGGGTAGAAGATCAAGAAGATTAAGATCATGAAAGATTTCCACATGGCATTGTGGAGGGGACTCAAATTGTTCATTATATAAAGGATTTGACAGGTATTATGAGAAAAAGGATTTAATAACATCTACAAAAGAGAAGCAAAACACAGATCCATTGAAAAGGGAGCAGGGAATAGCCTGCTAAACGCAGAAGAGGACTACTTTCAGTTTAAGGTTTAAAAATTTTATTTTAATGCTGTTACTCTGGATCTCAGTGACAAGTCAAAGAACTTGATGCAGGGGTACGATGGAAATACTCTCTTACTGTGAGGTCTGATCTTAATTGTTTTAATTTGCTGTGCATACAAAAAGAGAAAGGTGTTAGAAATTTTTCACACACAGAGTTGTGAATTAATAAAAAGAAATCCAAAATATGCTGTGGATTTCAAAATGGAATAAATATAAGAGTGAATTTACAGATGCAAGAAATAGCATCTCAAATTACAAGCGATAGTAAGTATTCAAGCTTCAAGATATAAATTAACTCCTCATTATTTAAACAAAAGAAAGACAATAAGAAGAAATAGTTGCCATGCATGGCACTCCACATCTTGTGTGACAGCTTTTGTGACATGAAACCAAGCTGAATGTTAATAGATTGGAAAAGCTTTGGGTTTGTTTTCTGTTGCACAGATGCTGCACAACACTCCTGCACTGGCATTTGTTGCCTTTTCAGTGCTACCCTCTGCTACTCAGTACCACGATCGCTACTGAAGTAACATAACCTGGTACTGCCTTTCTGATGCTTCTACAGGTCTGAAAACTCCAGGGCACCTGTTAGGCAAGAATATCTGTGATGTTCACCCTGAGCGATTCAGCCTCAGTGCTAGGAAACTCAAGCATCTTGTGCAGTATCAACTGGGTGGAAGAATAAAAAGGAAGTGGTAGCCAGGGGATTATTTCTGAAACACAGATGACCA
>VYZM01005142.1:1944-111477 GCA_013398915.1 Dromas ardeola
TTTTCTTTGGCAATACCTATGTCCCCATTGCAAATGGAAACACAGAAGGGAGTACCTTTGCAACCTTACTTGTCAAAAGATTTCTTAAATGCAGATGTTGGCGACATCCTGAAGAAAAAGCTAAGCCAATAAACATGTATTAAAGCACTGTGAGAGAGAAAACCATGTAAACACATAAATGAGAATATAATATTACACCAGGAATATTCAGGTACCACAAAAATATTTAATGTTGTAGCAAAGTATTTGAAACACATCATGGGACACCTACCAAAAGATTGCTTGTCAATGAACAGGCAAAAAGAAAGACAGTGAAACTTGCATGCCCATTCAAAAGGTTATAAAATTAGGTCTTCCAAATGTTCAACTGTGGAAACATATTTTATTAGTGTATTTGTCTACAGACAATATGAAATTAATGTTGAGAGAGACATGAAAGCTGTATGGATGCATGTGATCTCTTTGGACAAAATAATGACTTGAAAGTGAAGATTATGGGTATGGGTTATGTTCCTTATTCTGCAATAACTATGAATGCAATTCTACCATTTATTTTCCCATTGAATTACCTGGGTTTCAATAAAATGACTTACAGAAAAAAACAGTTTCCATTGAACCTGAGGAACTATGTCAGATTTTGGATTGTAATTTCTCTTAGCCTCAGCCTGTAAAAGTTTAAAATAGGAATAACTTTCTTCCTTTTTTTTTGTCAAGACAGAACACAATTTTTTTTTTAGTGATAAATTCTTGCAGAAATATTGGTTTTATGCAATACCATACTGAAAGGTGCAAATTGTTTGGATAGTACTTGTCAAAATAGACTATATGTTATGTAAAGATTCATATATGGCTTTTAAGTGTGGTTTTTGATTTTTTCGCTTGATAGATTATCCTAGCTCGAAGAATATCTACATCTTCTGGTATTGTAGTGTGCAGTCAGTGAACCAGACTTGTTTGTCTCACTTTACCAAAAGACATTTCAATCAATTCCTGTATGAACATTGTCTTCATATAGCTTGAGGATGGCATGGACAACAACAAATGACTGGAACAAAACAAGGAGGACTTATGAACTACCTAATGTGAATTATATATAAGAAAAAAAAGTAAAGAGATTGTGAGAAAGAGAGAGGAGGTGGAGGATGGTGACAACAGCCCTGGAAGTCTTTGAACAAAAAGAGGTCCCTGTATCCAGCCTCGCTGGCAAAAAAATGAGAAGCACTTGGGGTGAGTCATCCAGCCTGCTCTACAGGCTTGGCTTCTGCACATACGTAGGCATGAGTGCGCGTTTGTGACACATGCAAAACCATCTACTTCACACCGTGGGTCCAGCTATGACAGCAATCACTGAACACGCTCCAAGACTGAGCATCAGCGAAGAAAAGTTATTATATCTGTTCTATATGTCAGGCTCGTAGTGACATCCTGAAATGTGTTAAACTTAATGTGAAAGCCATAAATGGTAAGTCCATCAAAACCAGAATGAGTTATAAATTTTTCAGTCAAATAGAAGTGTTCCATTTTTCATTTCTGTGAAGTCTGGGAAAAGAGTCTGCTGGTTTGGGGGAGGGCTTCAGTGAAACAAATGTAGTTATTAAAAATATTATGCTTTGCTTTTGGGTCAAATCTTCACGGACAGACCTATTTTACTTTATTAATAACCTTGTATTAGAAAAATAGATCAAGCTCTTAATAATGGCCTTAAAACAGATTATTTTTCCACTGTATTTCAGCTAAAACGTTAAGCCTTGTGTCTTTTTATAGGTTTTATAGCTCCTAGTTAAAAATACATATGCCACTCCCTCTAACCATAGGCGAGAAAAAGGAACAGTCTAAAAAGCGCTTTACGGCTACAAATCCTCAAATAACCGACATTTAACACTACCAAAAGGAAAGAAGAGGGCCAATTTCAGCTCACAGGACCGCAAACTAAACCGAGAAACTCTGTCAGAGAGTACTGTGCACAGAGGAGCCAAGGGGAGGACTTGCAGAGACAGCGCTCACCTGTGCAGAGTGCTGCACTTCAATCACCTTGCAGATAACATCAAATACAGTCTGAGTTGAGTTCCTGGTGCAGCCTCCTCCCCAGGGGGAGAGAGATCCAGTTCTTACATTTGCACTTTCAGGTGAATGAACTTGTGGAATTAATAGGTCGTTACAGTCTCTAGGTAGTGGGAGTTTAACGCTGGTGGAAGGCTTGTGCTTCGGCTTGGCAAGCTTGCGTGCTGAGCCACCGCGAGGAAAGAGCCAGTCTGAAACTTTTAGGCATGTGGTTCTGATCATTTCAGGGAGAGTTTTCCTTAGAGGCATGAAAGCTTTGTTTTTATTCCATGCCGTTCCTAAATTCTTATCCACCTCACTGGAAAAGTGCATGCAAATTATGCAGACATAAACCCAAATATATTTGGCTGAAAATTATTATTCACAGCCATTTAATGGTCATTAGAGTCATTTGGTCTAAAAAACACACTTAGGGTTCAATAACTTTTTACCTCTGTCATGCTTACTGTCCTGAAATATTAAATAACTGATCTTCGTTGTAATGCTACCCATAAAATGAGAACTTAACACCTTTCTTGTGTTGGGAAATTATTAAACTGTAATAAAATGATATATATGCTAAGGCTGGCTTTTTATTTATGATGATGTGTACAAATCGTTCCAGCTTTGTCTTATGCTGCTTTATTAAAAGAAGCCATCTACTACTACACTAATTGATATAATTTATTCCATCTGTTGGAAGCAAAGAGATTAGCCATCCTTCAAATTTTCTTACCTGGAATAAGCCCTGTTTTCATTGCTACCATCCCATAATTATGTCCTGTTAGGAAACTGAAGAAATGCACTCGAAAGGAACAACAACCACGACCAACTCCACCATGCAAATAAAAAATTGCGTAATTTGGTAGGCAGTGAGGATTTTAGTCTTAAGACATTCATTGTTTTGTTTGTGTAAATTTGTTTAAATTTTTCATTCCACATATTCTTATAGAAACTAATTAAAGTCTGGAAGAGATCTTGTCTTCCTTTTACAGGGGAAAAACTAGGGTTCAGGGAGAGCAAGTGATTAACTGAAGTAACAGATTCTGTTGCAAAACAGGGGCTTGAACTCTACTCCACAGTGTCTAAAGTCTATATACTGAATTAACCAGAAAGTAACTCATATCCTAACTAGGATAAATAAATTATCATGCTATTGCCAGCTGGTACCATAATGTAAAAAAAAAAAGCTAACAGTTTTGGGATAAGATGCATTGCTGAATGATTATGATCAATTTTATATTTGTACTGCTTTATCACTAACATTTAGGCATATATTTATTATGTAGCATTTTTTAACACATGACAAAATCCTTGGTCTGAAAGTGTTTTAGAAGGTTACACAGTCTTATCTCCCTGATCCAAAGCGGCGTTAACTGCACTTGTGTTATCTCTAGATAAACATTCACATCAGACTTCCAGTGCTGCAAATTTCACAGCATTTCCAATAACCTGTTCTGGTGCCTTATTACCTTTACATTACAAAAGTTTCCCTGGTATCTAACCTCAACTTTCCTCACTGTCTTTTAAGGTTCTGCTGTTTACTGTGAACATGAAGAATATTTTATTCTGTCTCTTATTGCAAATGTTTGTAGTGATTTGTGTACTAGTAAGTGCCACGCTCTCCCTTCAGGCTCCTTTTCTTTAGGCTAGGCAACCCAAATTAATTCAATCTTTAACACCTAAACACCTAACCGTTCCTGCAGATCTGCTGTGGACTTTCTGCTTCTGTCCCACATCCTTCCAGAATATACTGCAGGTGAGATCTCAGTGAGATCTCACTGCAGAAAGCTATCTGTCTGTCTATCCAGATAGCTAGCTTTTTTTTCCTGCCTAGTATTTTTGCTGTTTTGAAAGCCAGCCTGTAAACACTGGTGCATGACAAAAAAAAAAACAACAACAACTTGGGGAGATGGGGGTTTCTGAGGAGAAAAACTGTCTTGTGTAGCATTCACTTACGAGGCTGGGTGGGTCCTGCTCACATTTTTTATTGGCATTTAAGCCAGTGTTTGCACAAATAAATTTTTGTTTCCAAGGCCTCAAGCAATTTGAAATTAGCCTCTGTGACTCCTAACTCTGGAAAGTAACCAAGAAAATGGTTCTTTTTAAAAAATCTAATAATGAAATGAAACCTAGAGTGCCGTGAATATTTTATACATGATACTGTGGCCTGCTGTGTTATTTATCTTCATGGCTACTATACATTGCTCTTAAGTTATCCCTCTCAATGTTGCAAAGATAAATGCCTCAGCACAATAGTATTCTCTCTCTAGGTATACCTTGTATAAAATAGAGATGCATCATCCAAACACTGCTGATGCAAGACCATTTGGGAACAGTTGCCCATTTTGTTAGAAAATGGCAGGCAGCTGTGGCAAAGGATGTTTGGGACCAAAATGCACAGGGCCAGAGCTGAAGGCCAGCAACATCTTTGATCTAGAGGAGCTCAAACGCTTGGCTCCTGCAACTTAATAACGTTCAAATGAGCCAGGTTGGGACCCTGAGCTTCACTGGTTCTTTGAGATTTTCTTTGTTTCTGATGTGCTGTCTTACTCCTAGGGCTGCATGTTTTCCATAGCCTGATTAGAATTGTCTTTTTTAACGGAGAACAATGTCAAAGAAAACACCAAGTATATAGCAGCAACTCTTTAATGCTCCACTGCAAGCTTAAACTGTTGGGAATGGGGAGAATGAGTGATAGGTCAGATAACTGCAAAGACCAGCTGTCTCCTGTAGGACACGGTGTAGCAGACTCCTTCAGTGATATGTGGACCAAGTCAAGAAGAAGATGGACACAAGATATGGAGAATGATGAGCAGAAAATGCAGCAATCAACTGTCTTTGGGACAGTAGAGCTAAAAGTTTGTCAAGGTATAAGTATACATATGCACATCACATGTTACAAATAAAGGTGAGCAATGCTTTTAAATTCACATACTAGTTCCTACAGATCTCCATTTTTGTTTTAGAGCATGGATATTATCATGATGGACCAGCAACTGTAACAGGATTTCATTCATTTTGTGGAACCTCTAATGAACCTGGATGAATATGGGAGCTTAAGTGCTTGTAAGCAAAGCATTACCATCTAATGGGTTCATTTTCAGGTATCTAATCCTACAGTTTCTAAATTAAGACAAAAAGGAAGTGCTTCAGCTTCAAAAATTTCATCATATTCTAATTCTTTGAGAAAAAAAAAGCTAGGATGGAAAACAGACATTAGTTTGGAGAGTGAAACTATATGAATTTAGACAATCTGTCTAATTATATAGAATAGTTGTTCACTTTTTTATTAAAGGAAAAAGTACACCAGTACTTCGTTGGTGTACTCAGTGTAGCTCTGACGGTTTTATTTTCTATGAGCTATAATAGTAAGTTAGAATGTCTATTAACACAGTTTTGATGCAATAAAATGTCTCTAGGAAAAAAATGTTTCAGATCTAATATTCTCAGTGACGTTCAGATGGGTCTGGTGTGTGTATCCAGTATATTCCTTTATATGCCCAAAAGATATTTGCATCCAAGATACTACAACCGGAAGTGGTTTATCATGCAAAAACTCTTACCAGCAGTACTTTTTTTAACACCAACAATCATCATTATCATTGTCCCTATTTGCTATCTGCATCAGGTTTGCCGCCTTCTGGATTAGTACATTCACCTCAACATGATTTTCAACAAATAAGGAATACACGTATTTTTACATATGATGCTTATCCATTCAGCAAGCTTTTATTTTTTTTTTCAGATTACAGTGCTGTAACAACGGCTAACAAGTAAGCAGAAAAAGCAGGAGAAGAATGTTCATGTCAATTATAATAAGAAAAATGTTTAAAATCAAGAAGAATGTTTGAAAATTGCAAGATTTTGTTGTAAAAAGCTGCATACCTTATTTAAATACTGTGTATGGAAGCAGAACAGTGGACTGAGCATTTCTATGACAAAATGTCATCACTACAAGTGATTATTAATATTTTTTTGAAATATATTTTCTTTTTTCTTTTGGTGGTAGTGTTTTTTTTCCTGGGAATCTTAAAATACCTTACAGAAACTAGCTGATCATTTTTTCAAATGTGATTAAATGCATTTGTTTGCATCCAAGATAACTAATAGATGGATCTTACAACAAAGGGAAATGAAAGTAGAATCCTGAACCATATTGTACCTACAGTTTAATTCCAGTCTGTCAGGTGAAAATGTTGTCAGGATATTAATGTTTGACACACTGTCTCCCTCTCTACTTAGTAGACAAAAATCACGATGGCTTTTAAGGAAGAATCATTTCAAATAAAGTAAGCATTTCAGTAAATTACAAGGTGATAGGTTAATACAATCTCTTCCACTGCAGAAATCTGTTTGCCTTTCCTGATATCTTATTTGGAACTTTTGCCAGCACATTCGAGATTAAGCAGAGAGGATTTTTTTGCTGGGTCAAAGCCTTAGAGATTATTTGTGCCAGGAAAGGACTCACTATTTTGCTATCTCTTTCATTTCCTATTTCTTGCTATTTTTGATAGCACCTTCTAAATTAGTAAATATCTCACTTTAGGGAGCAAGCTATATGACCTGAAATGTATTAGGTTTTTCCAAACTGAAAATGCAGAAGTGCAGAAGGAGAAACATTTTATTTCAAAGGCACTATCTCAGCTCTTATCAAAGTGTAAAACCAGCATGAAAGGTTGATATTTACAATTTACTGCCCATTTTACCACTGATCACTTTGATGCCATATTATAGGTCTCCTGCAACAGAACTAGACTACCTAAGGAGTCAAGTGACTCTAACAGCATGATTGCAGAACACGTCAGTCCATAGGATCAAAATCTTGGCTCATATGAAGTGGGAGAGAAAAAGCAATATATAATCATTCCCTCCAACTTCTTTGCAGTACGAGGAACACTTCTATCATTCTGGTTTGAGCATCTTAGAATCATAGAATCATAGAATGTGTTGGGTTGGAAGGGACCTTTAAAGGTCATCTAGTCCAACTCCCCTGCAGCAAGCAGGGACATCTTCAACTAGATGAGGTCTCTCAGAGCCTCATCAAGCCTGGCCTTGAACGTCTCCAGGGATGGGGCCTCCAGCACCTCTCTGGGCAACCTGTTCCAGTGCCTCACCACCCTCATTGTAAAGAACTTCATCCTAATGTCTAATCTAACCCTACCCTGCTCTAGTTTAAAACCATTGCCCCTTGTCCTATCGCTACATGCCCTTGCAACCAGCCCCTCCCCAGCTTTCTTGTAGGCCCCCTTCAGGTACTGGAAGGCCACTATGTGGTCTCCCCGGAGCCTCCTCTTCTCCAGGCTGAACAACCCCAACTCTCTCAGCCTGTCTTCTTGAGCTCAGAAGCTACTGAGAGTCCAAGTAAAGCAGCTAGACATGTCTAGGGTATGAGGATACCCCAAGCACGTATGTCTATAGCAGGAAATGCTTGATTAAATCTTTGGATAATTGGAAGTTTTTTTAGGGATCTGTACAACATATGTCTTTCCTGAGAATGTTTCTGCAAGCAGATCTTTTCCTGTTTCCATTCTCTGCATGCAGCCAACAGGAACACGGTCCTCTTTCAAAGCAAAGAAATGCTTTGTGATGGGAACAGAGTTAGTAAAGATGTTACTTCCTTTTTAAATGTAGTTCATGGCACTTCTGGGTTTTCTTAATGAATTCTGCTGTGGGAAATGGCCAAAAGAATTGAACAGCAAAGAGAAGGGGAGAAATCTTCCTGATCACAGACCGTTAGCACACTAGAACAACTCCTGAGAATGATTTTACAATTTATGGCACATTTCAAATACTGTGGATCTGACATGCTTGACATCATAACATCATGGTGATTTGCTGCTACAACTTTATAAAAATGGCAAAGACATACTGCTTTTGTAACTTTCACTATTTTACTGTCATGTTTACCCCAATATTCCAACTTCTGAGTAGCTGCAATGAACTGTCATATGAAAATCAAGTAAATGTTTCACTCTGGCACTAATAAAAAAACACTATGAAAGCAAAAACAATAAAAAATATTTCTCAAAAATAAAACAGCTTCTCTCCTTTTAGAAGATGTTTTTTCACTTTCCTCTAGTACAGATTTTTTAACCAAAACCTTACTGACCTGAAGATCAATATAGGTGATAATATGCCTCAGAACAATGAATACTTTAAGGTTCTGCATCTTGCTAACCACTGGGATCTAAAGCATCTTATTCTAATAAAGCAGGTTCATAACTGAATTATGTATGGAAAATCTATTTCTGGTCTCCTGTCTTAGCAGAGATGGTAATATAGAGATATTGGCAGGATAGCTGACTTTCCATGGTGGAGAAATGGTTGAGGGCAATTACTGGGTCGGCAAATATGAAAATGTGCCACCTCAGATAATTTGGTTTTATTGTTACTATTATTTAAGCTATTGTTATTACTTAAGTTATGTTCCCAGAAAACAGTAACCTAGATCAATAAAATTAAAATCCGTGTAAAAATTAGATTTACTTTAAACTCTTTTCTATTTTTGATGTTTTATTCATCTTGGCTGCAGAATATAAATGTATCATTTTCTTTTTTTTTGATAGTGAACACCGTGGAGGTATAATATACAGAATTTATTGGAAATCTTGTGGGATCACCTAAAACTTGTACAGTCACCACCTGTAGGTATTATTAAATACCAGGGTCAAAGCTGTAAAATATTTCATAGCACATTAGTATGTTAACTGTTTCCTACACATGTATCATAAGTATAATAAATAAGCATTAGCGTTTTGTGCAGAAAGGAAGCGCCACAGTGGCCTGGGAGCATAAGATGCTGCAGCAGTCCTTTCTGTGGTTACGCATGTACATGGTTAGAAATATATTTACTGGATAAAAGCAGGCCAAAGAGTGGAAAGGTAATGAGCTGAGGAGTGTGTGACAGTCTCCCAAGAACTGGTGAACTCCAGAGGCCAGCAGTCCTTCCGGATCCTCAAGAATGGAGAAAATTTGGACACCAAGGTCCAGGCAAGACTGTAGAAGACCACCAGCAGGTATGGGCATCAGCAAGGAGTTGCACGATTCTGACCTTGTGCAGGGAAGTGGTGGCTGCGGTTTGCGAAGAAAGATGACAGGGTTAAATGCATTCCTGGTGGGATGAGGCCTTTCCTTGGGGCCTTTCTGAAGACCAGTCCAGAAGTCTACAGGCACATCGGGATGAGCTGCTGCTTCTGCAGCTGGGGTTCACATCCTGACTGCAACTTGGTAACTGAGGGACCCCAAGTACGCATAAGAGTGAACTGCGTGAGGAGTAAGTGAATGCACTGTGTAGACAGATACTTGGGATTGATAATAACAGCTTGATTCTATTAATGGTTACAGATTAATTAATAAAAGGCGTTTTAATAGACAGTGGTTGTTACCTGTGCTTCTCCCTGACTCAATTTCCTATCAGGGAAAAGGAAATCTAGAGGTAGTGTATATAGTGGAAGGCAATACAGAAGAAAGGTTGGATTTAATTAGGATGAGGATACTAAAATTCATATTTTTTCCTCAAGAGTTACACAGAATTCCTTCTCACGAAAGCTAAAACTGATTTTGCTGTCATTTCTGTGCGACCACCATTTCACTTTATGCATCCTTCTGCTATATACAATTCTTTATTTAAAAAAAAAAAAAAAATTAGATATTTAAAATTCATGGTGCTCATGAACCTTCTTAGTTTTGATCTGCTCAACCCACTCCCTCCCCACCCCCTAAACATTGCATCTTTTAAAAAAATGGGATTTACTTGGCAGTGGAGAAGATGGAAAGAAGGAAAAAGGGAGTAGAAATTTTTCACTGGTTACTTGAAGCAGTGAAGTATGAGAGTAAATCAACTGCTTTGTATAATCTGGACATGAACCAGAAATATTATATTCTAGATGGACAGGAATTAGTTCAATCATTAGATCAAAATAAAAAATAATTAGCTGAGATAATCAATGTTTTAAAAAATTAGCACATGACAAAGAACGTGATTTTAGCCTGGCAGCTGGTGGCTGAGGTTGGGGGTTAAAAATGTACAATTTGTTTAAGCCAACCGAATGTTATATTAGTGCCTCCATTTAAACATAATTATGGACAATTTGTAAAACTGTTTTTATTGATGAAATACAGTAAAGGAATAAAATATATGCAAAAATCTAAACTTTAGTCAAAATATTTATTTGAGATTTTGAAAAGTCATTAGAATTTTTGTCCTTTTGTCCTCTTGCTCTGGCAGGATAAGAATGTCCATTCATCCTACAGATCAATCTGGTATGCGAAACATTTTAATAATAACAATCTGATCCAATACCCCTCCATATCAGTGGAAAGATAACCTTAGTTTCTTATTTGTTGTTGAGTGTACCCTCTGTTATGGGAATAAGAAGACGGGAAAAGCTGTGTGAAATCATAGTGATATTGCATTATAGCTCACATTTTCAAAGGACTGGTATCTGGTAGATCAGTGCCACACTTGTTTTTCTGGGTCCAGAGCATAACCTGTATTCCTGCAACTTATAGCGTCTTGTACGCTGAGTGAAAATTCAGTGTCTTGAGAAGGTACATGAAGTCCTTGTGGGTGCAGGTAAGAACATGCATAAAACAGCAGTTTTGGAAAGTTTCTGAGGTGCCAACATGTTTAGGAGCCTGTTCTGTCTGACTGTCTAGTGTTATTGTCTAGATTATTAAAAACTAACTAAACAACATAATTCTTCTAATGTAATGTTTCTTATCCCAGAATCGCCAAAAATTGGGTGAAATGTGTGCCTATTGGGTAAAATAGTATTTATTAAGACATCTACTCATGGTGGTTAATTTGTGTGGTCAATGAAGTTCATTGCACACCTACAGGAACATGTCCTAAAATCTCCCTTAAAAATATTTACTATTTTTCACATCTTCATCCCCTTTCATATGCACTTGCCGTGCATATGTGCATATGGAGGAAATTTAGCCTTCTGCATATAAAAATAAAGTAAATATATATATAAAAACTTGGTAATACCAACATGTGAAATAATGCATCCATTTTTGATGCAGTGCTTTTATTTCAACAAACACATATACATACACACCAATTTAAAAATATCATTATGAAGCACAATAATCAGGAGGAAATATCAAGAGGTCATCACCTTAATGTGGATAATCTTCTGATTGCCTTATTTTCACGTCTGATATGTTACCTGTTGAAAATATTTATGCAGTATGCATCAACTAATGAGAAAACCTTGTATGTTGCAAAATGATCATAAAATATGAATAAATGCTAGAACGTTCATTGCATTTGTTCTCCAGATAGGAAACAAATAGTAAATGAGTTAATAGCGAAATTAGGCCATCAAACATAAGCACACATAGAGAATAGTTATTCTGAACTGTGAATTGATCTGCAATATCCATTTCACAAGAAATACATAGATTTTGAAATTTCATTTTGTTCTGGCTTAGAAGAAAACCAAAATATTTCTGGATTTTCTGTGAAATATCTCTCAAAATTTTGCAGCTCAAGTAGAAGTTGCATCGCAATTTCAAATATTTTATTTACAACAGTAAAATAAGGCAATTTTTTACACAATTATAATTTCAAACAAAAAAAAATGTTCTCCCTGTACAATTATGTACAGAATTATTGAAATTCTTCATACCTCTTCCTCAATATGTTTTGTTTAAAATAGCTATATTTTTGGGGAAAGCTTTATTTTAATGCCATAAATCTTTTGAAATGTTTCCAGGTCTCATGAGCACATCTCCAGGGTGCCCCTGACTGCAGATTCCAGTCTTTAACTGAAAGTTTTCTACAGCTCATTTTCCCACTGGAACTATATGTCTCCACCCTTCATATTGTCTGCCTTCTGATTTTCTGATCTTCATTTGCTTTCTGATAGCATGGTTACGTAGAGGCCATGAAAACACAGGAAGCCTATTTGGACTTGTTGGGAGCAGGGCAGAGTGAACGCAACAGCAAGAAGTCTGATTTTGGGTCGATAGGTTCCACAAGAGAACAATTTGAAGCTGACAGATCACTTTAGGTGAGTGAATCCCAAATCTTCGTGGTCAATGGATCACTGTGAGCCATCAAAACTTCTCACCAGCCACTCAGTATGCAGCTTCATCTTTGAATTAGAAGTGAAAGTGCTGTGGTAGGGACATCATTCCAGGGACCAGCTATGTCTGGTCTTATGCACTTGAGCCTCAAGGCATTAGAAATTTGCAGACGACAGCTTTCCTCCACAACTTCCACACATGGGTATGGGCATCTTGGAGACATCCATAGCTGAGGACTGGTGAAAGAAAATGCCAACCAGCCTCCGAGGCTGAACTTGCCTTCTCTTATCCAGATGTTGTCACACACTGGTAGAAAAAGGGCATGCTTTCTTTGACCAGGGAACATGATATTTGATAAATAAACCCTGGTAAATGGGTAGCCGGGCAAGTTCAAACCTTTGTACCCCAAAAGTAAAGATGCATCAGTGAGCATTCTGCTCGGGATGGTGTGTTTTAAATCTCTGTTTCGGGTTTTTCTTCTCACCCTGAAGCCCTCCAAGAGCTGTACTGCATCACTCCCCACAGCTAGAAGGCAAAGTCCTGCCCCAGCTTCCCCCACCTGCAGTGAAACAGGCTGAGGGGTCCACTGCAGAAACAGACGATGCGGGTGGTGTGAGTGGAAAAGTGACTGGCAGGAATGGAGTGAGCGGGATTGCTCTCCTTTCCTTCTACCCCTTGTGTCTATTTGTGGTTGTAGCTGTTATTTTTTACTCTTATCCAGCTCTTTCTGTGGCTTTTGGGAAAAAAAAAAGCTGGACTGCATTAGCAATTAGCTGAGGACACGGTGGGAAGGTGTCCTAATCTACTTGCAAAGTGCCAGGTGAAGAGATTCATGGTCTGAAGCTAATGAGGAAGACAAGATGGGACAGAGAAAACTGTCAGGTGACTATCAGGTGAACCTGATAGGACTACAGACTATATAGATGGTGCAGTAATGGTTATTTTGCTTCTTTTTTACTTTATACTGATTAGAAAACATAAAAACTATAATGTTTTGTCTCATCAACTTACCCAATTTCTGGTAGCAGGGAAAGCTCAGAAGAGATTGTAGGAGCATGATAAATGCTATCATTTGAGTAATCTTTTTCCTTGCCATATCTGTATTTCAGTAATCAGTAGTTAAGGCCCTCTTACCAGGAGGTTCAAGCAGACTCTCACATTTAATTTGTAAGTAAGATCCTGCTATATTAAGAGAAAAAGAAACAAAACATTTATTACATGCAGTGAAGGCCAGTTTTGATGAATAAACGCAGTCCCACTACTTGAAGATGTTTTGTGACATCTGTCTCCGAGAGTTTGTAAAGATTTGTTATAAGTGGAGCAGGCCAGACTCGCCCTTTCTCCCTGCCTGCTGAAAGGATGGCATGTTTTCTCTTTGTGTCTCTTATGGCCTTCTACGTAACTGCAGAGCATTTTATCTCTTTTTCTTCTCTTTTAAAAGTAACAACCAAAGATGGTAATTCTGCAATAATAATTTCCCTGTCTCTTTCGCCTCCAATCATTTTTACCTCAGCTTGCTTGTTCCTGTGATTTTATACATTGGGACCCACTGGGGGTCTGGCACATTCCCCCAGATTCCTGTCCGTTTGTTGTATTTTCTTATGAAGGCACGAAGAAGCAGAATTCTTTTCTACTTACAAACCAAGGATGAAAGCAACCTGCCCTCATGGTTTTCCAGCTGAATGGGAGTCAGAAGGTTGAAATACTGCTTACTAAGCACAGAAATTATTATTTTGCCAACAAGCTTGTCTAAATTAACTGGAGGAAAAAAAAGCATAAAATGAAGCTTAACATGTTTGTTTTGTCTTTGGAGAAGAGGTGAAGGCTGCATAATTTTTCATTATTACCGTTTGCTCCCCTAGAGGTAAGGTTAGGTCAGCATTTGCAGTTTAAACTCCTGTTTCCAGAGGTTAACAACTCAGCTGTAAGGCTTCAGTCTCAGTTTAACATTTGGCAGAGTTGCTGCCTTGAAATAATACCTCTGGTACATATATATACATAATGCCTTCTCCCAAAGGGTCTCGGAGCACTTTAACACACTGAACTGTGTAATGGCTTGTTTCATCCATCGTCAAAATGCAGCCACTTTAGAGGTGGAATATTGTCTCAGAATGCAGAGATCTATATAGCAGTTTAGGTAAGGAAGGAATGATCATGCTGAACAGAAACTACAAGAGGAATTAATATATTCACATACCTGCAAAAATTAGAACATTTTGGTTTTCCTGGTATTTTAAGAGAGTAACATTTTCCCTTTCTCTAGACATGCTTTTGTAGTCACAGCTACAGTACAGCAATGACAAGATTTGAGATCGTATTAAAAGAGCAAAGACTTTTTTTTTATTACTTTGAGTTCTTCTAATCTTTCCTGCTTGCAAAACTTTTTCTAGTACCTTTCTATTCAATGAGATTATGCTCTTAGTTATCTAACTGTTGCTTAAGCATAATGGAGCAATTCTTAAACTACAATAAAATTTAAATCTCAGATTAAGCTAGTAAACATTAAACATGGCTATAATTAGCTCAGTACTTCCTCCTAGAGAATCAACATTTTGGCACTGACATGTGAAAAAAGAGGATTATTTGGAATAACACTGTTGTCAAGAAATTGTCGAGACAGAGAGCGGTGGTCAAAATATTCAAATCCACGTGCCTGAAGTTAGGTTCTGGTTTGCTGTTTAGTCTCTGGAATAAAAATCAGATTATTTTCAAACATGCTGACCATAATGGAAATGAGTAAAGGAGCTCGAGCTATCCAATACTGGACTGGAATGAACATGGGTACTTACATGAAAAATTCCTTGAGAGCGAGCTATGGAGTTAACACATCAGAAAATCAGGACACTGGATGATTACACGTGAATTTAGGTGACTCATATCGTCAGCCAGGTTTGAAGGTGCACTCTTTGCTTTAGTATTGAGGAACAAAGCGTTAAATGATTACCTTGAATAAAAAAGTGTGCATTGACAAACTAAGCACTCAAACCCCTATCTGCCGCTTTGCAGTAGTATCTAAGGCTGTATCTATACCACTTAATAACAGAGGCACTTGCTTGTAGTGAAGTGGGCTGTTAAATTATTAACACGCTCCTTGGC
Source organism: Dromas ardeola (assembly GCA_013398915.1). Taxonomy (NCBI): domain Eukaryota; kingdom Metazoa; phylum Chordata; class Aves; order Charadriiformes; family Dromadidae; genus Dromas; species Dromas ardeola. The sequence goes on from VYZM01005142.1 coordinate 17,122, forward strand.
ACAGTTTTCGCCCTTGCCAGAGGAATAGCATCCATCAGGAGCGGTGCCCAGGAGACAGTTTAGACAGCAACATCCTGTTCTGGGAAGGGAAAGGGAGAATTTGGGTTCATGAATGTACCTTGTCCAAAGACTGGAGTCTGGCCCTGGTTTGCTCTGTAGCCATGGTATGGATGTAGCCCTGGGGATCTCGGGTGCTCAGCTTCCAGACCTCAGTGAAGGCCTAAGCAAGATCAAAGGACCAAGTCACTGCATCTAAGGCAGGTCAGGAAAAAGTAGGAAATGTTTAGTCTAAGGAGGGAAGCCCTAGAGACTCTCAGAGATCTTCAGTGCCTTAGTGGGTGGACAAGATGCTTAAACTCAGCCTAAATCTTGCTTTAGGCCTGTAAGTCAAAAGAGATTTAATATAGGGTCACCGCATGTTTAAACGTATGTTAGCAGTGGCAAATGAGCTCTGAATTGGAGCAGTACCTCAGCACTAACCAGGTGTTAATCTGCTTGCTACTACTAATCGGTTTATAAGGTTATGCCAGCAGACTCCAAGTGTGAGCAGAACGATTTTGAATCCGGGCATGACATGCCACTTACAGGTACCCAGAGGCTGTGTTTCTGATCTTGTTTTTAGTGGAATAGATCCCAAACAATGCCAAATTAATTTCTTCAAATCAAAATTAAGCCAATAACAACATTAAAATACCTGTGTTATTTCTCTGCCAGTTGGGCTAGTTTATAGATACCTTAGATTCAAAATAAAGCTTATGTCTTGATGGTATTCTTTGAGAAAACATTAAGGTAACAAACACAGGTCTAGCCACCTAAAAATGCCTTTGTGACGGTCAATTCAAAGGAGCTTTGCACACTTCATAGCCCTGAAGCTGCTGATTCTGAGTGACAGGTAAATCAGATCTGGCTCTTTTCTTACAGCCTAATCTCTCTTAGCTGGGGAAAAATGTAAAAGGGACATAGATCAAAGAGAGCTCTGGCTGGCAAAGAGAAAAGACAGGGAAAAAGATTACCTAAATTTTCAAAGTGACTGATGATTTTGGATATTTCAATTTTGGGGCTCCTGATTTGATCAGCTTAATGGATCTTGATAATCAGAGTGCAGTTTCTCAGCATGTTATGTTTGAATCCCCATAGAGCGTTTTATAAACACCTCTAAATCCAGACTCAAGCAGGCAGGATCCAAACAGAGAGAATTTCCATGGAAGCTGAAATATTGCAACACTCCCAAGTTTCTAGAAATTGGTCAGTAGCAGCTGAATTTTTCAGAGCTCTTGTAACAAAAGTATTTTCCCTCCTATTTTTCCTTTTTCTTCAACAGATATCCAATTCAAAGCCCTCTAATCCTCTTTGCTTGAAGTTCCTCGGTCTCTGGCAGCATTCAGTGTGGTTTGATTGCCCACACTCTCCAAGCATAGTATGAACGTTATCTCCTACAGTGACAACACTGAGCTGTTTCTTCCTGGATGCTTTTTGTTTTATATAGAAATGCTCTCAATTGTTCCCGTATGTAGCGATAGTACGAGGGGCAATGGTTTTAAACTAGAGCAGGGTAGGTTTAGATTAGACATTAGGATGAAGTTCTTTACAATGAGGGTGGTGAGACACTGGAACAGGTTGCCCAGAGAGGTGCTGGAGGCCCCATCCCTGGAGACATTCAAGGCCAGGCTTGATGAGGCTCTGAGCGACCTGATCTAGTTAAATATGTCCCTGCTTGCTGCAAGGGGGTTGGACTAGATGACCTTTAAATGTCCCTTCCAACCCAACACTATGATTCTATGATTCTATGATTCTATGATTCTATGATTCTATGATTCTATGTACATATAAATTATGCCTCACCTGTTCCATCCACTGCCGTATGGATGAGAGAGAGGGTTCCTCCTCCCATGTAGCTCCTGCCCATGTCCTCCTGAAGCCATTCAGTCTAGCTCAGCATGCCTACGCTGTTTTCCCCTGCTGCTGCCTCCTCTACTGGGATTTCCACCCGGCTCACGCATACCTCCAACGCTTTCTCTTCCCCCTCTGACAGCCAAGGTGGTGTCCCAGCAGCCCTGTGCTCAAGGGATGAACTGCCACCAGGGGCTCTGACTTCAGCTCATCATATGGGGGTTTGTTTCCACCCTGTCTGCTCAGCCTCAGACCAGTGAGTCCCTGCATTTCCATAGGGAAGAACAGCTCCCCTCGGCTTCCATGTCTTGGCTGTTGCCCTGGCCCGTGACCCCACAGTCCCTCCTCCCAGCCTGGCATCAGCCAACCCTCAATACTCTGTCCATCAGCAGGACTCAGGGAGCAGCATCTGTCTGCTCACTGCTGAGATCGCTGCAGACTAACGCTCACCTTCCAAGCTTTGGACTCCCCAGATACTGCACACAGTGAGGTAAGTAAGGTTTTAAAAATAAAACCATTTTATCCTGCCCTTTTGCCTAATAAAAAAAGCTTACCTCTCCCCTGCTAAGCTGGTGTGCTGTACTACACTCCCAGGGAGAGCAGAGGAGCTACACAGCATTTGTGTGTGTTTCATAAATAAAGACAAACTGTTCCCACCCCCCCCAATTTAACTTCTATAAGAAAAAAATAAAAAGAAACTAAACCCCCAAATTATATATATTTGGGACATGGTGTATGGCTGGAAATTACAGAACATACATTTTTCAAATTTTTCTGTTTTCTTTCAAAACAATCCCCAACAAACAATCAAAACTGTTTTTCCAGTAAAATCCAAACAAGTGTAAGCCCTGCTCCGGGGATAGGGATTTTTGTAATTGTCTCTTCAAAAAGCTCTAAAGACTTGAGTGTGATGTCTTGGGAGCACATGTAGTAGGTTTACTTTAAAGCTACAAACTCTGGAAGCATTGGAGTTCTTGTCAGCCCTATGGTGACCCTGCAAGAAAAATTGGAGGGCTCCAGCCCTTATTTGCTTATGCATCAGTTCAAGCGCTTGATGACTGAGATCTTACTATAAGAGATAATTTTTGATAAACTTTAATTTTTCATTCAGAAACTCCTTCAGCAAAAAGTATGCAATGAGTTCTGATGCTATATCAACAAGTCATTCTCTAAAATTGTGACTATTATCAAAGCAGAATGGATGGAGGCTGTGGAGCTCTCCCTCCATGACTTGCATTGAAACCTAACTCAAGTCTTTGTATGTTTCTTTGGGGCATTTTTTGCCAGATTACCCTGAGCAGAGTGCTTCATTGCTTAAATCCACATGGAATCACCTTTCACAGATTACAGAACGTATGAACACTAGGTTTATTTTTTGCTGGATCAGGGACATCAACTGATTCTGTCCTTAATATGCCCTTTTATTTTGAATAATTACATATGTCTCTGGAAACTGTATGATTCCATATGGGATACAATGACTGTGCTTAATGAGGTGCTTTATGGACACAATTCAACATTAACTTTGAATTTCCTGGCTTTTGTTGATTTTTGTCACAACCTTAACATTTTTCAAACATAGAATCATTACATTAAAAAAATAAATCTGTATTTTAACCAAGATTTATTATACCCCAGTGAGATAAAACTTGTTTTCACTTTTCAGTAATAACATGATTTATTTCCACACAGCTGAACACTAAAAAAATAAAAAAAGGATAGATCTGAATGAAAAATAATACTTCTTAACAACAACAAAAAAGTAGACCTTTACAGAAACTTAAAAGAAAATCTCTATCAGCCCCAAGAATGAATATATCAAGCCTCTCATTTTGACAGGTTTGTGATGTACTTTGCTTATTCTTTAGTACAATTTAATAAGAAAGCATTGATCAGAGTTGCTATTTTTAAAGTTTTCTGGAAGATTGAGGATCTGACATCCCCTCATGTATTCGGCTGCTGGGCAGACTCAGAATCACTGACACCAAGCGGTCATCTACCATGAACTCCTTAGAGGGATTACTATTATTATCACTTACTATTTTGCCATCTCTGGTCTTTGTGCAAAGCCACACAGACAGCAAGAGTTTCGTGAGGCATGTCTACCCTGAGCACCACTGGTGGCGCATGACTTGCAAGGATCTTTAACATATATATATATTATTATTTTTTTTATGTTTCAACATTCTCTTTTCCACTGGGTCCCAGGTGCTCTATTTGAATAAAACCAGAGGCAGATCAGAGCTGGGACACTTCATTCATTTGAAAGGGACGGGAATGATCTCCAACTATTACCAAGGAGAGTAGAAAGGCAACATCCCAGACAAAGGTATTGCTTGGTACGTGTTTGTCCCCCTATACATCCAGATGAAGCAGGTATAAATACATAAACCTACTCACCTTTGTTCAGTCCTAGGGGAGTTGGAGTCCCAGTCTGCAGCCGGTCGCCCCTCTGAGCCTTTTGCATAGCAAATGTTTTCCTCTTGCTTATTCTTCTGTTTTCCATATTTCATCCTTATGAGTAAGGACAGTCACCTTTATCCACCTGGAAAGACACTGTTTTATCCCTTTATTGATTAACTGCTTTAAGACCTGTCCCACTCCTCAACCCATTGGTGAGGCTCTGTATCTTCCATGAAAACAACCGATTCAGTTTTCCCATTTGGAAATTGTTGCTTCATGTTGATTAATTGCCATACTGTACTTATGCATGTTTTCTTGCCCTGCTCGCTGACTGCCTTGTTCTTCTCTGAGTACACGTGCAGAGACACAGAAGACTGAGAACAAAATCTTGCTTTCCCCATGCTTTATTTAATCCAAAATCTAGTGTCCAGTGTTGCATATCAATAGCAGGGAACCTTTTTTTCCCCCATTAGTCTCTTTCTCTCTCTTTTTTTTTTGGGGACACTGTTCTCTTAGTGGCTTGTTTGGACTGTTCTAGTCCAGAAATTCTCATTTCAGGACTGAAAATGTCATGCTTTCAAGACTCCCACCTTTTGGGATCATGACCTCAAATTTGTGAACTACTTTTCTAGTGTATTGCCAATGAGATAGATTACTTTATCAGACTCATACCTGCTGCCTTTGTACTGGTTCCCATTCCTAAAATGATAGCACTCTATGGACTTAAAGCATCTTCCACAGCAAGGCTCTGAACTTTCCAAATTCCCTCACCAATTTTCTCATCATTTAAAGAGTGCTATAGGTGGTCTTAGTGGCTCAGTAGCCTGTCAGGCACAACAGATTGGAAGATGGCAATGAAATGAATTGAGGCACAATGAGAACAACAAATATCAACCCAAACTTTTCTCTAATGCTAATAACTTGTTCTGTGATTTTTCATGTACAAGATATAAGATCATGTATCCACACATGACATAGGATACCTCAGAAGCAAGATACCTCCTCCCCCAGACCCAGTAAATTGCAAGAGATTCTTTTTATTCATCTCTGTGGGATAAAAGTCTGAGTCAGCCCACTTAAATCTCTGAGTTTATTATCAAAGGAAGAATAGGCATATCAGACTTGTAACATAGTGGGTGATTAGACCACCTAAGTAAGGCACCTACTCTGAGTTGTCCTTGGAAACCTGCCACTCTATTGGCTTTGAAGACAGTCTGAAAAGATGAGCGTTAGTAAACTAAAGTAAGCTTCTGTGAGAATCCCTGGGGTCTATTCAGCCATTTCCAGCGTAAGGATAAAGTTCTAGCAAACTATAAAGATTTACATTATTTAAATATAGATTGCAATTTCCTATTGGAAGAATTATCTATAAAAGAAATCGCAGCAGAGTTTTAATTTCATCCATTCATATGTTTTCAAAGAAATTTTCCTGGGATAATTAGATACTTTCTTAAATCAGTCTGAGAGTCAGACAACTCAAATTACTGGCAAACCAACGAATAGGAGATGACTAATTCCTATCTAACTGTGTCACCTAGGCACTGCTATGATTAATGCATTACAAAGCATAAAATAAAAAGCACCTGAATTAAACCATCTATCTGAGAATAGCTGAAGGCAAAAGAGGCTGAATGAGGAAGGCAAATGAATATGAATAGCCACCGAGACTTTTCAACCAACAGAGAGATTGAGTCTGTTTGGCCACTTCATGGAACTTTTCAGACTGCACACTCTGAATGAATCAAGTAAATCAGGTAGAAGAAAAGCAAATAAAGGACAAAGAAAAACAACACAAGCAAAAAGAGACAGTCTTTATTTTTTTATTCTCTTTTGAGGGTAAAGTCTGACTGCCAACTTTCTCTGTGGAGCATGGTGGCAGGTGAACGTACTACTTCTTTTATTTGCACTAAGGTCCTCAGTTGAAAAACAGGAATAGAGTGCTCACTAGTAGCAACTTGCACAGCCACCAGCAAAGCACAATTAATTTTCCTGAAGAATCAATTTTTTTGCCGCTCTGTATCTCCAAGCTGCTCTATATCTCCAAGGTGTCATTCAAGTCTGACTCCTCAATATCCCTGCCTATATGGGTCCTTGAGGTGCAGTTCCATGCTACGAAGTCAGATGCCAGCAACAAAAAGGCTGCTGAAAGAGCCACCTCCTGGTTTTCCTCTCTTCTTCTCTGCCTCACTCCTAGATGTGCAGTCCTGCTGCTTATTTTGTGTTGGTCCCAAAACTTACCAGATCCCTCTGTGAGCCACTACAACATGCTAAAAGCTGCAGAAAGCAAAACTAGAGAGCTGGTTGGTTTTGTGCCCTGCTAATGAATTAGAGTGATTTACAGAGGGACCTGACAGAAGCCAGAGCAGGTCAAAGAGAGGGGGCAGGGCTGCAAAGCTGGTGAGAAGAGAGAATGGAACAGGATAGATTTCTACTGAGGAAGGAGGAATAGGCAAGAATGGAGCTGTGAAACAGAAGACCTAGAAAATCTCCCACCTCAGCACAGGACTGAGGTGTCACAGGACCATGTCACTTTTTGGGTAAGTAAAATCGTATCCAAAGCAACCCGCACGTTCTCACCAAAAAGATTGGCTGTGCCACAAAGTTGCTGGTTATGCTTGCCAGAAAGAGCCAGGAACAGAGAAGAGATCACTCCCATTTTGCTCAAACTGAGCTGTACAGGCAACTGCTTGGCAACATAAATTAGTGTGTTTCTGTATTTTTCCCCTTGAATATTTTCTGAACACACTCAGCTATCTGATGAATAGACAGAGCGAAACCGAACTACCACCACCTACAGTGTCCTTGAATGGTGAGTCTGGGGTTCCTTGGTTCTCCTTTTGCGTTGTTTCTCCGTGAGGCAAAATCCATCATTGCCAGGCGAATGAACCATAAACCTTATCTATATTCTTGAACTCCCCTATCCTCCAAAGCAGATTGGCTGTGTGTGAAGATCCTATTGGGAATGGTCCCCTGCTTATGCTGTTTTCAACATTATTCCCACACAGAATAATTTGTCAGTGTGCAAGTTGGCATTGGTCTAGAGTGTGACAAGGTCTGTTGTAAAAACAATCCAGTGCCTGGCATTATATAATTTGCTCTATAGATATACAGAGCTTGAGAAGTGGGACCGTGTGAACCTCATGAGGTTCAACAAGGCCAAGCACAAGGTCCTGCACATGGGTCAGGGCATGCCCCGGTAGCAATACAGGCTGGGGGTGAGGGATTGAGAGCAGCCCTGCTGAGAAGGACTTGGGGCTAGTGGTGGATGAAAAGCTGAACATGAGCCAACAATGTGTGCTTGCAGCCCAGAAAGCCAACCACATCCTGGGCTGCATCAAAAGAAGTGTGCCCAGTAAGTCGAGGGAGGTGATTCTGCCCCTCTACTCCACTCTGGTGAGACACCACTCGGAGTACTGCGTCCAGCTCTGGAGACCTCAGCACAGGAAAGGCATGGACCTGTTGGAGTGGGTCCAGAGGAGGGCCACGAAGATGATCAGAGGGCTGGAGCACCTCTCCTGTGAGGACAGGTTGAGAGAGTTGGGGTTGTTCAGCCTGGAGAAGAGAAGGCTCCAGGGAGACCTTATTGCAGCCTTTCAGTACTTAAAGGGGGCTTGTAAGAAAGATGGGGAAAAACTATTTAATAGGGCCTGTTGTGATAGGACAAGGGGTAATGGTTTTAAACTAAAAGAAGGTAGATTTAGACTAAATATAAGGGAGAAATTTTATACAATACGGGTGGTAAAACACTGGTACATGTTTCCCAGAGGGGTGGTAGATGTGCCATTCCTGGAAACCTTCAAGGTCAGGTTGGACGGGGCTCTGAGCAACCTGATCTAGTTGAAGATGTCCCTGCTCATTGCAGGGGGTCTGGACTAGATGACCTTTAAATGTCACTTCCAACCCAAACTGTTCCATGATGCTATGATTCTATGATACAGCTCTAGTGTGTCTTACATATTGCAATTCTATAATTCTTTGCTTGGAGTTTCACCTCAGGTACTTATACAATAATTATTCTCCAGTGGTCACTTCTATCATTCCTAAGTATAACAGTAGAAAACTAATGGAAAGATTTCAGCCTATTCTTTGAAGGTACTGTGAAAACATCACAGAAACAAAGAAAAAAGATTGCCTTGGAATGGATCTGTGGAGGTCATCAGGGCAAATTTTCTGCTTAAAATAGGGATAGCATCAAAGTCACCACGACCTCAAGTTTTTTTTCTGCAAAGCTTCTTTCTAGTCTTTTGGCATGCAGGATCGCAGAATCACAGGATGGCTGAGGTTGGAACGGACCTCTGGAGGTCATCTGGTTCAATGCCCCTGCTCAAGCAGGGCGACCTAGAGCCAGTTGCCCAGGATCATGTCCAGACAGATTTTGAATAGCTCCAAAGATGGAGACTCCACAGTCTCCCTGGGCAACCTGGGCCAGTGCTCAGTTACCCTCAGAGTGGAAATGTGTTTCCTGATGTTCAGAGGGAACCTCCTATGTTTCAGTTTGTGTCTATTCTCAGAAAATAATCCAAAAAGGTCTATGCACAGTCTCCTTGAAAGAAATAATACAGATTACGGCAAGAGCTAGTGGGTTAAAACATGAATAGCAGGCTGGAATAAATGACGTCTGGAAGTTCTTTCCAATCCAAATTATTCTATGATTCTATGATTTAAGCTAACGTATGTGATTTTGCTAATGTGATAAGGAAGTTCTGGGGTCATGTAATTCTTAAGCAGTCGTAAAGCAGAAACTATGACTCATAGCTATGTGAAATATAACTGAAGGTATCATAAGCATGAAATGATTGTTTTCACTGACTTCTCAAAAGGTTTTGGCTGTATTATTTTAAATACTTCACTTGTCCAAAAAAATTAAATCTAAATTAAAGTCAAGATCTCTTGCAGACTAAAAGTCAAAATCTCTTAATTATTATTAAAATAGTTTTAGATCAGCGTGTGTTGAGCAGAGAAGTTACACAGACAGAAAGGGTCAAAGTGTCTAGAATCACTATTCAAAAAATTGAGAATGTTTCCCAGGCAGAAATCAAAAGAATGATTATAGATCCTTCTCTTTACAGACAGCTCTGTTCCTTCCTATTTCTCCTTCTAATCACACTAGTTCAGTTAGGAAAATACGTTTCTCCTTGACCTCTTATTTCCAGCTATGTTGAACAATTTACCCCAATTAATCCAGTACTTTATCTGGTTTCAAAAAATGTCATCATGTAATATTGAAACCATGTCACTAATACATTACTTAGTTTAACAGCCTTCTGATAAATCAACTTTTCACTAATCCTCTTTTGTGGGTCTGTGATTGAACCAAAAAAAAGTCATATTTACATTCAAGTCCCTCTGGAATACTCATCCAGGTGAGTAACTTTCTCCTGGGCACCCTGTTTGAATATTTAACAGTGGTCCACAATATCTAGGCTAACAGAAGTGGAGGGTTCGCAAAGAATGCTTTCTTTACATAGGTCAAAGCATTATTTACCTTCAGATCAGTATCCAAACTGTGGAAAGAGAGAGGCAGATAAAGCAAATGAGCAGATCTGACTGACTTAGACAAAGACAGAGTTTGTGTTGCTTGGTTTCCCTTGTGAAGGCATACAGTTTTTGAGCCAGGCACATGTAAGTACAACTACCAGTTAAAAGTGGCAGACATCTAATATTGGATATTCTGGGAAGAAAATGAATGTTATTTTCTGACTTACGAATTTATAGCTGTGGAACCTGGTCCAGTTGAGATTAATAACTTTGAAAAATCCCACTCTCCTGTTCTCACTCCATGAGCATAGCTAATTCGTACCTGTGCCAGCGTATGTGTGCACATATGAAAGGGACAGGGGAAAAGTGCAGCTCCGCGCTGTGCTCATAGGACAATTCTGAGCTCTCCAGATTTTCATTTCCATTATTTTAGGATCATTTCATTTTTGTCTCTGAACATCTACAGACACATTTTACACTGTGAAAAGCGTGAGAGGAATCTGACCAACAAAACTAGTACAAATGAATGATGTTGTTGATCAGTATGTGTCTGAGGGCAGTTTGGGCCTCCTGTATATATTCTACCTTATTACTTCTCTTCAGAGGGAGAATGAGACCAGAAGTCTACATCTTACGTATGCTTTCCTCTGTCTATAAGGGATTTTATATTTTGTACACAGCAGTTGTTGTGCATAAATGGCCTGAATCAAATGAGCAGACAGACCATTTGCAGCAAGTGAAACTTGTTTCTCTAAGGATTATGTGTTTTCTAATAAAGCTTCTAATCTTCAGTCAATAAAAGGAGAAGGAAAATGGAAAATTGTAGTTCCTGACAAAAATATGAATGACTTTCTTTAGGAGCCACAGTAAACTCTTCCTGCAACATCAGGCCACATTTTGATAATTCTTCTGTGATGTTATCATTATGTGAAGAGCTAATTAAAGACTGCTTAAAAAAATCATTTGATTTGGGATTTACAATTTGGGATTGTAATTACTCCAAGATACTGGCATACATAATCTGCCAGAATTCATTGTTAAAGTTAACGTCCATCTCACTCCCACCACCATTGAGTAGGCTAAGATTTTACCCCCAGTTTCTTTCTTTTCCAGAAGAAAAAGAGATCCTCATTCTCTTTCTCATTTTGTGAATAAGAAGGAAAAAGAAAGAACAAAAAACTTCCCCTTTCTGAAATATATGATTCATAATACTCATTTTAGCATTTGTAACAACTGTACCAGGATAAGGAGAAAGGTGCATGCAAATTTTCACGTTATCAGGTACAGGAATTTAACAACAGCCAACTTGTTGTTAATATGAAAGGAGCAGTATAATGGTGGTGAAAAGTGATATATCGATGATTCATCTCTATACAAAGCACAGGGTAAAGGATGAGAGGGTTATTGAATGAAAGGGAGAAGTGCTGGTGAAGACAATGAAAAGAAGAAGTGATGGGACACAGAAGGTTTAAAAAAATAGTATCACAGAAAAATGACCTAAAATGATAATCAGAGCTGACTGATTTTGAATTAGGCTCAGAACAAAACCTGTTTCTAGAGCTCAGCAAGCTCAGTATAATATAGGGACAGAAAATACTGGGATACCTCCACATAATGGGATTTGAATATATTGGGTGGGTTCTCTCTCCTCACTGGATGAACCAGGTGACATGGAGAATAGAAGCAATGCCTACTGTAGATAATAAACAGATTGCTGTGGGGAGGTGAGGAAGATGAGGCTTCTAGCACAGACACACAAAATGAGATATCTAAAGTCAATTGTAAAACGCATTAGTTTCTCAGTAGATCTAGCTTGAAGACTCAAACTGCTTGGATCACACCCACCTCTATCTCCTTAAGACTTCCAGCTAAGAAGGGGGAAAGTCTTCCTTAGATCAGGCTCATTGCTCAGTAACTTTGATATAGCTGTAAACTGCGTTTTTTGGCAAAAACCTGTAAACTTAAAGTTTCAAATTTAGAGTTGAAATTTTAAAGTTTAAAGAAAATATCTCACTGGCAATCAACATTCTGAAAAAATGCAATCATGAAAGCAATTTTTGTTGATGGAGACTTCGCAATCACTATTAACTCACAGTGCATCTTTTACATCTCAAGTTCTTTTTTTTCTCCAGGCTGTATGTTTATATTGAAAGGGCAACTGTGTGTGTGTTGCTGAAAAGGTAAAGCAATGAGAAATGCTGGTGGAAGGTGGGAAAATGAATAATGAGAAGGAGAAATTATATAGAACTATTAATGGTCACAAAGAAGGATGTCTTGGCTGGAAGCTCTTGTGTGACCATGTAAAAGTAAGATTTGCCCGTGAAATTAGATATTTTTGCCCCTCTGCATCAGCCTTTGAGATATGCAAAAATGAGGACAAGGTGAGGGTGAGGGTGAGGGTGAGGGTGAGGGTGAGGAGAGGAGAGGAGAGGAGAAGAGAGGAGAGGAGAGGAGAGGAGAGGAGAGGAGAGGAAGGAAAGCTCTTGTACTTCTAGAGAAAAGAAGCCTTACATGGTCCTGACTTCAAAGAAATATTAAAAAGTAACAGCACCACCACTTGACTGTGAACTTCTTTTTTGTTGTTTCTTTTTTTTTTTTCCCTTTCTTTGTTGTTTTGTTTTGTTTGTTTCCTTCCCAGCCTGTGGGGAAAAATGAGTTTATTAATTCAATTAATGATTTTCTCCTCAGGATATTTTTTGTTTCCAGAGTACACTCAAAAACCTTTGTTTTGAAAGATCTAAAGTTTGTAATTAATTTTATCTCTGAGAATGATTTCCACACTGAAACACTACTTTCCTGAAGACTACTTTCACAGTTTCAGTGTGATATACCTATGATAAGAATTGTGGTCAGAAAAGGAGAGAAAATAATTTTCCCTCTTGGAGCTTCTGAGTTTCCTGATACTCAGGATTTCAAAATTTAGTTTCAGTTCATATTGGAACAAAGTTACCAAATATTGAATTTATTTTAGTTTTCTGTGAGGAATTTTTTTAGGATTGGTGTATTTATTGAGCATAAAACTCTAAGGTATATTGTTTTGATTTTCTTTCAATATAAAGTGACAGACAATGTGTCAATGTAAGGTTTAAAAAAAAAAAGTGTTTTTTGAAAATCTTAAAATAGAATGTTTCAGCCCTCACAGAACTTCTCACATTAATTTCCTTCCTAATGTTAAATTTGAGAAACTCCTCACTGTCTGTTCCTGAAATTTTGATTTGTTTGGAAAAGGTTCCACCAGAATTTATCCAACAAGCTCTATAGACTGACATGAAAGGGATGGTACAGCTTACCTCTTGCAGTTCATAAGTGAAATATAAATGGTTTGAATATAGGACTCAGGCAAGCAAAGGCTCATTTACTGCCAATTTTGAAAAGATATTTTTCCCCTTGCAGTAATGTAAATGTTTCTGATCAAAACTGCCAGATGTCTCCCAGAGAGTACAGTGATTTTTTCATATTATCAGATATTACAATACGGAGGAGCATAATGATAAGGCAAACTCATTTAGTTGCAGGGTTTAGTAATGAAATAATTTAATTAAGACTAGGATCTGAATGAAAACCCTGACGCCAAATGCCCCCTAACTTGTGAAAGAAACTTCACAGTCCAAATCATAAAACCCATGCTCATCACTAATTTTACTGCGCTGAACCAAAATTATCAGTGATACTTCATTTTTAAGCAGTTCATTAATTTGATTTACTCTAGTGATTGCATAAGAGACACTATTAGTAGACAAAAAGTTACCAGGAATTATGTGTTATCCTGCAGCTTTGTCACGCATGGCTATTTATGTTAGGGATTGGCTGGAAAGTGGGCCTCATTTAATTCAGCCACAGCTAGAACTGTCACTTAACCTAGAATAAATAAGTAAAAATACCCAAGAAAACAATAATTTTTGTTTCTATTTTGTTTTATCGAATGGGGTCATTTATCGTGATGGGGCTTATTCCAGGTAAAGTAATGATCCACAGGGTACTTAGCACAGAAGAATGAAGGAAGCAACCTCAGGTTTAGTTTTAGAAATGCATCATGCCCCATCGGTTATTCAGATCAACTTCTATCTCTTTCACTCAAAGAAGTTGGTGGAAAAAGTTTGGTTTGAACCAATTATGTGGGATCAACATCACTAATGTGACGAGTGGGTCTGGTGAAGCGCATTTCTAAATCAGAGACTGGAGCCTTGGAGTGCATTTTTGTGAACATAATGTAGATCCTTGTAATGCCATGGGTCTTTAAAATCTTTTGATCTCTTTTCCCTTTCCCCCAAACCAGTATGTTTAAGGTTAGAAATCAGTACAATTGTAATGTAACGTGTTGCAATGATAGCATCTTCCATTTGACATTTTAAAAGCTTTTCAGCACGATGGCCATATTTTACCTTTTTTTTTACAAAGAGGGAAACTGAGGCCTAAACAGCATGAGGCTTGGGATGCTGTGTTATATGTAGCTAGATTACATTTTAACAGGCAAGCAAGAAAGCAGCTACTGCATGATCCCTGGGGCCAGGCAGCAGCTGCAGTCCTTAACCATACCCCACCCTCTTGTTACATCTACAGAGCAAGACCGAGAGGGGAGGAGCAGCAGGAAAAAACACAGCTACGGAGAAAAAAGACAGGGGCAAGGGGGAGGGGAAGAGAGAGATTAGCAGGAATTATGAGTGTTTAGAAACAAAAAGATAGAGGATTCATCCATTTATAATTCAAAATGTATGGGTACCATCTTGTCTCATGCACTGTAGGTAACAAGTATTTTCAGACTCTTACAGCAGGGTTAGGCAAAATTCCATGGAAGTGTCTGTCGCTGAGGAGTTGCTATGTTTCCTTAGCTGGAAAGCTCTTCAAGACTTGAATGAGAATTTACAGCCTCTGGGGTGGGATTCAGTCTGCCTAATTTATGGGTGGGATTTGACCTGTCTAAATCTACCCAAGTTTAGCCATAAACACCTAAGCCCTGCTAACTCCCAGGGAGCCACTCAGCATGTCTATTTTCCAGGACAATCCCAGTTAATTATTAGGCTGGAGTGAAGCTTCCCCTTGCGGCTCTCCATGGAGCCTCCGTGTCCCTGACATTGCTGGCAGGGTGGGTCACCTTCAGCTGGAGGACTGAAGCATGCTTTCTTCCCTTGTGCAAATTACAGTGCTTGTATGGGATGCTTGGGATGCGGTTCATGCAGAGCACAGCCCAGGGCTTTTCTTTTCTGGTAGGATGGTCACATGAAATTGGGCAGTATCTCTAATTCTCCTACGGTTGGATTTAGTTGTAGGCCTTGTCATTGGAAATGGGCTGAATATCGGTGGCTCTTTGCTTTGTGCTTATAGAGCTGTAGATACAAGAGAAATGCTTATTTTCTCAGTGTACTTTGGGTATAAGAGAATGAGAAAATTTTAGACTAAATAGGAAGGTACTTTAGGCAATGTAGGCAGACCTAAAAGTGGCCTATTGACTGGACTGCGTGCAGATAATGAGGATTGTAGTTGTCTACACCCAGCTTCAAACAAGATCATGAGGTTTCACCTGTTTTAACATTTCTTGCATATACCAGAGCCTCACCAGAACTGAGAACTGAAATACATCTTCCCTCCTCTTCCTCCTTTATAACCACAAGTCACGTCTGGCTTACTGAGGGTCTCTTTTTCCATTCCCTTCTCCTGCTGTTCTCTCTATATATGAAAAAACCTAACATTTAAAAAATCATTTCTCAAGGCAAAATATATTTTTATCCTTCAGTTCTGATCTGCTCAAGCTGACAGGTACTATTATTACGATGATTGACTGTACATTGACATAAGTTGCTCTGTTTTTCTTTTTTGGAAAGAAAATGCTAAAGACTGGAGCATTTTTTCCTTTTTTTTTTTTTTTTGTTGTTGTTGTTGTTGTTGTTGTTGTTGTTGTTTTACTGTCGAAAGAACAGCTTATTTAAAGAAGCGTAACAGCTCTCTTTCTCCGAGCATTTAATGAGAGGCAGCTAGTTGAATCACTTCCATCAGCCTGAAGCTTTGATTCCTGAACTTTGCATCTAAGTGCTTCATTGGATTTTTGCTTCAATTTGATGGACGTGTCATTGCAGATAAAGACACTGAAGAAGAGCAGGAATGCAAAGGTACAAGGAGTAGATACAATTAAATGACTTCTGCAGTCTGAGTGGTCAAAGACTCATACAAATTTTTTGAAGTAGAAAAATTTTTTGACAGAAATTAAACATGAAAACACCCTCCTCTTGTCTTCATTAAGAGCCCTGTTACAGCAGGTTTTTTGATTTGAGACTCTTCTATTCTGCTGCCAGATGTTACAGATGAAACCTCATTAGGATCATCATTAAACACCCCCGAAAGTTTTTACCAGTCTCAGCTGCAGTAGATATTGGCCTTGCTGGAGAGAGATGATGAGAGACCGAATGAATCAACAGTTTGGCTATGGTATCAGGGGGTGCCTAAATTGCAGTCACCTTCATGTTAATCTCCTGAGGGCACAGGAGACGCTCACTCCCATATTTGTAAAACAGAGTGTGTCTAAGAAGCCTATTTATTCTATTTATTGCAGTGTTTTGGATAAATTTCACTTATAAAATAATATCCCTTCTGAGCTCTGTTTTTGCCGGTTTAATTCCATAAAAAATATTATTATGTATGGACGGGTTCAGTTTTGATGACTTTTATGCACTACTCTGGGTCAAGTCCTTGACGAAGCTGGAATTCACTTCCGTGAAGAAAACCAGGAAAAGGATATTGCAGTTCATAGAATCATAGAATCATAGAATCACTCAGGTTGGAAAAGACCCTTGGGATCATCAAGTCCAACCATCAACCCCACTCTACAAAGTTCTCCCCTACACCATATCGCCCAACACCACACCTAAATGACTCTTAAACACATTCAGGGATGGTGACTCCAGCACCTCCCTGGGCAGCCTATTCCAGTGTCTGACCACTCCTTCTGGGAAGAATTTTTTCCTAATGTCCAGTCTACACCTACCCTGTTGCACCTTGAAGCCATTCCCTCTTGTTCTATCACTAATTATCTGTGAGAAGAGACCAGCACCAACATCTCTACAATGTCCTTTCAGGTAGTTGTAGAGAGTGATGAGGTCTCCCCTCAGCCTCCTCTTCCTCACACTAAACAGTCCCAGCTCCCTCAATCACTCTTCATAAGATTTATTCTCCAGGCCCTTCACCAGCTTCGTTGCCCTCCTCTGCACTCGCTCCAGCACCTCGATATCTCTCTTGTATTGGGGTGCCCAAAACTGGACACAATACTCAAGGTGTGGCCTCACCAGTGCCGAGTACAGGGGAACAATCACCTCCCTACTTCTGCTGGTCACAATATTTCTAATACAAGCCAGGATGTCATTGGCTTTCTTGGCCACCTGGGCACACTGCTGGCTCATATTCAGCCGCTTGTCAATTAGAACCCCCAGGTCCTTTTCTGCCAGGCAGCTCCACCCACACTTCCCCAGGCCTGTAGCGATGCATGGGGTTGTTGTGGCCCAAGTGCAGGACCTGGCACTTGGCCTTGTTGAAGCTCATACCGTTAGCATTGGTCCATCGATCCAATCTATCCAAGTCTCTCTGTAGAGCCTCCCTATCCTCATGCAGATCAACACTCCTGCTTAACTTGGTGTCATCTGTGAACTTACTGATGATGCACTCTATGTCCTTGTTGAGATCCTAAATAAAGATGTTAAACAGAAATGGTCCCAACACTGAGCCCCGAGGAACGCCACTTACCACTTCAATATAGGCCTTACATGGTTCATAGCCTTCTGCCAGCTCTTGGCCTCTGGTTGAATTGCACTTAAGGCCCAGAAGTCAAAAATGCAAACTGAAAGCTACCTTAAGAGACAAGTTTGGGGAATGTTCTACTTGACTGGGGATAAATTAAAAGTTAAATAATATCATTTGATTTGGCTAAAAATGAGCTTGTTAAGCATCACTGGCTGCTTTATCACAAGAAATGTCAGACTTTGCCTTAAGTGATGCCTAAAATAGACATGAAACTACTTGATCTAATTGGAACTATTTGATAGTAAGTATATTCATTTTTAACACAGGCAGGAGGTTCCATCAGTATGGCTGGAGAATTTTATCAAGAGAGTTTTGTGATGATTAGGTGAGGATTTCTGCATTTATTACTACAATTGTAGCAAAGATAGTAGTAAACCTTTATATTTTATTTCTTCCAGCAGAATAGACACAGAATGTCACAAAAACATATATGTTTATCACCATACCATAAGAACCTTATTTTAGTTGCTTATAATTTTAATGATTTAGGCTGAAACTTGCTATGTTAGTGATCTGCCTGAAGCTGAAATGTTTGTGAAAGTTTCATCTAATCAGTTTGCAAGAACGGAGGTAGAAAAACTGCTCCCAGGTTGCAACTGTTCCCAGTTGTGCTCCAACAAAATCAGTGCTTGGAGCAAGGACTTGGAATTCAGTAGTGTGTTTCTCTAGTTTTGAGGGTGGGGCTCTTTCCTCTTCCATCAGTGTTAGTTCAAATTTGATCAAATCACCGTTGCTGAAGATACCTTTGCAATGAATCATTTGGGTCAGATGACTATCAAAAATAAACTAAAATTTTATGCCATGGTAAATTTTAAAACAGAAATGGAAAATTACGGCACAGCAAAAATACTGCTTTTTTAACATCATAACGTTGTGTAATCTTCTAATCTTCTCTACAAGTTTCTCTCTCCCTTCTGTGTTTTTATTTTATATTTGCCTTTACTTGGGGAGAGTTATGTTGCCCTACTAACATCAGTGAGATTTAACTATGTGCTTAAAATGGCTGGGTCCAGATTTGATATCTGTACCATTCTTCAGTGATCACCACACTTGTTTGAAATAATGTTGTTATTGTTCATAAAAGACATATTTCTTGACAAGTAGTACTAGTGCGTTTGAGTCTAAAGACTTCCAGAATGCTTCTGCCTGGCCTGTCCGTATACATTGTCTGGAATAATGTTTTTATTTTAATAAATTAAAAAAAAATTATAACACAATATCACTTATTAATAGAAATTGCATCCAGGTGCATTATATTAAAGAAATATTGCATTTAAGTATATTTATTTCAGTCACATATAGAAATTCTGGTAACTGTAATGTAAAAGTACACAAGTGCTACCTGATCTCCATATTTTACCACTAGCAGTTATTACTATGAATACTGCACCAAATACACAGAGTTCTGTCCTTCTTTAAAAAGTTGCATTAACTCGAATATGTAGGAAAATTATACAATATGTTTATATTTTATATGTGTGTCTGATTTTAAGCCGCACTTTGGTACTGGCTCTTAAGTATTTTTTAATAGGAGGTAGTGTGTGCTATAAAGCTTTAATAGGGCGTAAAATGCTTCATTAAGCATTATCTAACATGTCTAAAACAAAATGCAGGCTAAAGATGTGGTACTTTGGATGTTATTATAATTTCCCTGAGCATCATATGTATAATTACAATCCCAAATGATTAATTTCCACACTTAAATGTAAGCAGAAAATGAAGTTCTCAGTTTGACTTCAGAATATAAATATGCTGCAGTGGTTGGGAATAATTAAGGCTCTGATGTCCTCATGTACTTTCTTGCAGATGTTTGGAGTCCCGTTAACTTTAGTAGGGTCCATGTGGAAGAACAGGTCTACTCAGGCAGACTACAGTGTGGTGTTGTGGCTCAGACACTGCCAAATGCGCTGGTGTTCAGAGCTTGGGGAGTACCTGTGTCACTATTTTATACTTCTTTGGGGGTAAGGAATAAAGTTTTTAAAAAGACTGTATTTTGAGATTTGATGGTTTTCAGGCACAAGACCAGCCAACTACCTCTGACAAAACTCGTGTTTTATGGAGATTATTTTCAAACCTTTTTGATATTTTCCTTTCTCATTGCTAGAGGTAAGCAAGTGAATGAAAACACTGCCTTATAGGTGATAAAATGAGTAGATATAACGTGTTCAGTCCTTCAAAAACAAACCTGAAAGTTGTGGGTTTTTATTTTCTTGATGCTTTGGCTCAGTGCTAAGAGGCACTTGAAACGGGGACTAATACCCTGCACAGGTATGATTTTGCATGTTTCTATCCAGATTTTTTTACAGTCACTACAAGAGTCAGCAGTATACATTTAAAATGTTTCTCAGATCTTTCCTGTCTTGATAATTATACGTCAGGGACCAGAGCTTGCAACTACTAGTCTGTTGCACATAAGTGTAAGGTTGCTATGAAAGAAAGGAGAAATGTGTGGGATTATCAGAAACCCGGAGGAAAACAGCTGTGAGACCAACCTTCTAACACTGATCCGTGAATGTTAAGGAATATACAAAATGCTAGAAGTACGCTGCAGTGGGCTTTCAAGCCTCAACATTAGTTCCAATCATCTCCGTGTAAGAAAACAACTGATACTCTTATTTCTTAACTTGTTCAAGGAGGAGAAAGTCTGAGCCTTTTCTGGTATAAAGAGAAATGCAAGACAGAATACACATACCCACACTTCACACCACACAAATATATCAATCCTGGTGGTCATACTTTGACCCATGTTGCTTATCCATATATCTCTTCTCCTTTCTGTTTTTCCCCAGGATATTTTTTCCTTAAAGGGAAGCAATCGGATACTACCTTTTCTGCAGTATTTAGTAGTATCTGTGTAGAATTTGTATAGTATTTAGTACTCAACCTGATGATCAGCTTGAGACGTTTGGAAGCTGCTTAGGAAGCCAAAAATTATAACAGATTTCTATTGGAAAATGCTGAGATGGGAGTTAAGTGGACATGCAAAATTTACTGATCCAAAGTAGAAGCGGGGATGAAACTGGATGGAAATTGACTTAATAGATCAATACAGTCGCACACACTTTTTTTTTTTGGTTAAAAGTCTATATAATGGTCAATTGTACAAATAGTGCAAATGGTGAATTGCCAAGAGGCCAATTGAACAAAATCGGAGAACAGCTAACAACTGCACCATACAAGAAAGTTAATAGCAGTAAATTAACAGATGAAGAAGATCTTTGAGATATGTGGCCTTGGTTCCTAGAGTTATGGCTAAGACCACTACTTAATAAAAGTTCAACTTGACTTTTGTTCTTTGCATGTGTGAATAATCTTGTGTAATTAAACTTCCTGATTACCAAGTTGTTACTTTTCACAAAGCTGAAAAATTTTTTAGAAGAATTTTACATCCAGGGAGTCCTGTTTGTATATCTGAGGGAGAAGTGTACTCCTCGCACAGGAGAATTTATCAGAATATATGGCCATTCCTCTATTACGTTACTCCAGGAAGTCTCCTCTGGATCCCTCGTGGCCCTAGGAGTGGTTGCTCAGACAGAACCTAGTCCTGTGTCTAGGCAGGAATGCAAAGTGATTTTGGCTGAACTAATCAGCACAAATGTGTTGGCTCAGAACATTGTACAAAAATGAGAAAAAAGTAGTTTCCTCGCATAAAGGTGATGACAGTCAGAAGGGTGGGAATAATTTCTGTCCAGTTTATTATTTTGTGGTAATTCTGAGAGAAAAGAAGTAATCTGGGATAATATGAAACAAAAGAATTTGTAGGTATCAAATTAATATACCACAGATGATTTAAAACCAAAGCTAGTTCCAGTGGAAATTCCAATGCATTTGTTAGTTTAAATAAAAGTGGAGCTATAAACAAGAAAGGAGGTTCAGCAATAGCCCTTTGGAGCCAGTGATAAAAGTGAAGAAGGAAGGCTTTGCTGGGAGGCTAAGGAACACGACCAGGGTGTGGCAGGTACAACTTCACATTTCTTTATTGAGTTGGAAAATCAGCTTTAACTCATTTTCTTGTCTCTAGAGAAGAACACAGGGCACTAGCTGCAGGGCAATAGGAAATTTAGGACTGCCTCCACACCTCTGGTTGAAATAATGCCATGCACTCAAGTGTCCTGGCACTCCTCAGACAATCACCTACCATCCTTCTAATAGCCAACGCTCAACAAACAGAAAATGCTGTATCTTTGATTTGATCATCTACAGAATTAAAAGTTAACAGCACTCTTCTCTGGGCTACCTGGTTGTTCATGAGAAAGTAGTTTCCTTGGAGAACTGACTACACCTCTATTAGACAAAATACGGTCCCAAACCCAGGTTCCCCCCATCTGACATAGGTGCTCACCTGTAATGTGCAATGGAGGATCACTTGTTGATGGCACCCAAGCTCATTTGTGAACCTCACCCCACAGACGCAGTAAATGTGGGAGAATACCGTTAGACATATCATCATACAAGCTCAATATGAGTGAACAGTGTGCTGACAAGAACCTCATGAAGTTCAACAAGGACAAGCGTAAGGTCTTAAGGTCTTGCACCTGGGAAACATATTCCAGGCATGCAGCACAGGCTGAGATCTACCTGGCTGGGGAGCAGCTCTATGGAAAGGGAACTGGGGGTCCTGGTGGACAACAAGCTCAATATGAGTGCACAGTGTGCTGCAGCAGCAAAGAAAGCCAACAGGATACTGGGTTGCATCAACAAGGGCAACACCAGCAGAGACAAAGAAGTCATTATCCCACTCTATTCAGTGCTTGTCAGGCCACACCTGGAATACTGTTTTCAGTGTTGGTCCCGGCTATACAAAAAATATGTGGACAGGCTGGAGAGGGTCCAGAGAAGGGCCCCCAAGATGATCAAAGGACTGGGAAGCCTGCCATATGAGGAAAGGCTGAGAGAATGCGGTTTGTTCAGCCTTGAGACAAGAAGGCTTAGGGGAGATCTTATCCTCATGTTCCGATATTTAAAGGGTAGCTACAAAGAAGATGGAGACTCTTTTTTTACAAGGAGTCGCATGGAAAAGACAAGGGGTTATGGGTACAAGTTACTTCTGGGGAGATTTCGATCGACACGAGAGGATAATTTTTCACAATGAGAACAATCAGCTGTTGGAATAATCTCCCCAGGGAAGTGGTGGATTCCCCATCATTGGACACTTTTAAGATTCAGTTGGACAGGGTGCTGGGCCATCTTGCCTAGACTGTGCTTTTGTCAAGAAAGTTTGGACCAGCTGATCCTTGAGGTCCCTTCCAAGCTGGTATTCTATGATTCTATGATTCATTTCCCTCTTTGCATCCAATCTCTTCTCTTTGACTCCAGTCCCTTATCTTGTTTTTCTTTCAGCAGTTGTAACACAATAGAAGGGCACAAACTCATAGGTCATTTAAGCTGTTGGAAACTTGCATTACTGGACACAAAATCCGTCTATACTTGTTCTGTGAATGGGAGTAGTTACTACATTATAATTCCCTGACACAACTACAGCGTTTGTTCTGTCTTCATTCCTGATATATTACTCGTATTTTGAATATATCCTTCTTAAATATATCTCAGATGTGTCTCTGAATTTGGCAAAGCTGAATTCTTTCAGGCTACTTTTAATTTATTTAATACTCATTTCGAGCTTGATTTTACTAAAATACAATTGCTACTTACATTTTTATAGTCTTATTGGCATTTCAGCCCGGGTATTGCACTAATTACTGTACTAGTCTCCCCAGCTTTGACTGTATTCATCATATCTATCTGCTTTATTTCTAGTCACTATATCCACATTACTCCTTTCCTGTACAGGAAGCAATCCTGTATTACTTTCCTAATCACGCTTCCTTCCTACTTTTTCCCACTAATATTTTCCTAGGAAATGTCTAGGCAATTGAACTCCTAACAGTATCATTACACCGAGTTTAACACAGACTTCCTTCATCTGTAAAAACGTTTCCTGATCCGCTTTCTCATTCTCTTCTGAAGGTCTCTGGCAAGATCCAAGGACTAACATTTTCCATATCTCATTCTTCAGTTTACTTCAAATAGTCCCTGTTGCATCAGCCAAAATCTTAGTGTCATTTATTTCTGTTTATTCAGTATTCTCCCTATACGCAAATCACTCCCTCCCTCATTATTTTTGTTTTACCTCACCCATCTGCAAACTTTATATGTTGGTAATTTTATCTCCCAGTTGATAGCTTGATTTAACCAAGTCTTTGTCATTCCAACGTAATCATAATTTTCCCTCAACATATGTTTCTAATACAACAATCTTGTTTCATATGTTTCTAGCATTTGTAAAACACATTTATCCTGTTCTTTGTCCTTTCTACTCACTTTAAAAAAAATGTATAGTAAGAAAAGGTTTCCACACTAACTTAATTTACAAACTCAGCACCTCTTTTTCTAACCATTACAGTCCTTATCTATTTTGCCTGTTGGAACTCTGGCTGTTGAGCAATAAAAAGAAATTAAGACTCTTTCAATTACTTTTTTCATCCCAACCTGAAAATATTTCTGCAAAGTCAATCTGTTTTGACCCTAGTATGTTGTTAAGACTCCTCTTTCGGTAAGAGGCCTTAAACTATTTCTTCTCTTCATGGAATATTTCAGAGCCATATATCTGTTGTTAGTCTACAAGACCAATCCATTGACTTCTTGATTCAAAGTTGCCCTGGAAAGATATTTAAATGGTAGAATCACACAATTTGTTGTTTCGTTATCAAGCAGTCATCCATGCTGTCAGTCCTCTCTGGGTGCTAATATCTTCAGCCTGGACTAAAATTGCCTGGCTGGATATCAGAGTATTTAATTATTTGTCTGGGTTGCATATATGACAGGTACCTTTTTTTCATCAATCAACTTCATCGCTCTCCCTTTCTGACACAGCTAGGATGATAAAGAAGGGTTAGGTTGCTTGTCAATCAAAGATCAATCTGATTTTGGAAAAGGAAAAACATAATCCCTTATCTGCCTGTTAATGGCAGAGAGTGGCTGTCTAGCTATCCTGCAGCTGCCCATGGAAAGTAAAAGTCTGGGCTCAGAGGAGTGGAATAATTACAGGCTGTCCCTGTTCTGGTTTGAATGAATCTAATCTTCACTCCAGCTGCTTCTGCCTAAACACAGAGCAGCACCGTAACTATCCAAATGGGTGATTAGATTATAGGTTTACCACTTTTCCTAGTATAAGAAAGGCACAGTGCACCTCCCATTCAAAAATATACAGGTTTTTGACTTGAATAAGGCCTGAAGAAAAAGTGATTATGCTGTAACTCAGCAGATTTATAGCTTCACTCTTCCTGTTCTTTTTCACTTTCATTGTCTATGTTATGTTGTCAGCTGTTCCCCTCCAGTTGCCCTATTTTACAACAACTCCCACTTCACACTTCTTTTGACATATTTACCTATAAGCCATGTCTACATCTGCACACCAACCTTCTCCTGTCTAGCTAACCTGAGACATATTTCATTACAGTTCTGGTAGCTGCATTAGCAGTTTTGATTCTGCTAGCTGACTCTGATGATGATTGACCTGGTGTAGAGGGGATGAAAAACTGGAATTTCTTTTCACTCTTCCTGTCAGTAAAACACCTGCTTCTAAGCCTTCCACTAAAGAGGGGAAAAAAAAGAAAAAAAAAAAATCAAACATATTCTATTACAGTAAAACTGCAGAGTGCGGGGAGATTGATTTAGGCAGTATGTGTTTGTCCAGATTAGAATATGCTTTGAAGTCTGAGGATCGGGGCCATACACGTCAAAGAGCTGTAAGGATTTATGGGATATATTGTAAGTCTGAGAGTGCCACGTGAACCAGGCAGTGTGGACACAGACCCAGGAATCTGGATGTGAGTGTTTGGCACATGAACGAACACATGAAACAAAAATAACATTGGTCCTTGTCTGTAGGAGGTGAGTAGAGATAGATTTCGCTGTATTGTGTGGTGGAGAGCATGGGAAGGAGTGCATTGCTCCTCAGTTTGGGAGTCTCTGACAGATAGGGTGGACTTTACTAACTCTTGTATAATCTTTCTGCTACTTGGAGAACTCCTTTCTGAGTGAGATCTACCTTCCTCAGAACTAAGTGGAACCTAATTATTGGTGGGCTGAAATAAGAACAAATCCAGATAGAGAAGAAGCT
This sequence comes from Dromas ardeola, assembly GCA_013398915.1. Taxonomy (NCBI): domain Eukaryota; kingdom Metazoa; phylum Chordata; class Aves; order Charadriiformes; family Dromadidae; genus Dromas; species Dromas ardeola. The sequence continues at coordinate 42,800 of VYZM01005142.1, forward strand.
GTGTGCGGATCAGCAGATCAATGAAGAAAAAGTCTGTCACAATGTCGAGAGAGCAAGAAATGCATCACAGGATGAGGGAGAAGGTAAGTCAGAATGCAAGTGAATAAATGTTGGAGAATGAACAAAACAAAAATATACAAAAGTATGTCACAGAAATGGATTAAGCATACAGAGACCAGTAATAGGGAGTGAAAATATGATTACACCAAGAAAATAGTGTTTAAAACAGGTGTTTACCTGACTTATTACTTTAACTTGCAAAATAACATGGCATTAGTGCCAAAAATTACTTTACAACTGTTAGCTTGTGCAGCACTAAAAGCATAATCCTGTCGATTGCTTATTTGCATGATTTTTCATATATCCACAGTTGAAATGGAAATTATCCATTACGCATCAGCACAATTTTTGAACACTTGAGAACAGATACTGTGACTTACCCTTTAACAGAGAACCTCCAGGATAATAGTCTGATGGATTTTACTTTACCTCTTTAAAGCAGAGGATTGGGAGTAAGCTGATATTTTTTTAGGGTGTGTTTATTTTTAATATATCAGATGACTAATGATTGTACGTGTGAAATGTTATATGCACCCTTTTAAAGTTGATACAAGCTGATTCTAAGGAGCCACATGATCTCATCTTGCTCAAAAGCTAAGTGATCTTGAACGTGACATTATGATCACACGTTTGGTCAAAATCTCCTTTCACCCCACCGAACTAAATGGTAACAGAGGGAGCTTAACACCTTCTATGACTTGTGGGCAGTTAACAGGATCAAGGAGAGAATGTGCAAGAGGTGAATCAGGAATGAGGTGTTGCCATGAACCAGGAAATATCAATGGCTGCCTTTCTTGCTCTGTACACAGCTTTTCAGAATAAACTCGTACAAATCAGGATGGCGATATGAAGCAAAAATTGGCCTAAGGTAAGATTGTATGGTTACGTATTACTGTCAGTTAGAGCAGCACAAGTTTGCCTATGGGGAGAAGTTAGCCAGTAATGCCCTGACTTAATGATAACTCTCACACTCACTTTGGAATATTCAAATGTTCTGCAAACACTGGTATAGGCTTTTAGAACAAATACAGCTTTTCTTCAAAGTTTAGTTAATATTCCATATAGGCTGCTTGCCATGATGACTAATGTACCGCAACCTTGCTGTTCTGCATTAAACATCATGAAAATGTACATCTGCACTGGATTTTTTCCTTTCCTTTGTTTCTAAAATGCTGAGTTCTGCTAAAAAAAAATTGGATGGAAATCAAATATGAGAAGCTTAGCCAACTTTAGTGAAATGATATCAGAGTTATATTATCCCTTAATGAAACAAGTATAGAGGGCTGATTGATTTATGGAGCAATTTTTTGCACCATTACCTAACTTGATTGTGTACAAATAGTTTTCTGTATTCACAACCATCATGTCCCTGCATTTCTTTTAGTATGTACATTTCAAAAGCTGATGTTTTTTTATACAGGACTGAAAGACCTGAAGGTTTTCAGTTGAACAGTGTTGATGTCATGTGAAGCTGTTTATTGAACTTTTATACGTTTTAACACTTTTCTCTAAGGATGACAAGCAAAGAGATTCCTTTTTCCTGCTATGATTAATATCTCTTTGGAACAGAGGGAAACTTCAGTGTCTAATCTAAGTATGTTGTTGCACAGTTGTGATATGATACGATTGTGATATGTGTTGTGTCTTCTTTTAAATAGGCTGTGTGTTGTTCTGCCCAAGCATTTAGCTAATCTCCATCCATAAACACTGTAAACTGCAACTTCAAGAAGTTATTTTGTTAAATGGCATTTCACCTGTCTCCTCCTTATTCCTTCACCTGTGGTTTTAGGCCTAGATCTGAAGAAATATTGATTTTCCCAGGGATTCACAGAAATGCCGTGTTTTTTTCCCGCAGGGAGCACAGTGTAATTATGACTATGGGACCATCACTTATTTGTCAGACGTTCAGAGACTCATGCAATATCTGCAAAACATCTACGTCTGGCTCCTGACTCGCATCCCTGAATCTTGATTCATGTCAGGAACACTGGCTGAACTCCTTTCTCTGCAGCCAACTCTGGCATGTTGGGTGAGGGTGTTCGAGGAAAGTCATGGTCTTGCTCTTCACGTAGAAGAAACCTGTGCTCAGGAGGGTCTGAGGAATGGCAAACTCTGTGACTAGAGCTTCTCCTTGTTCCATTAGTCAGGTGACCAGCAAGGATTTTATTGGCATGTGACTTCAGCATAAGTACTGAAAAAAACAACCCTCAGAGGTCAGAACCTAGGAATTTAGGCATTAGTTACCTCCATCTCCATAAAAAAAACCCCTTTGGATGCTGAAAGGTTTTAATTCTGTTTTGGATTCATAGCAGATCCCATTTTCTTGGGAGTATAATAACATAATGCAAAGAAGCTTTTTGAGGGGAAAAACTCCTATGTGCTGCTATGCATGACTGAACATAAAATTTCTGCTCTCAAGAAATTACTTTCAAGCCATTTAATTATGACACATCCTGTGATTTTAGTGGAGGCTTTATAATGCAGTCAGATGTTTGAAATAATGGATTTTCATGTAATTTTCCATTTTCTGTATTCCAAGAAATCTAATTTGGAAAAGGAACCCCCTACACTGGCTGATTTCCTCTCTGTGGGGGCCTAAGTGTAACTGATACTGTACTCCAGCACAGTGACAATCAGGCTGTTTTCAGCCTCAGATCTTGTATATCTAAGTGAGAGAAAGAAATATTTAAAGGAGGGGAATGGAGACTATGTTCACATAAATATTTAAATATAATAAGCCAAATTAATTTCTGGTATAATTACATGGATATTACATTGGTTACATCTATAATTCAGAAATTAATCTGATAAGTACTAATCTCAGTTGAGCTAAAGCAGAAATTATCCAGTGTGAGAAAATGCCGAAGTAAACATGATCTGATTTGCGTATTAGGGAACAGTGGAGTACATGTTCCTGCTCTGATACCTTAGACCAGTTTAGACATGGAGGAAAGAGGATGATAAGGATGGCAGGGCTGGAACACTAGGTGCAAATGAAAGACTAAACCAGCACATCTGCCTACGCAGGCATGTCACCGTCACAGCGTATTTCCCGTTCGCAAGTTCCTTTTGACATAAGTGACTCCATGGGGGGAGGTGGTCTTCCTGCTTCCAGATGCTCGGGGAGTGTCCTCCCAGTCTTTGCGATTTTTGAAGCCAACTGGCAGTTGTCTCGCAGAAGTACAACATTTGTACTATGTGCTGGTAAAAACTAAACACACAAGGCAACAGCTCTGATACAACCACCAGCAACTGGTTCACAGAAAGCAGTCTGAAGCTCTGTCTCCTCCCCACAGAGGGAAGATGGAACATGTGCGTATTTTGTTCCACAAGGACGGACATACCTGACTGTATGTGCCACAAAACCTGGTGGCCAGGGGCTCTTTCAACACCAGCTTAATGACCTATTTGGCACCTTTCAAAGAAAAAAAATAAACTGCTGACACTTTTCCACCTAGTAAAAGCCAAGAAAAACATGACAAGGTCTGCAGAGGTGGAATTCTCTCAGAGAACACACCTGGCAACAGGGACAACCGGGAAGATTTCCTTAGAGCACTGTTTTAAAGAATTTCCAGGGACAAGCGTTTGCTATGAATGGTTATCAGTGATGAAAACGGTTGCCAACTGAAAACAATCTAACCATTTCCAAGTGTATCTTTCCATTGCCTTGAAGGCGGGCCTCTCAGCTCCCCCCAGAAGGGTCCTCAATGCAACTGTTTTGCCAAAAAAATTATCTGCTTCTGTTGGACCGGACTCCTTTCTAATGTAAGTCTAGTCAAAGATATCAGGTCACGTTTCGGACTGGCTCTGGAGTCTCTGAGTAGAATTTGTTAGACCTTTACAGTATCAGCATCAAGGCTGATGTATTCAGCAGAGGCTTTGGGGTTGAAGTGTTAATAAGGTGGTGTTATGAACCTGCTGACATATCAGAAAGTATTTTCACTTGAGTGAAAAAAAAGAAAGTAGTGCCCTGAGGCAGAATGGTATCTGGGGACAGGGAACCAAACCAGGAGCTGAAAAACAGCGAAAGATTGGAAACTAGCATGAAAACATTGGAAAGATACTTTGGTTTCCAAGTGCGCCCATATCACCAAGAGCTAATCTCATTCTCTTCATAAAACATCCCTAGCAAGGTAGGAACATGTTACAGCTTTATGGACGAGAAGAGTGGAAACATCAGGGACTATAAATTGAGCCAGGCAGCTTTAGGAAATCTATGTAATAAAAATTACCATAATCAATCTTGGAAGAAATAAAGGTCTCACAACAGGATCTCTGCCTTGGTAGTTTCAGCTTCTAAATAAGGATATGACTCCTGGGATTTAATGAGCGGATGAACTGTATATTGTCTTAGAAACCAAGCAGATGCAGAACTGACTGATCTCAAAATAATAAGTGTTAATAAATGTGAGGAAGAGATTGTCAGTAGGAATTTCGAGAAGATATGATTAAAATATCTATTTTCCAAAATGTAACAGCTCAAAGTTGTCATAACTGAGGGTGAGAAGACAATGTCAAAAGGTCCAAGTGAAAAACAAGGTTGCTTATGCTTTTCAGTGGGTGTTGAAACAAGTATAAAATTTTGAAAGGACAATAATGGTCTCAGAGCCAGTCCTTACATATCAGTAAATAGGTTCATAGTGTCTAATAAGAGTTTACTGAAATACCAGTAAAAAGCATAAAAATTGTAAGATGCTAGATGTTTTAATTTTCCTTCATATACATGTGGTTGGACCTGTTGGGTCTTCCACAATATTATTGTGTTGCTGTCTGCAGGAGTAGGGCAAGTCAGACAACAGATACTAAATAAAGGTTTTGTTATGTCAGGCATGAAAATACATTTTTTGCCTTCAGATTTTTGCAAGATTTATTGTTCCAAAATTCCCCTCTTTCTTCTGAGGAACCAGCAATCACCTTTCAGGCCATTTAAACTGAAATGGGGCTTCATGTGGCATGACACTTCCATGGCAGGTTAAGATGATTCATTGATGTTCATATCCACATCCTCTTACTTGTTTCTCAGAGTGCTTTCTGAGAGCAAAATCTTTGTTTTCCTCCTTTGTGCTAGCATTTTCTCTTGAATCTATCAAACATAATAATAGTGTAGGCAGTAAATTTTAACTACTTTTCTTTCAATTGTATATGTTGCTTCAAAGGTATTCTTTAAGATACACAATAACCTCGATTTTGACCAAATGAAAAGCTGTTAAAAAATCCCAAACAAAACTCTTATAACATTTTCTTGCAACAACTGTACTTTTCTTTGTTGTTGAATAATAATGAATGTAAATGCTGTAATTAAATCCAAAGTCAAAATTGGCTCCCTATCACCACAGTTCAAGATGTTGCATAGGTCACCTTGAGATGTTGCAGTTTGAGAAAGTACAATGTGAAGTGAAATTGTTGGTGCTGTTATGGCCATCTCTTATCTACTATGCTGGAGATAATCTTCTTCATGGGCTGTTTTTACCAGCTTCTTACTTTTCAGTTATACTTAGTTTCAAAGAATCTCTGCTGTTCCATCTCAAATGTTATATCAACATTTTACCAATAATCGCCACTTATCAGCTTTATTCTCCCCTTTCAGATTGCCAAACTCTTCAGTTCTAGAATTTCAGTTCTCCAAGACAAATTCCTGTCCTTAGTTAAAATCAGTAGTGTTATAGAGATATGTACGAGATCAGTTTTATTTTGTTTTACCAGGCCTCTTTTTCAGTTTATCTTTCCTAACCAATTTACCGGACAGCAGCTTGTCTGGGGCCAATAAATACTCCCTGATTAATGTAACCCCTTTATTTTCAAGTCAGTCATATTTTGACCTATTTTGGAGACTCTCAAGTCTCTGTCTGACATTGCTTACATTTCAAAATGTGCATCGCTCTGAAGCCACTCCCTGTGAATGCTACAGCCTGAGCAGAGGACAGAGGAGCATGCAAGGTCCCAAGTCAATACTGTCAATTCCTAAGGACAGACCTATACAACACCCATGATTTTTAAGCTTGCATCATACTGGATTGTCTGCTTGTGCAGATATCGCTTCAAATGTTCTTTGTCAGCACTATTATATGACTTTGCTGACCCTGAGCCTGTTGAACAGCCCTCCAGCTTGTTGTTTCCTCTAATCATTGTCACACTAAGAGTCCTTTGTATACTTAATGACTGAAAAATATTTTTGTGTGTTTTCTGATCCATATATGGAAGATTAAAATAATTTCCTTTGCTTGGTCACCATTAGAATGATCATATAAAATCAGGGATGTCCATCTGTTATTTCATAGTAAAAGACTAGTTTGGATTTTGTTAGCACAGTGTACACTATTGAAAAAACCACTGGAAGTGACTAATCACTAATTGGACATGCTTGGCTACATTTATTTATCCTTATCATTTTCCCAGTGTATTGAAAATTCAGATGTCAAATGTACAGAAACATCTTTTTTTCCTACCAGTACTTCTGTCAACTCAGAAGGGATCAGTATAGTGTTCCTTGCTACGTGGCATATAATTCTATTTCCAAATAATCTGCTCTCTCTAGCTGTTCTTTCATTGCTTGTTGTTCTATTTATTCCACTGTTATTGCATCATATTTTTCATCTGTCTAATAATCCTGTGGGACAGACCCTGCTCACACTCCTATTACGTACAGCCTGCAAATTAAAGATGCAAAAAGCCATTTCCACGGACATGGAATACTCGGTATTGTGGGGGCTGGGAATTTACAAGTGTCTGAGGCTTTGTTTGTTCACTTCAATTCACTTAATTAAACTAAAAAGAAGGAAAGACTAAAGAAAAACAAACTACAGGATGCAGCGGGGGGTAAAGATATGAAGCAAAGCAAAACAAAACAAAACAAAACCCTGCTCAGAAGAGGTAATGTAGTTCCCAGAAACACTGACTATACTAGATGCTTCTCTCTGCTCTGTCAGAAGCAGCAAATGTAGCCCCATGTAGCTGGAGAGAACCCCTACTGGTGTTAATATTGACTATTAATGGTAATAGTTGCACAGGAGACTTTTTAAGATTAAATACAAAATTCAAACCCACATATTAGCCCTTCAGGTATATGATGAATCATCTCGCTACATAAACACTTGATTTGCTGGCACGTATGTTTGCTTACAAATATATATACGCCAAGGGCAGAAACACATTTGCACACACTTGGCCTAAAAGGTTTTCAGACTTCATCACCTAACTTAGGCCACAAAATGAATTAGTGGCAGTAAATACGAGATATTTAACAGTGATGTTAGCGTCAAAACTCCCGCTGACTTCAGTAGATGAGGTAGGGTTGCTTTTCCAAGCTCCAGACAAGGGAGACCACTGCATGGAACCTATGGGTCAAGGGATGTTTTATCCTACTAGTTCCGATGGGAACAGAAAGTCCATATTGTAGTTCAGAGTTCTTGGCAGAGGAAATATATGGAAAATCTTGTGTCTTCTTTTCCATGGACTTTGCTCAGGAATTTGCAGAAGGACTTTGCTTGTACCAGATCCTGTGCAGACTTGTAAGGGTTTTATGGTTTAAAACCCTTTTATGGTGTCTGAGTTTAGGGTTCTGCTTCTCCATACACAGTGGTAGATTTTAATTTTGATACAGTTATAAATTCTACATGGATTTAGTGTTCCAAATTATACTTCATAAACTCGTCCACAAAGACTACAGATGAATGAAAGAAACTGTTTCCAAATGACCACATTATGCAAATGAAGGATCTGAAATTATATTTTTGTGTTCTGATATACATTTCTATCAGATAATGAAGAAAAATTAGTACATTTTCTGCATTCTGGATTGTGCAGGAGTCATAAATGCGTAATTTGGGAGGTAGTCCATTGACTACCTGAAGGTCCGCTCAAAGAATACTCCTGTCTATGACTGTCTACACATGTATTTTTTGTAAGTTTAGGTACATACAGTGTCATTATAATAAGGTTTCCCTAAAGAAAGCTCCCAATTGATAGCATACATTTATTCCTAAGGTATTCTTTTTTAATGAGCATCTTAACATGAAGCAAGTGTCTTTGGTTCCCAGTAGCTGCCTAAGGGAATTGCATGTTGTCTGTAATAGGTTCAGAGCTGGAAAAAGGAACCAGACTGATTTGGTGCACCTGCACTGAAAAGATAAAAAATTGTGTGTCTAGCTTGGATGTATGCGCTAATTCCTGATGTATGAATGTTAATTAAAAATTTTCTGGAAATGAAAATTTTGACTCTACACCATTTCCTACCCTCCACAAGCACAGCCCTCATTTCCTGAGTTATTTTCCTGGCTTGAAGGCAGGATACAGATTTCTCTTCTGTTACTGACAGCAGGCATCTGAAAATATCATGACAGCCCACTTTATAATACTAGAGTGAGTCACAGAGGCTACTGGGCATCTCTCAGACCCTGACAGTGAAAGGGAGAGGTTCATGACTTCCACTCTGAAAACTTTCTCCACCCCTTATTGTGTGAGAAAATGAAGCCCTGGCTCAGGAACTGCCTCAGATAGCTGTAATTAAAGTATTGAGCTCTTTTACAGAAACTTTGAGGTTTCCAAAACAGCACTGTCTCCCTACAGGCTTGTCTGAGGGAATGTCTTGCTGGGGTAGCAGGGTGGGTGGTTCATAAAAAGCATCAGGACCCAGCACGGGCTCTGCGAAGGCTGATCGTGACAGCCAGAGGCTGCGGGACCCCCACCTTCAGATAACATCAAAAGGGGCAAATAGATATCTGTCAATCTGATGTGGCAATAATGTAAATAAAGACCTTCTCTCCATCATGTATGAACATAATATAGCTTTCTAAGAGGAGTAAGGACTAAAAAATGGCAATAGAGTCATGATCAAATAGCTCTCCTTAGCTATGTGTTTTTTCATCCCCCTTCTCTTGGTGCAGGTTATGTTGTAGAGATAAGGGCTTTGTAGAACAAAGAGAAGTGCTCTTACTGCCCTGTGGTCCAGTAATAGTAGCCTGTGCTGCTCACAGCCCACACCTTAGCAAGTTGTCAGGACCGTGACTGGTTAGATGTGCCACCAGGCTGAGCTTGTGAGAGCTGGTTGTGTGAACTGGAGCCTGGGACCAGATGACCTCTGCTCTCCTGTGGAGCAGCACCTCCAAAAAACAGCACAGGAAAAAGGAAGTATGGGCACAGGCTGAAAAAAGGCTAGCAGCCCTTGAAGAAATGCAACTTTGAGAGCTGGGTAAAGCTGGTATAGGCATAACAATGAGAACGCAGAAGAAGCAGGTAACTGAGAAAGCAAGTGGGCTATGCATAAGGCACCTGATGGGGGCAGAGACCAGAGGTTAAGAACTGGCCTTGAGACACAACTGTTGAACAAAAGATAAGATCATGGTACCTCCAGATGGTTTTGTTACGTGCTCTGAGTTAAAGGTGGGAGCGTATAATCTACCTAATGAAACTCGATTACTCGAGGACATCTTGTACAGCTTGACAACTGCTCATCCAGAAGTGTATACGGTGTTTAGAGTGTGTTTGTGTAGCTTAATGCATACTTTCCAAGGAGTATGTATAGCTGTACGTTATGCATATGGGTGTATCTGGGTGTGTGCTTTCCTTACAAAGTTCTTCCCTGTAAATTTATTAGCACTTCTGAAAAAAATCTTATTGCAGATAAATTGAATTTGGCTAGTTGTTACTTTGGGTAAAACTGAGATGCTTTGCAACACCTATAGTCTTTCCTATCTCTCATCTCTCTGCAAAAGTGGCATGTGGTCTATATTCAGCACTTTTCCTACCAAAAAAAAGTCTTGTGGTGGGTCCATTATGGAATTAAAAATTGCCTTTAAACACCCACTATATAATTAGCTGAAATCTGGGCAAAGATGTAGCCAGATATGATTTCAAAGCTGAAAATCACTCCTGGCAGCAGCTGTCATTTTGAGAACTAGAGGAATTTTGCCACATAATGAAAAACATATCTCAAGTTTAGACCAATCTCCTTTCCCACAAGTTCGCTGATTTAGTCATACCACGCTGTGATGGTCAGGTCCCCCTGGAAGTTACTGACAAAACTCCCATCGGTATTACATGTACAGGCCTCCAGAGACAATTAATCTCCCTTTATTCTATACACTTTAAGCATGGGTATAAACTACTCTAAATTAGTTTGCCAGGCTCCCTCTTTATGAGTCTCAGAGGCAGCTCAGCCCAACCTAAGGTGCTTGTCTAAAACAAGGGAGGTGAAGAGCAGTCTGGTGGTACCAGAGTTGACAGGGACTCAGACTAACTTTGAGGAAGCTGAAGCCAGATGGGGTGTAACCCACCAATACACAGAAGTATCAGTTATTTAAAGCGTTTCATTTGAACTTTTTCTTTAATATTATTTCATCACCGTTTTTGGCATGGCCTCTGGATTTCTAGAAGATTGATTTAAATATAGTTCTTTACCAACAAAGAAGTTTTTTGTCTCAATCATTTAGCAAGCATGATTTCTGAATGCCATCCAACTCAGGCACAGCAATATGGGCCAATGAAGTCATTTTTTTCTCTGGTTTTGCAGTTAATCTGATTTTTTCTTTTTAGTTCAGTTCTGTTAGTGATATGATATTATGTGTTTTGGCATAAATCTCTAATCGAAATACAGTTTGGAGACTGTTATGTTCTCTTTTTTCAAATTATTGTATATTTTTATAGCAGCATTTTTGAAAGATGGATATTAAATGTATCATAGATAAATATTCCTATTTTACACATGGGAAAGGTAAATTAAGGGCTGAAGCATTAATTCAAATCCTACAGTATTAGAGTGAATTTTAATTTGTTTCTGAGATATGGAAACACAAACATAAACCAGCAAATTACTAGTTTTCTCTCATATGCTAGGAGAAAAATAGGTTCATCGTGAAAACTTTGACAGACAAATTTATGGGTATCAGAAATATTAGCATTATAATAAATATACCTTAGGATATATTATGCCTCTACAGTGATTCCGGTAATGTCATTACAAGAGTTTATGCTACAATGCAATCATATTATTAGTGAGAGGAAGTGAAGAGACTGCTGACGAACCGTCTCCATTTTAAACCTCTGCTTTCAGGTTGTGCATTTCTGAGCTGATTTTTAACTCATTGGTCTCTGCAGATTTTACACAAACTGTTAAGGCATATGTGGTAGACTAATACAAGTCTAATGAATTAAAAAAAATAATAATTTTCCAAGGATGAAGGATTTTAGTCCTGCACTGAAATGTCTGGGGGGCAGAAATCTGGCAGACAGATACGACCAGAGGCTGTGGTTTCCTATTCCTTGTGCAAGGATTTTTTTCTTATACACAAGGGTCTGTGTATAGCAGAGGGATGACTACCCTCAGAAAACAGCAGAAAGGAATTATTCCCTCAGGTCATTACAGCCCCTCCTAGATCTTTTGAATGATCAGCAAAACACTTTCCCCTCTCTTTCATGGTTCCAAATAGCGAGGTTGTCCTGCTTTGTGCCAGGTGGGACTGGCGAAGGAGCTGCTGCATATGTGCCAGTGGAGCACTCTGGTTTGTCCCGTTGAAGGTTACAACCTCAGCAGTTACCAAGGGGTAGGGCTGCCGGCCTCAGCCAGGAGAGCTCTGATCATGTAGGGAGTCCAGGGGGACAGGAGCAGAGGGGAGAGGACCTGCAGTGGTGGTCTCTTGTATATTAATGCTTATTTGCTGGGGAGGGTCCACTTGCGGGATCAAGGTTGAAGTTGTGAAACTAAAGGGAGCATGGGGCATACTGGATCCTGGGAGAAACTGAAAACATAACACAAGTGGATAATGAAATCATGGGTGTTTTGTGACACCTGGACTATGTGAAAAGACAGGCAAACATCATTATATGGATCAGGACTCGACAGCTCTGGTGCAAGAAGAGAGAAAGGCGTTAGCATGGTAACCTTAAGGTACATGCTAAAAGCTAATTATTTAAATGCTGTTTTAAGAAGCCACATGGCCATCGGTACACAATTACATCTGTAAACTTGGAACTAAGTTAAGACAACGTCTGGTTTCTTTTAGAAGCACTGCCAGCTGGGAGTCATTCTGAGCCCTGCCTGTTGCTGGATACCCTTGGAATTAGATACTAAAATATTAGGCTGTAATAGCCTTGCTGGATATCTGGAATCCTGCAGATTGTATCTCTAGTTTTCTGAAACGGCCATTTTCACTCACCTGGGTTCAAATTGAGGACAGCAAAGCTTTACAGCAGCAGCAAATGTAATGTAGCTTGATCTCAAGTTCCAAGCACTGCCACACTGCTAATAGTTACAGCGTCAGTGGAAAATAATTGTCAGAAGAGAAGTCAGTGCGGGGAAAAGTCAGTGGTATCCATTTAAACTGAAACATTTCTTTGTAGTCTTTAAAAGAACTGCAGTAAGGTTATAGTCGATTTCTCAATGAAGAGTTTAAGAGCTGCAATTTATAAACTCATAAAATAAATTCTTATTTTATAGAAAAAAACGAAGGATTTTCTAACCAGATGGGGAACCTTTTATAAACTGCCTTTGGTTCACATACTGTTTGTTGCCTGGTTCAGCTGCTAAATCCATCATAGTGAATACAACAAAATATGTGTGGCTATTTAAAAAAAAAAAAAAAGTTCATATTTCTGCAGTGTATTGATTTAATTCTTTATCTTACTTTAGGCACATCCTGGGTGTTGCAGTCTTTGTTCACTGCTATATATTTTGATCAGTGATTTATCAGTGCAACGTGAGGTGCAAATTCCTGTCGGGTTGTACAGGAGAGTGGAAAAGACACTGTCTTATTTGTCTGTTTTAACACGAAGAGCCCTGTAGATCCTCCCTCAGCAAGTCCAGCTACGGCTTCCAGTGATAATACTTGTTATCTTTCAGCACGAACTACAAGAAAATTCCATTAAAAAACCCAGTTAACATTGGAAATGCACTAAAAATTACGTAAAAAAGACAGTCAATCACTTTCCATCAGCAAAGCCTCAAAGATTAAGTTCCCATTTTCTTAAACTTTGAGTAGAGCAGTTACAGAGACAAACAGACAGAGAGATTCCTGCTCAGTAGCTGTCTTTTTTTCTGCTTCATTATATCAATTTTACTAAGAGTGAGTTAAAAAAGCCAGCCAAAATCTCAAGGCACAAAAGACAGTTAAAAAAGTGGTATGTGAAGGCAGTTTGTGTGAAATCAAAAGATATGTCTCTATGGAGCTGCCCATTCCTTTTCTTTATTCTCCATCCAGTGGGACTCAGGTGCCCTCACTTGTACCAAGACCTCACAAGGACTTGCCCACACAGTTAGACACCTAATCACCTTTGAAAGTCTGACCATATATACTTATTTTACTTATAATATACTCTAGTTAGAGGAGGCGTTTGGGGATTTAAGCAGAGGAGAGGGGAAGACTGGCTTCTAAACCAGAACATTTAGTTCATATTCTTCCTTTTTTTTCCCCAATAGTGCATTACCTGTTTTCTGTAGGTAGGGGCTACCTTTGTCTTCTTCCTGTTAAGCGATGCTGGCTCAGTGCAGGCGAGGAAAACTCTTACTTTAGAGCTTAAGTTAAAAAAAAAACAACAGTGAAAAGAAATCCTCGAAGTTTATAGCAAAGCTAAGGCACAAATTTACATATCTACAAAAGTCATTGAGATAACCTCTTACATAAATTGAAATTCTGTGGCCTTTTTCTTGTCGCTGTAAGATTTAACTCCGAGGAATACAAATGCAGAGGATTAAAAACACAACTCTACAATAAATAGTAAATGACATTATCAATAAAAATGGGTAACATGAGTAATACTCTGTCCTCAGCAGAGTGATAACTTGGAAATACACAGTTTCTTCACTGCTGTTTACACACAACTTGGAGGAGGTAGATAACTTCCTTCCTAATGGACTATTACAGGCACCCTTTGCAGGCCCTTAGTGTGGAATTAATGAAAGCAAGTCTGTGCAGCAATTAATTTCCTGTACTTCTGTAATAACAAAGAAAGGAAAGGAAGAGCCGTCCTCCTCCCACAGCTGATAGCTGTGTTCCTGTGCCTAAAGCACAGTCTTGGAGGATTGGACAATTTGGGTTCTGTTCCCACATCTTCTGTAACATCCTTCATGACCTTGGAAAAATCATTTGATCTCTCTGTGCCTTAAATTCCCTTTTCACAAAAGGGAATTAATTACACTTCTCTACTTCCAGAGAAGTGTCATTAGGGCTAATTAGTTAATGTCTGTAAAGTGCTTTGAGAGCAATCTTTTGACAGATGATATTCTAAGTGCAAAACATCACAGTAAAAATTTGTAGCAGTCTGGCTTAGTGTTATTTGTTTAGCACAAACAATGCTTTTGGCAGTTTAGAAATGCTAATCTGATGTATTAGACAAAGATAAGTTAAAACTACACTTATTTGGGCTCTGATTCAGCTAGACACCCACCTGCATGCCTTAATGTAAACAGTAGGTACCGAAAGTGCTCTATGCATTGTTATGCATTTAATACCCTTGAACTGAAGTTTTACTCATCACTAGTTTCCCTCACTCCAAATTTCTTGAGGACTTCCTAAAAGTAATGTTTTTAAGTGGTGGGGTCATCAGGAAAAGTGGTATAGAGTGGCGAAGAGTGATTAGAAAGAGACCAATGTTTGAAACTTCAGGATGTATGTTTAAAAGATAAAATCAGATTTATGCATAGGAAAGATCACTTTGGCAGCATTTTGGAGGAAAAAAAAAGTCAGAGGAGAGATATTTGAAGGCTAGAGTAATCAAGGCAGAGACAGCTGTAAGCTTGCACTCATTATTCAGACCATTACCTACACAAGAGGTTGAAGATTTTAATGTTTCACAGAGAGAAGTGAGGAGATTTGGATGCAACTTGGAAGTGGAAGAGAAGAAGGAAAAAAGTCAAAGATGACCACTCATCTTGAAAATCTTAATGGCAAAGAGGATGATGCTTATAAAAAGAAATGGAAAAATTAAAGGACGACAGACAACAAACACACTTGCAGATAAATGATACAGCAATGCAGACATTCATCGAAAGTTTTGTTCAGGAAAACACAAAAACTTTTGCATTTGTCAAAACCACCTATGAAAACAAGTAAGCTATGTCTACTGTTGCAACCTGGAAGCACAGAAAAGGTATGAGATGGAAAATGCAAATACCAAAACTGATATTCAGTATAATAAACTACACAGAATAGGTATGAGGTGATTTGCTTCAATAGCATATTGTAAATTGAAAGGAAGTGGCCACAGTATAGAGTGGAAGTCCACTCTATACTTACGGACTCAAACTTTGCTGGGCAGGAAGGTTAGTGAATCACTGCAGATTGTTCCATGGGATCATGGCCTAGAGTAACATTTAGTCCTCTACAGATACTACTTAAAAATATTTTTCGATAATAGCTGAATTCATTAAAATGCCATCAGTAAAATTTAGCAAAAAGAAAGTTACATTTCCCTATTGCAACCTATTTACTTAACCTATTTATTACTTATTACATTTTTGTTTATAAACTTAGTCATTTAGTTAAATAAATTGATTTCAGAGAATATCAGCAGTTAGCTTTAACATCTGCCTTAAGGTTTTGAGCAATGGTATGTTGATGTTTCCAGAAGACATTTTTCTGGCTTGCTTAAAAGGGAAGGAATACCAGGCTGAGATCTTAGAGAACAGGTTAGGTGCTATAGGACAGCTTTGGAAGTTACTGCTCTATATGTCTCATGTGGCTTGAGGGAAAGAACTTGAGAAGCAAAGTGGATGATCCAGCCTCATGCTCTGAACGTATGCCTTCTGTCCTTATAGACTGACTGAGCCAAGGGATTAATGGTGGAATTAACGATCAACCTTGAGCCAAACTCCGTGGCTGCTTAGCTTCTCTTTTATGCAAATAATCAGCCTGTCCAAGTCGGCAGTTCAAGGAAGGTACTTGTAGTGTATCTCCTATAATGTCTGTTGAACTTCATTTGGAAACAGAAGAACGTGTTTCTGCTCTGGGCGTAAATCCAAGTTTGGATATCAAACTCTCAATGTTTTTGTTAAAAAGAGTTAGAGACTAATGTAGAACCAGATTTCACTTCAAATCTGTCATGAATGATGCATATTAAAAAGCAAACAAGCAGACAACAAAACGCCAGTAACATTCAGTTCCATTAAGAAGCAAAACCTCCACCTTTCAAAGCTGGAAGCCTGGAAAGATATTACAACTATCACTGACTTCTATAGGAATAAAAGGAGTGTTGGATAATATAATAATGTTGGATAAATAATATGGTGGAAAAAAATCCCGATTTTACTGATTACATTAGCTGTGTTCACGAAATCGGGACCTGTTTGAAAGTACCTGTCCTAGTAAGGTTTAAACTGTTCCAAATACAGAATAGTCATTGGAAACAAACAAATGAGAAAAAAAACAAGCTTGTTCGAAACAACCCAAAGTTCATCAGATACACATAACTTCACATTTTTCACCTGGTACATTCACTGAACTTCCCACACACGGGGTATTTGGCCCCACCCGGGGTCCAAAGTTGTCTAAAATATTAATGACACTTCATTTTCAGAATATTAATAATGGAATGGCCCCTAGTCACCTCTCTCTGTTTTGTAAAGAGAAATAAAGTGATGCTAATGAGGTAAAGCAGAGACATTCATGGGCTGCTGGTTTCATGCAGCTGCCCCAGACTCAATTTTGTCATTAATGATTCACTCTGAGCACGGTTATGCACATACGTTTGTCTGAAAACTGTTGGCAGGTGCACCTTCTCTACTGAACTCCCAGTTTGGGGTGCATACCTCCTTTAAGGTTATAAATTGCACATTTCTGTGTTTCCCTTTGAATAGTTATTGAATGTGAGTGTCACTCATGATTGGTGCTAGGGGAACACCAGCCCTGAAATGTAGCTTGAAATGCTGATATTTGCCATATCATAGTGCATAATTTGCATATTAATATACATCTCTTCAATTGTAGACAGCGTGGCTGGTCTGATTTACAGGTCTGGGGGGTTCCAGACCTTCTCTTCAAAGTGAGGTATTTGATAATTGTTGCCTCCTTGTGGTCTGTTGGCTGGGGAAGTACTCACAGTCATCAGGGTCTTTAGCACATTTTAAGCTTGCCCATAGAGAACAGAAAGTCCTAGAAGCCATGGAATATAATATAAAATAGCCACAAACTCCTTCAGTCCATGGTAGTATCCTAGGTCCTAATAAATTTCAAGGCAGCTGCTGGTGCATTTTTATTGACTTCTCCCTAATCAGAGCCGCAGAAGAACGGTACTTCGCTGTTGCATCTCTTGAATGGGGACAATATATTAAGCTATTCAGCACTAACTCTGGCATCCCATTTTGAATCTTTCTAGATTCCCAAGTAAGAAATACTGCTTACTTAACTTCCCATTACATTTTTGGATAGTTTCCTCTAAAGGGAGAGAATAATTTACCATTTTTACTGCAACTTGCACTGCTGAAGCTTTGCACTGGTAATTTAATTCTATATTCATTTAGTTTGAATTACATGGGGAACATCTGCAACGATTCCTAACAATAACTACATTTCAAGACAATTACACAGTAATAACTAGAGCTGCAGGATGATGTCAAAGCCAGAAGAGGAAAAGGAGGTGCACACATAGTTTGCGCATGAAATTAAATTTTGTTGTTAATTGGGAAAATGCAAGTTTATCGGAGAAGAGTCTTTGTAACATCATATGCATGTATTTAATATATGTGTTTCTGTATGTACTGCAATACTTTCTGTTGGCATCAGAGATTTACGCTCATTAGTGATTCTCTGAATCACTAATGAAATGAATCTCCTTTATTTTAGAGTACACAAATTTCCTTTCCTTCTTAGCCAACTCTTATTAAGAAGATGAAGGTAACGAAACAAAAAGGTCTTGTGGGATTTATCTTGTCAATCTTATGGAATTAAGGACTGTGGGAGGCAGGAACTCCATTCACCAAATTTTCCACTACAGCTTTCATATGTAGATCCACAGCATTTTAAGTGAATACACAGTTACGTCCCTGTCATGTACTAATTAACTAATTTACTTATATATAAGATCACACGCTTTTGTCTGGAAAATCTAAATGGCTGAATGGACATGTGTGGTGAGTCCAACCTCTGGGAGCTCTGGGAGCAGCAGATGTGTTGTATGTGCATTGCACAAATTAGTCAGCGTATGTGGATCAATTCTGGTGAATTTTGGATGTATCAGGTTTGTCACAACTGTCCAGGAAGCTGAACACAAATCGGCTCCACAGTGCACTCAGCTGGATCCTATTCTGTTCAGACCCTTTGACATCCCAGTTTACCTAATCTATGGCAAATTTTTGGTTTATTTGTTCAGATAATTTTTATGCTGCTATACAGTCATCCAGAGCATTGTAGACATCAGCATTTAAATTTTACTTTTCCCTTGGAGAAGAGAAAATCCAACGTTACATATCGTAGTGGTGGTGCTATAATTTCTCCCTCGATCTAATCAGTGAAGACAGAAGGGGGAGGCCTACTTTTTTTCCCAAATCTCCATCACTTGAAGTGTAGGATGCTCATGTGGAATTGCTTCTGCTGTCTGGCAGGAAGCAGAAAAGTGTTTTCCTGCAATTTTTTTCCATGTCATCCCCTGTAAGTGAAGCAAAGGGAAGGCGTTGGAAAAATACAGAGTAAGCAATGCTTTCAGTGTCATGATCAAGACTTCTCATGGGTACAGTACTGTGCGTGAAAAGTCATTCAGAACTGAAATCCAGGGGTTAACACTGGATTACAGCCAAGATGAAATAAAAGTCAACACCATCAGTCATCCTGTAGTCCTAAGGGCAGAGTGTCATTCAGAGGGCAAGTTTGTCACCTACAGAAGACCTTGTCTCACCTCAGAGGGTTCCAGCAAACTCTCTGAACATTTGAATTCCTAAAACTTGTGAGATCAAAAGGCCCACTTAGCTGTGTCTTTAGAACTTCAATGTTTTGGGCATCCCTAATCCAGACCAATTGCTCAGCCCCTTAATCTTTTCCTTCTGGTCTTGTTACAGCAGCATAGCTGTGACCACATGTCTTGTCCTTAAGTCTTACCTGAAAATCATTGTTTCTTTTGCTACTTCTTTTGCCAAATTACTTTTTTTCCTGTGAAAACCCCTCATTTTTATGTGGAAAGTATGTACTTGCAGAAGATGGTACTGAAGAAATGCATATACCCATTTTTACTCATCTGAATGAAGATTAGTACACCAAAGTGTGAAGAGTTTGTAAGGTTCCACTGCACTAAGCTCCAAAATGTGTCAATATCAGTTTCCAGGAAGGTAAAAGAACTTCAGAAACACGTTTTTTTTGCAAAATTATGAAAATGAGAAAGAGGTATTTTTCACTTGGATGATTGTTTAGCTGAGTAGAAATATACAGGAGGAAGAACAACAAAGCTTCTGAATTATCAGCATTAATACCTACTGCACCATTAGTGTGAAGTTCAACTATAAAAAGGGAGATCTGATAGCAGAACTTTCTACGATCGGTTTGATTCATTGTAGTAACATGTTGTTTGTAACATTGTAGTGTACTTTGTTGTAATTCATATTTTCAGATTGTTCATTAGCATCATGCTGCATCAGATGTTAGTGCTTAGCAGGAATATCATATAGCAAACATCTGACCACGACTTTGATAAATTCCCTAGGAAATTTAAATGAAAGAAAGATGTGTATCAGATTCTATTTTTGTATTTATATGAAGATCTGGAGTTACTCTAAGGAAGGGGATTGAGTTACTGGCATTTGTGAGATGCAGGGAAGTGTGTAAAACCGGAACCTGTGCCTTCAACTCCTTTTTAGAAATTGTAAATGGAAAGAAGCAATGACCGGTTATTAAAGATACAAAGATTCGCATTTAATATTATATCTTCTAAGCCTTTTGTGGCTAATCCAATCCTCTGTATCCTTTCTGGGAACACTAACACCTTTGTCAGCTGCATGAGCACATGGCTGTTACAAGTGATACTGGTCAACAGCAATCTAAACAAAATGCAGATCGATGAAACAATTTCCTGTGGTAGGATTAATAAGGTAGTACGTCAACCCTGTTATAGACATTTGTTTTACACTTTTTATATTTCAATGCTGTCAGACCTGTGGGAAAGTGAGCAACGGGCTTGTCGCTTTATGATGAGAGGTCATTTTCCAAAACTGTGTCTAGTATGTGGTCTGACCACAGCTGGCTTGGGGAATCTTGGGTTTGACTATCGGATGGTCATACCGCACATTTCGGGAACTGCCCTAGTGGCTGGAAGTCTTCAGCATTTCTGGCTCTTCAGTCCTCTGTCTTAATAGTTACAGACCCAAAACCTGAGTTGTGCGTACATCTGAAAATGTGAAGATCAGTAAAGTGTAACTATAAGTCCAAAAGAGCCTTTGGCTTCCTTGAAGTAACAGGATGTTGGACAGGGCAAGTCATATGCTTCAGAAATGAAAGAACAAGACCTGAAAGGAACTTTTTATCACTGTCCTGAGCTCTGGAACCACCTGCTTGCATTGCTGCTTGGTGATGCTACCATAAAATTAAGAGCCCACCAGCATTTTATTATCAAGGGATAAAACTGAATGTTGCACATTCCATTCAATTTTCACATACATTTGAGATCCAAATACCTTTTTAAGTCCCAAGTTTAGCTTACAAGTGGTTTACTGTAAACAGAAGAAAAATCTTGTTTTCGTACCTGCTTTATGCAAAAGCTGTGGCATATTTTTTTTTTTATTTTGTGATGCTTTTGGCTTGCTTGTACTATGTATCTCTGTACCTATGTGGAGCGACACAGTGTATAATTCACTTTAGGGTACAGTGGCTGGGGTTTTCCTTCTCTTTCTGGGTGATTTTGCAAAGATGGGGAATATCTACTGATGATCTGTGGAACCAGGACCACTCCTTATGTACACTTTGGCTATTCCTCAGATATGAGGAACTCTGGAGTCACTACGGGATTTTGCTTCCTCCTGCCATTGAAATTCTCTCTGAATGATGTAGGTATGATGTTCTAGGTAGGAAGGGAAGTCTTTGGCAGCACACCTTTATGCCAGAAAAATGGAAGGGTCTGTGGCAGGAGGAAAGCAAGGAGTTTCCTTAAAGAAAGCCTGAACATCTGTCAGTTCCTCCAAAATCTGTGAATTTTGCAGACCCGTGGTTATTTCTATGGGAAAAATTCTGGAGAGCTTTGCAGAATAAACTCTGGAGAATTTCTGTGTACAACACAGAAGAATTATTTTTTTAAAAAACTTCGATTGAAGTTCTTGTTGCATCTGACAAAGGCTGAAGTTATCTCAAACTCCATGAAAACATAAATGAAAGTAATTAGATTACTTTAATCTTTGAAAGCGCCCAAAGCTTTAAATATTTGTTTTACAAATGTTGCCTTCTATTGTAGGCATTAGTGTGGGAGTTACCTGCCAGATATGATGCTCATTTTTCAAACAGAGCTAATAAAATATTTAAACATTTTTTAAAATAACAAACAAACCTCCTTGAAAAAAAGGAAGCATTAGCATAAATAAACATCATGTAATTCTATCATGAAATATCCAAGGGACCTTTCCCTCTTGGAAAGTTAATAACAAATGTTCATGCTTGTTCAGATAATTTCAGGTTTGAAAACAGTTTGTGTCATTTTGAGTCAGTAGCCTCCTTTTTAGCAATGTTTAAGACCCACATATATGTTCACCTAAAACTATGAGAAAAAAGACCTATGTAGAAAGTAAGATCCAAGCCGGAACTGGATTTTACAAGTGGCATTCTCATACACAATGAGAAACTAAATAACGCTCAGCACTGCGGAGAATCTTGGATCCAAATTTTGAACTGCCTCATAGACCAGGCTTCAGAGCCTGGAAATACACTCTTTGGTATGAGTGGGCTTTGCACTAAGATCTTTTATTAGAAATCTGTGTCTTGGAACCACAAAATAACACTATTTGTACATTATCTTTGCCTCCATAAAAATGCAGGCACTTCTGTGTTGGCGAACTCCAGATGAGGGGTAACAGATGTTCTGGGCAGTCTGGTAGAAACCAGACAAATCTGATTGCAAAGACAAATCAGTTTGGCACTGTTGCTGAAACTTGCCTGACATAGGAACACCTACTGAGTGCAAATCACTGGATCAGAGCAATAGACATGGAAGAAACTTTTATTCCAGACTGACCGTCTCTTCCTCAAAAATAAACCCAAAGTTATTTAAAAGAAGAGACACTGATATAGATCTTAGACTGCACTGCTGAGCAATTCTCCTTTCCCCCTAACTTGTTATTGCTGCCTTCACCTGTAATGAAATAAATACAAATGGCTGAATTCAGAAAAGGCCACCAGAACTTTTCTGCTATGTCGCCTGTTGGGAGAAATTCAGGGGCATGTAGGAAGGTGAGGAGCCTGCCCCACTGACTTGAAATGGGAGCTGGAACAGTAAGTTCCCTTTGTGCCTCTCAGATGTTTCTTCTGTCAACCGACCTTTCCCAAGGGTGGAGGAGCTCTCAGGTCTGAGTTGCATCGTAGAGATGAAACTACTCTGAATTCTGTATGGGTAATCACATCCTCTTGCCATTATATTTTCTATTTATTTTTTCCCCTAGAATATTCTCAGCTGGAAAAGCAATGTGAAATCAAGAGCACTTGTCAAATTTGGATGGACAGGTGGATTGGATTTGCCATAAATGCAATATTGTCTTTTTTGTAAAGTGGAAGGGATGGAGTTTCCCAAGACACGTAGAATTTTTAGGAGCAAGTATTTTCATTTATGCTTCCAATCTCTTCAGTACTTCTGCATTTCCTTTCCCTAAACAATCTCAATGTAATGAATTTACAGCAGCAGAATATGTCACTCCTTGGAGAAGCAAACTATCCTCTTTAAATGAAAGAGTTAGAAGAGGTTGGTGGGCTGAAAACTTGGGAGACCCTATTCCTTTCTATGGCTTATTCTCACAGAGGGGTGAATGATTTACTATTTAAATGGCTATTTTCAAACACAGGCTTACATGTCTGTTCCTAGAACAGATTAAATTTTATTTTCTCTACATGCTGCACTACTTTCAAATGGCATAATATTTAATTTAATTTTTTTCTCATGGATTACTTTAAATCTTTATGTCCTTGAGACATTTTTTTACTTGGCAGCCTATTTGGGGACCATTTTGCATGTGTAAACCTCTTGCCTACATCTTACCCTTATTTCCTAAAATCTTTTCCTTTTCCAGAGTTGCTGTTCAGTTTTTCAGCTTATTTTACTGCCTCCTATTGTTGAGATTTAGATCTACAAACCTCTCAACTGGCTACTGCATCTTGTCCATACTAGTCTTTGCAAGTCCGATGAATTTCCTAGCTCTATTCAGAAAAAAACATTCACCTTCCTAGCAGTGTGCTGCCTTTGTGACCTGAAATATGACTAAAATGACCTATTCCAAGCTGCAGTTACCCCTCCCACAAGGACTCCAAATGGTTTCATTGCAATGAGAAGGTGGAAAGATGTAGAACCATCACTCAAACTTCTCTACCATCCTTTGAAGGGGAATGGTAATGACTGAGTGAAAAAGCCAAGACACAAAAAAAAAATAGATTGGTTGCTGATAGTGGAGTCCCTGTCCCAGGGTCTGTGTAGGACACGGCCAGGTGTAATTCTTCCAGGTCACCTCTTCAATCTCTAATCTACATACTCCTTTCCTACACACCCTCTCAGCATGTAGAAATGACTTTTCTAAATACACATTTTCCAAAATTTCAGATCTGTGAATGACACAGTCCTCGCTCTGCAACTTCATAGGTAGCTGCCAGCACTTCATGTAATTTCAGGGAATATTAGTCCCTTGATTATGTCGGTAGCTCAGAGAAACAATTCACAGTATTTCTATGTCCTTGCAGTTCCATCCTGTCACTTCTAAAAAGTATTGCCTTGCACCTGAAATGTTCTGTTCCTGTTCAATGACTGCATGATACTTCCTTTTTAACAATGGACAGTAATGGAATACATAATCAAAATAACATTGCTTAGTCACTAAACTCTCCAGCCATCTTTATAACATTGCTTTAATTGCATGAGCATGCTGCATGTCTATTATTTAGGAATACTACAGTTGTTAATCCAGTGAGATGAGGATGCTAAATTGAAGTGAGCATTCTCCTTAACTCCTTCACATGAGTTAAATCCGACTTTATGTAGGTCTCTTGTGTTTCATTACAGGCAGCTTGCAACAGGGCTCACAGCAGAACAAAGCAGAATGAAACTGAGTAAACAATTGGATTTTACCATGCCCTGCTGTTACTGTTATTTTAGATATTGCTCATGCAACTGCTCCAGGGGTGCCAGGCTCAATCCATTTCTAGGAAATAGTAATTACTTATTGGAGTATTTTGCTCAGAACCTGCATGGGTGTTATTTACTCTTTAGTGACACAGTAGAACTAAGTCAACTCACATCACTCTACAAAGTACTGAACTGTTCAATCTGCTTTAGTGCATTCCTTTGCTATCTTTTCCCCTCCCCACTTCCAGTTTTTAAATGCAATTATAGGAGATGCTTATATGCCTGAACCCAGTTCTTCCTCTTTTTTTGTAGCATGGTATCACTTTTATGCCTCCTCTTTCCTGCTAAATTGTTAGTACTGTGGCTTTAATTCACCAAATACACCGAGTGATGCATGGCATAAAGGAGTAAGGGCAACTTTCTGTTGCAAACCAGACCGCAGGCAAAGAGCCCATGGTAAACTCTGAGCTGATACCCCTACCTCAGAGACGGTGAAGAAAATCCAACTGCAGTAACTAGTGTTGCAGCCTATAAAAGGGTTAAAGGAAAATTTTCTCAGGATTTACAGCAAGTTTTCCTGTTTGTAAAAATCAAGGATGTTGGGAAACTCAAGATCGACATATCTGAAAATGTCAGCTGTGCACCAGGGCCCTATTTCATTATGTTTCCACCAACAAGGCTCCAGAGAGGTTATAAACTTTCCAATCACTGATAGTCAGGGCTTTAAAAGTGCTTAAGGCTTTTGTAATCATTTTTGTGGACAATGGCCAAGGCTGCTAAGTGTGTATATATGGAGACAAAGGCTTAATAACCTTTTTTAGAAGTGGCTTAGTGCTTTAAATGCCTCAGAATACTGGTGTTCTATTTAATGCACACTAAAGACCCTGACTTTCAAAAACCACTGAGCACCTGTTCTCTGAAAAATAGACTTTCACAGTGTAAACACTCAAAAATAAAGGACCTTAAGGGGTATTTTCAGTGCAGGCAACACTAAAAGTGGCATAGTATCTTCCCACAATTTCTGTGACTCTCTATGCCTCTTCTTTCAAGGGGAAGTCTGCATTACAGCCCTTTCTTGATACACATTCCCTGTACTCTGTACCCTTCATCCTCCCAGCGCTGGGACGTCTGTGGGGAAAGAGGGGTGTTGGCCAGCTATGCCATCCCTGGGCTTTCCTGCCAGTGCCATTAAGAGAAAGGGAAAGGTCAGTAAATCCTTCCATGCAGCACAGCTACATTCCTCTGCTTAATTCTCTAATCCATAGAGACTGTGTGTTTTTCAGCTGGTACCATAACCTGGAGTGTTCCTACCTCCCGAGCTGGAGGTGGATATGCACCCACACTGGGCTTTTGTGATATTCATTGACTCACTTTGTGCTGCTGATGTTCTTGTTCAAATGGATTCATTTCCCAGGACCATATTACAGATGGTCCTTATGCCCATAGACGCTTCTCTGTATGTAGGCTTGCAGATTTCTTTTTATCGTTAAAACACTGATATCTGCTTGCTTGTATCTACACTATCTTGTCTATTTGGTCCAGTAGGCACTCATGCCACATCTGCTATGCAAAGTTGCTTTTGCGTACCTTTTTAAACTCCGGCTGCTGCAGATGGTACCAAAGGTACAAGCATGGATAAAGAGAATCCTCCTGCATCCTTTCAGGAGGTATGAAATCCTACCACCATAATCTTTCACTATTCTTTAAAAGTTAGAAAAATATTTGAGATTACATAATCTAATAGCATGCTACCCCCTTTCTTACTTATTTTAACAGAGATTGCTCAGTGAAGTTTCACAGATTTTTTTGTGTTCAAACAGACACCTCGTAGGTCCCTGCGTTCTTCTGATCATTCCCTTCATTTTCTTTATGACAGCAGTTCACTGTGTCATTAAATGTACCTCTGAACACCAGTGCTCCTGCTGTCTTTGACCCTTGACTTGTTGCTGTGGTGATGCTCAGCATAGTTACTACTGGGGGAGTGTTAGGAAATACTAGAGCTCTCAAGGATGAGAGTCATAAACTAACATAATGTAATGGGTCAAACTGGTTATCTGCTGCTGTTCTACAATAATTGAGATTGTTTTAAAAGGTTTGTGCCATTATCAGTAATGGGTTTCTTCTATATTCAAGGTCTGTTCTCAGTTAATAGATTACTTCTTGACTATCAATACTCCATGCAGCATGGAGTAGGTTAGAAAGCCTCCTCTAGATTATTAATTTTCTTTGTGTTTGAAATACTGGGATCATTTTCTGCATTTATGTGAAAGAATTTAGGCTGACAAAATCTGAAGACAGCACTTACTATAATAAAGCTTCCAGTCTTATTAAGGACAATTACCAATTTTCAAATGTCATGAAGCATGGAAGAACTTGTGCCAACATTTGGTAGAGGTAAAGGATGAGCATATTGGAAAATGGGAATCATGATACCTAGCTGAGATGGAAAACAAATATGAGACAGCATGAACTGAAACTAGGGGAGTAGCTGGAAGTTAGATCTTCACTCAAAATAATCAGGAGCAACTCATCAAAAGGTCAGTAGATTTTCTCCACCACGGATGAAGTAAGCTCAGGCCATGAATAGGAAGCACGGGAGAAAGCACCATGCAGAACCAGAAAGAGGGAAGTAGAGGGAAATCAGTGGCCACAAATGTTCTGAATGCTCTTCCAGAATTATTTAATTATATTGTGGTTTTGTACCTACATTATTGATTTGGATTTGATAAAAGATGATAAATTTGTCACAGTAAATATCTTTTTTACCATGAAACATCATAAAGATGAAAGCTTAGAGCTGTATAATCCCTCCCAGTTTCAAATACAAAGAAATACGTCTCCCATCAGTTCCGGTGGGATGGGAAGCATTAAAATAAGAAATCTGAGAATGGAAAGAATAAGTGTGAGGGGAAGAATGGCTACTTTTCCTTACACAGCAACATAAATCAGTGCTTATCTCCGTGAAGAGTAGTGCAATTGCAGCAAGAATGGTATCCTTTTCAATATATTGTTACCAAACTACTTCACAGAATATGCATCCCTGGACCTTAATAGTCAGAAAAACTGAGCCTTAACTTCTTCTGAGTCATTCAGCTATTGCAAATTTTTCTTAAGATTTGAAAAGGTCTATGTAAATTTTCTGTGGCATAGCTTTTATATCGGCTTTTGATAAGTAATATTTTTGTAATTCAGGAATGTTAGTTTAAAACTACAGAACTGTAGCATACCTTATTTGCTGGAGGAATCTTACATTCCCACATTTTGTGGTGTTCAGCCTAGTTCATAATCTGCATGATTCATGCAGGAAATTATTCAAGTATGGAGAAAAACCAAAAGAATTACAGAGCAAAGTTGAGACTGTAAAACAAAGAAAAAAAAGCAAACCACAGGGATGAAAAGAAGGATGTACATGAGCTTTCTGTAAAAATGGGAATGGATTCAAAAACATTAAGGGAAGAAAGTAGCCTGAAGAAGACTGTGGGACTTAAGAGAGTGACAAAAATAAGTTACTTACCAAGGAAGCATATTAATTATGTAACTATTTGCCTTAGTATTTCCAAACAGGGAAAAAGAACAGATGCCAAAAGCGATTATTAACTCCCAGATAAAGAAGTTGTAAGGAAAATGTAAATATCTTGCCAAGACTTGGGAGGACAGACAGAAATATCCAACAATGAACAAAACTCTTACCAAAGAGCACCTGAATGTTCAAGAAATACAACACACTTTAAGATAGTTTTAATAAGTGTTCTGATTGTATCTCCCTGTTCACCTACCTTGAGAAGAGGTTTAAAGACAAACCCATCAGTCCTTTGGTCTCAGGAGAAAGAGGTGTTGTTCTCTGCTTCTGCCTCCATGCCCCAGCTGAAAAGGGGTAACTACACGGGGTACCACTGTGACCCTCCCTGCTGTGCTGCTGGCGTGAGAGCCTGAAGGCAACAACCACACTGTACTTTGTGCCATGAGTTAGAGAAGCAGCAAGGCAGAGAGGATGCCTGGGAGCCAAGGTCTCCATCCAGGGGCTGGACAGAAACGATGGGAAGAAGGTCTGGAAGGGAGCAAGTGGTGGTCATGCAAAAGGTCTGATAAGCAGAAGCGGATTGTTTCCAGCCAGATCTCACTGGAGACACCTTGGCTGTATTTGTTCAACCTTTGGTGAGCAGGACCTGCTTCAGCTGGGGTCCAAATCCCCGGATCATAGAGGTGTGAGCTGGTGGTGCCATTCTGCACGCCCTCTTCATTGTGACATTGTTTTTCTCTCTTGCTGAAGTTTCCCATTCCAAACAGCCAGCAAACTTGCACCAGACTTGACCCAGGGCATATGTAGCCAGGTGGATGATGAGGGGATTTAAGCCTGTGTATGAAGTCAGATTGACATGATACTACAGATGTACTAATTGTCCCACAGTGTTGTGCCCAGTGTATTAGTAGCAGAGAAGCAAACAGTCAGTTCTGCTGCTATTGTAAACAGAAGGTTTTGTTCTCTAACAAAAACCCCACTATCATATTTCATTGCCTTAGCCTTTATTTTTGGGACTATTTTGTTGGAGTAGTAAAAAAGCCTAGAAAATATTTGGGAAATAATATACTAAATTATCAATTTAAAAAAAATATTTATCATAAAACATAACATATTTTCATTTGATCTCTTTAGTGTAGCTATCAGCTCCTCTGACTAACTCTGTTTCTAGTACGTCCTGTCCCTCTGCCCAGCATTTGCGGTCTCCAGAAATTTGTGGGTACCAGGAGATTCTTAGCTTTATATTTGATCAGAAAAACTAAATAAGGAGTTGTTTTATGTTTATTCCTGCCTCTTGTCCACCTTATCTCAAGAACTGAAACCTGAAAGAGGCACAGCTATCTCTGAACACTGATGAAGGCAGCTGTTGAGCTGGGGGGAAGACAAAGAAAAGGACTAGACTGCAGAGTTAAAAGAAAAAAGAAAACTCCGATGTGTTATGCTTTGTTCCTGCTGCTGAAGCCCTTGTATTTCAACTTTAATTGCATGCAGCAGCATAAAGCACCTTTTCATCTCTTCTCTTCCTATTTACCTTTCCCAGTTCTCTTTATTTACTTACTACTGTTGTGCTTCGTCAGGCCCCAGTGTCTTTAAAGGCAAGCACCACTAAAAGCAAGAGGAGTTTTGTTAAGCTCACTAATGAGTTCAGAATTGAGCCTTGGATAGGCGAGATCAAATCTCATATCTGCAAAAAGCAGCAGCATTGGGGTTGAAGAACACTAAAATCTTCCCCAGCCAACGAGCTGCTTTTCCTAAACAACTTCTGTCACCAAGTTTTTACCTTTAACCTGTATTTTGCCCGTGTACTAGCAGGACAAAATTACCATTCTATGAGGTGTTTATAAAGCATCTGTGATTAAAAAAGCTTTTGCCTTTTCTTGTCCAGAGGGCAAGAAGTGTTGGCATAATTACCACCTTTGCATAGTTCTGATAGATACTTTGCAGTAATAAAAGTGAGTATTTTGTAAGACTTATGTAATAGTTTTCCTGCTTAGAATTTATGTTATGCCACAGGAACATGGTAAATTCTTAAAAGAATAGGAAATGTATTCCCCAAATAAATAGCATATTTATTATTTGCATTGGTCCAAGTGATACAGTGGAAGGTGGCTGTGGAAAAATTGTTTGTTCCCTCTGCCTTTTCACGGAGAGTTCCAGTCAAAATCTGCCCCCAGGAAGCAGTAATGTCTTAAGAGTCCAAAGGTCAGACACTCGATATCTGCCTCAGGATATTCTCTGCTTCCTTGTGCCATCTCTAGACTGAAAGTTATTTCACATTGGGCGCTGGAACCAAGTTCCTTATTGTGGGAGAGTGAGTTAATTGAAAAGGGATTTAATTAAATCCTAAAGGGATTTGGTAGAAATGACAGCTCTCTTCAGGATCTACTCCCTGCTCCATATAAGATATTAGTGATTTGGCCTTGTAAGCATCGTGGTTCCGTAAACAAAAAATAGTAAGAAAGCCGAGTTTGTTGAATCAGAGTATTGAGTTTAATATTATTGCTCCAGTGTCCTACAGGAAGCTTTGAGGTGATCAAAATAGAAGATATCTCAGTGTCTATCTCTTCCATAGATTTCAGAGCAGTTTCTGTGACAGTCTCAGTTTTGGGGACATTTCACACTTTGCTGTAAGAACAGGAATCCTTCAAACCCTAGAGCAAGGGAGTGCGTTTGGGTTTTAATGGCCGTTGTGGGCCCACTGCTGTCAGCAAGGTCCTGTATGTCTGACTTCTGCTTAGAAATTTGAAATATAAAGATACTTTTTTTCATAGTCATAGATTTTAGATCAAAAAAGGTGCTAAAGTTTCCCTCTGTGACTCGATGACTCTTACACTGATCATTATCTTTTTTTCCCATTCTTATCATGTATTTTTTTATTAGTTTCACAGGGAAAATCTGGTGACAGACAGACAACAGCTTTGTTAATTTCAAATTATATTTTTACAAACTTTTTACCAAAAAAAAAATTGGTTCATTAATCACTATTAATTGTTCATTAGATCCCCAAGGAAAATGGACCATTCAGCTGATTAATCACTCATTGAATCATTTAGTGGCCTTGTAAATTGTGCATGACTGTGTAACATTATTAATTGCTCTGAGTTGTTCTCTTGCCCTTTATTACTGATATGCAGAATGCTATCAACATGTTTAGAAATTCCTACATGCATACACAGAGGAGTTGAGAAAATACAACCAACGCTATCCTTGCTCCAAAGCTACTAGAGGTGCTCGCCTGACCAGAGTTTTGGCAGATGTTATAAATAATGCCTAGTCCATTTTTCATCTCTGGAAGACAAACAGATTCTTTGTTCTTTTTACAAAAATGAAAAACCAACCAGGTATTATTTCTTAACAAAGTACTTGGCCGCAGAGCGTGTAGTTCTACATCAGAAATAAAACCAATTTCACTTTGCCCTAGCGTGTGTTTGGCAAGTAAATACAGGGTCATACAAAGGTCAGAAACTTGCCAAAAAATTGCGATTTGCTTTTTATTTAGGAAAAAAAAGGTTGGAAGGGGAGTGAGAGCAGTATTATTACAGACAAATAAACTGTCACTCATACACTGTAGAATCATCTTCAGTTTAATAGATGTTGACAGGAAAATAAAATTGAAACTGCTTTTTTAATGAGAAATAAATAACCTCGTTGTTGCGTATGTCATATTTAACCTACACTGCCTGGTCATTTTTACATTTTTAACCCTTAGCTAACTCTGTGTCTGTTCATAGACTTCAGTGGGTCTCTGCCGCTACTCAAACATAATGAATGTACCCCAAAAGCGACAGAGGCGTATTATACCCCTTGTTATCTCAGTTTCCCAAGAGCAGCAGATGCATGAGTTGGGCTTGTGCCCTTGAGGTGGCCAAGGCTAAATGCCTACTGGGCTGCACCAGCAGGAGTACAGTCAGCAGGTTAAGGGACATCACTACTTATAGGTACATAGGATAAGGCAAGATGGGAGCAGGATGCTGGCTATGAGGTTGGAGCAGGATGCTGGCTGTGAGGTCAGACCAGATCGCGCAGGGCCTTACCCAGTCTGAGCTTGTAAACCTCCAAGGATGGAGACAGTGTAGGTCCCCTCCTCTGCCCTTGTGAGGGATGGAATACAGCCTAATATCCAAGATATAGTGCCCAATTTTTCCCCCCTCTCTGTAACAAAAGTGACATTGACAAAACTGGTGGGAGGCCAGTGGAGGGTCACAAAGGTGATGAGGGCCTGGGACCTGTGACCTGTGGGGTAGCTGGGGTGAGCTAGCCAGGATAAGAGAGGGCTTGGAGGATGTTGAATTACAATTGCACAGTACTTAAAGAAGTTTTAGGGAAGATGGATCTGGACACCTCTCTGAGGTGCACAGTGAAATGAGAAGAGGCAGCGAACACAGGTTGCTACAAGGAAAATTCCAGTTCACCACAAGGGAAAAAAATATTTACCATTAGAGCAGGGGGAGGTGAAATCTCCATCCTGGAGACTTTCAGACCTCAGCTGGACATGGCTCTGAGTGACCTCCTCTAGCTGAAGTTAACTTTGCTTTGAACAGGGAGGTTGGATTAGGGACTTGCAGATGTCCTTCCTACCTAAATTATTTGACAATTTTATAATTCAGAGGCTTGATCAAATGAATAGGAAATGGAAGGCAGACTTGATAGTTGAACCCAAATTATTTTATCCCACAAACATTGCTTTCTTCTAAAATAGATGCTCGGTAGGCAATTCCCATGATATTTGACAGGCATAGGAAAAAATCTGTGGCCTTTTTTGGGTATACTGTAAAGATTCCTTTTTCTGGTTTTGTGAAGTTAAGTGGTAGATAAAATAACTGTGATGTTTACCTTTTTTGAACTCAGATGATATTTCAGTTTCTAGAAGTCCCTAATCAGGTAGTTTAACAGGAACAAATCTCATAATGACGCCCTTTGGCTGTTGCAACCTAAGAAGCCAGAATTCAAAAGCTTCTCATTGCTGAATGTTACTTTAGTGAATGACTGGAATTTTACAAAATAATCATTCATTATTTTATTTTTAAATAGTTCAGTTAATTTGTCCTTTGAGCAGCTAGTCACACAAGTCATTCACATGAATAAGAAACTACCGTAAATAAAACAGTTACCTCAAACCTCAAAATGACTCAACTTTGTGATGGTGATACAGCAATCACTCCTACTGAGGTCTTGGTCTATGCTGTGTCAAATCTTTCAGGAACTCATGGGAAAATATTTTCCTTAAACAACATTTAGACAGGGCAAATTATTTCTTTGAAGAAAAGAAGATGGTGGGTAGATACCAGATCTTTGGGACAGCTAAAATGAAGGAACACCTCTTCCCATAGAACTTTTAGGCCAGAGGACACATTCATAGAATCATAGAATCATAGAATGTGTTGGGTTGGAAGGGACCTTTAAAGGTCATCTAGTCCAAACCCCCTGCAGTAAGCAGGGACATCTTCAACTAGATCAGGTTACTCAGGGCCTCATCAAGCCTGGCCTTGAATGTCTCCAGGGATGGGGCCTCCACCACTTCTCTGGGCAACCTGTTCCAGTGTTTCACCACCCTCATTGTAAAGAACTTCATCCTAGTGTCTAATCTAAACCTACCCTGCTCTAGTTTAAAACCACTGCCCCTTGTCCTATCGCTACATGCCCTTGCAACCAGCCCCTCCCCAGCTTTCTTGTAGGCCCCCTTCAGGTACTGGAAGGCCACTATGTGGTCTCCCCGGAGCCTCCTCTTCTCCAGGCTGAACAACCCCAACTCTCTCAGCCTGTCTTCACAGAAGAGGTGCTCCAGCCCTTTGATCATCTTCTTTCTCTGGACCCGCTCCAACAGGTCCATGTTTCACGGAATTACGGAATCACGTAATCTTCAGAGTTGGAAGGGACCTCTAGAGATCATCTAGCCCAACTCCCCTGCTAAAGCAGGATTGCCTAGAGCACATTACTCAGGACTGCATCCAGACGGGTCTTGAAAGTCTCCAGAGAAGGGGACTCCACAACCTCCCTGGGCAGCCTGTTCCAGTGCTCTGGCACCCTCACCGTAAAGAAGTTTTTCCTCATATTCCATCGGAACTTCCTATGTTCCAGGTTGTGCCCGTTCCCCCTCGTCCTGTTACTGGGAACCACTGAAAAGAGCCTGGCTCCATCCTCCTTCAACCCACCCTTTAGATACTTGTAAACATTAATAAGGTCTCCCCTCAGCCTTCTCTTCTCCAGGCTAAAGAGTCCCAGCTCTCTCAGCCTTTCCTCATAAGGGAGATGCTCCAGTCCCTCAATCATCTTTGTTGCCCTATGCTGGACTCTCTCCAGTAGTTCCCTGTCTCTCTTGAACTGGGGAGCCCAGAACTGGACACGGTATTCCAGTTGTGGCCTCACCAGTGCAGAGTAGAGGGGGAGAATGACCTCCCTTGACCTGCTGGCCACACTCTTCCCTATGCAGCCCAGGATTCCGTTGGCCTTCTTGGCCACAAGGGCACATTGCTCGCTCATGGATATTTTAGTGTCTACCAATAGTGATTTCTTATTCTTCCTGCTCTCACTGTGCAGACAAAACAAGGCACAGGCACTTAATTAGCTACTGTCACATTGCTGTTTTGTTCTGCCTCCTCCCAGCATTGGTGGCTTGCACTCCATGCTGAGTTACAAACAGTTGGGTACTGGTGATACTATTTCAAAATGTTGCCCGTCTGCCTGCCATAACAGGATCATCTTTCTGTAAATCACTTCTGTGTATACTTAGAAAAATTAGTAATGACTTTCATTTATCAATGAACTTTAATTTCGAGTGCTCAGAGAGTTCCCAATTGTACTTAATCTTTTTTTTTTTCGTTTTCCTTGTAATGTGACACAAGTTTACGATGACAGAAATTGTATATCATTGGCAAATTAACAAGTTTATAGTTGGGCATATTGTCATTTTTGCAAATTGCATACAGCAGAGAATTCAATGACCTCCCAAAATCCCAAACCTCAAGTCCAGGTCTACATAAATCATCTCACAACTGTTGTTTCCTTCCTATATGAGACTGTTTCTCATTTCTTCCTTCACAATGCCATGGATCTTGCCTGATATCATATGTCTTAGTTGTAAAGGTGCTATTTCCCTTCCCTGAGAGCAGTCACAATTAGAGTTGTTTATGGGACTGACCTGCTGCTTTTTACAGTCTGTTTTTCGTGGGTTTAGCTTTTTTATTGAATAAGCATTCTATCTTTCCCTACCAACATTATTTGATAGTATATCACAGCCAGTGACTCTGTTAGCATCAAAACCATTGCATATAATATGAAATAAGCATAGTGTACACTATAATGTATATTATATATTTCTGTATACCTCGTAAAATAGTAAAAACCATACTGCTGTTTTGGGGATGTACTCAGTGCTAGCAAAGCCAAGAGTGCTTTTAATTGTGTTTGAACGAGTTTTAATCAAATAAACCCAAAAATATGCCTCTGAAATCACCACATTTGAAAAATTTTATTGACTATCAGGAAAATATTAAAAGAGCATCATTTAACAAAGGAATGGATATTGCTTCAGGGTAAAAAAAAAAAAAAAAAAAACAAACAAAAAAAACCCCAAAACTGTTTTACTTAAATGTTTATTCTAGATTAAGTTTAAAGAAGCAGGTGAAAATTGGTGGATTATTTTTGGATTGCAATCCATGAGTATAAACAGTTGTAAACCTGGTAGCAAGTACGGAGCTCAGGCCATGGTATAAACCTTATCTGTCTGTGTTGCCATGCTACTGGCAGAATATAAATAAAAGGTATAAGCTGTAATCATACTTCACACCATTTATCTTTTTACTTCCCAGAAAAAAGATATAGAATTTATTGGTAGACTTGTGGTCCAGACCAATAAAGAAGATATGCGTACACTTCAGAAATTCAGGATTTCTGAGTTCATAGTATATTGTGAGCACATTCTGAGTCTTTCTTGAAAAATAACTGACTCCCTTTAATAACGGTTGGCAGAACGAAGCTGTTAATACTTAGCAGTTCTCACTTCATCAGTTCCCAAATTAAGTTCTGTCTTTCTTTCAGTTTCATGTGAAAAAGTACTGTGCTATTTGGAATGCGCTAATTAGCACAGGCATGGAGGTTTTGTAATACAAAACTGGCAAATGTAAATATGTGTAATGAGTATATATATGTTTATATGTGTTATAAATGTGTGTGATTATAAGAATGTAATATTTGGTATAGATATACAATGTATACAAGTTATATGCATAAAAATACATAAAACCCTATATTATACAGATTATATACACAATATATAGTATATAGGATGTATAATATATAACATACATAAAATAAAATAGTATGAAATAACCTATAATATGCTGTTGTTCTACAGAATGATATAAGATTATATATGCATTATGTATTTTATATTTTATATTATGTATTATGTGTCACATATAATACATTTTATACTGTCTATTCTATGTTTCGCGCTACTACAGTATATGAATTATTATATTGTGTATATATTTATATGTGTATTTTAAAAAATGTCTTTTATTAGGCTAGAGGACAAAATGTAATGTTAGGAATTGCTGGCTAAGAGTTTTAGAACTGCCTGAGAAATTTTAGTGAGCTCCACTGATTACCTCAACCTCAACATAAAGCTGATGGGAAGCATGGCTTCATGTGACTGAGGGCCACCACCCTGTAGAGGATGACTAAGTCCCATTTCTTTCACTTCCAAATAGAGGAGCTAGTCTGAAAATGCTGAAGCTTTGTCAGTTTTCCACCCGTCTTTTGGGAGTATCTTGCTCACTGCGATTTCAAAGAGCGGTTAAGTAACAGAGGGGGTAGACAGACAAAAGCATCAGGAGTGAATACAGAGGAGTACCCCAAACTGCTCTGCACTGAAAGTTCTTTTCACTTTATGTTTGTAATACCTAAATGTAAACTGCTGTAACTGACACATAGAAAATGTAAAAAGGTAGAAATTGAGGAAGGGTAGAGGTGGGCAATCAGAAGCTAAGTGAGCACAAAAAGCTCTTTTCAAACTGCTTACAACATGTCCTTTCTTAGCCATTGCAACTGCAGTAGTGCTACATCAGAGGTTACTAGGAAGAGCTCAGACTTATTACTATCCATCTTTCTGTGGCTTCCTCCCCCTGATCTCCCCAAGCCACACAGAGAGAGGTGCTGTAGTGCCTAATCTGGAGACACTACTTGCCAGATACCCCTCTGACACTGCAGGGTTTCTTCCTGCCTTACACAATCTGTCCTCTGCCAGAAAGGCATCAGATGAAACAGCCTCCCTGTTTACCCAACACATGAGGATACGAGCCCCAGAAGGATCTTGAAACCTTCTTTGAAAATGCACTTGACCTTTCAGGTCTTTACTGCTGTGCTGGATTAGAGAAGGCCTTGGGGCTGGTCTGCAACCTTGATGTATTTGGGTACATTAGAAAAAGGGAAATTCATGTGGCTCATCACTGTTGCGTGGAAGTGCATTAAACATTTGATGAGCCTAAAATAAGCGCAACAACCTAAAACCAGAAAGAGTTAGACCTTAGTTACAAATATTTGAAGAAACAATTACAGAAGTAAAGCGTGTAAGGATCCAAACACAAAATGCACAGAATACCACTTACCTTAAGGTAAGTAATGGCCTCTGTCTGCCGTTACAGCACAGCACAGATTTTATGCTATATCGACCAACTATATGCCATGGCTCAGATGCCTTAGGAAACCTAAAATAGTGCTAGATGCCCACGTTTAGGTTATGGAGTGCTACCCAAAGTGTCGTGAAACTCTTATTCTAGTTGTTAAGTCTGGATTTGCCATCAAATACTTCAGAAGAACTGAGGTCCTTACTCCACAGGGCTCCATTTCTCCCGAGGCAGTATTACTGATGTATCTGTTTACTCCTACATGTACTTAGGGCTTTTATGATTTCTACTGAAGCTTTAAACCATGTCTGAAGAACTCCCTTATTTCTCTACTCAGCCAAGAACCTCTTAGCGTTCTCATGTAGTTTTGAGCTGTTCTCTGAAAAAAATGCCTGTAGCAATAACTTTCTGAGCAAGAAAGACTGGAAATGTCTGACACCTCTCCTTCTGTTTACTTCTAGCCTGAGGAAATCAGTTGACTTGTGAACAATAAGTAGTTTGAATACAACAAACACTGAAAGAGAGTGATGTCACTGCGAGGAGAGATTTCATCTCCACATCTTTCCCTCTCGCTTCTGCTTTTGGGAAAAAAAAAAGTAAATGGCTATGGTATATGGGTGGAGTGGACAATAGCAATCAGAATTAGGTATGAAATTAATGGAAAATCCATCCTGTGTATAAAGCAAATATATGTAAAACAAGGGATGAACACGAACATGTATATATATTTTTTTATATGTGGTCCTCCTATCAAGGAAATTTTTATGTGTAGCACTACAGCAAGTGCACACATAGAAGGACACTGGGCACTTTTCTGTGCAGAAGATGCACTGTATCGGGTATACACTGACAGATTGTATGTGACATTGCTTTAAATGAGAAATGCGTTTGGCTACATTATAAAGGATTTGGGACCGTTCGCCAGTTTCCGTTTGTGTAATCCTATGAATTGTGTGGCTTCAGACAGTACACGGAAAGGTGACAGGTAATTTTATAAAGCTAGGTCTTACATCTTATCATTTCTAAGTCATCAATAATCTCAGTCATCATTGACTAACAGTGAGAGAGTGGACCTCTGAAGCTGGACTGTCTGATCCACTTTGCAACACGAAGCATTAGAGTGGCTGGGCTAGAGTTGAGCACTAAGCATCAGAGAACCAGGGGTTAAAGGCTACGACACTACCAGAGAGACAAAAGGACCCGCAGTGTACCAGGCTGCTGGGGCAACACAATTTAACCAATAAAAGTGTCTTTCTTATCTAAACGAGTATAATTATCTGTCTGTTAATTATCGTGCTGGGGTCTAGATTAATGGAATACTATAATGTAGCTTTTGTCACCTATAGCTCTGACTTGTTCAAATTTCATGTAAATCTTCACCTTTGTGCATAAACAGATGCTGTCAGGTTGTGGTTTTATTTTTGTAAGAAGACATGCGTTTACCAGGGATAAGGTCACTGATAAGTGTTTCTAAAATTTTTATGTTTACTTCCAATTAAACCACTCCCGGTTTAGGATTTAAAAATATTCCTGCCATGTTTGAAGCCTAACTATTGCAGTATTGTGCCACTGTGGGTGGAGACCCTTGTGCCACCCTT
Organism: Dromas ardeola; assembly: GCA_013398915.1. NCBI lineage: Eukaryota > Metazoa > Chordata > Aves > Charadriiformes > Dromadidae > Dromas > Dromas ardeola. Next base: position 81,817 of record VYZM01005142.1, read on the forward strand.
CTGCAGATAACCCAGGATTGACACCGACCCACCCGTTTTATTTGTCCTTTATGAGAGAAATAGAAGATAAACAAATAACCATTAATAGTGAGAGGTAATTGGGCTTCAAAGATCCCTTCATTTATAGCAATTGGAGCTGTTGCATCACAGAAAAAGATACATATTCTAATAGAAGGGTTTTTTTACCTTGTCAGTGCCCTTTTAAATAATGCTGTGGTGCTCAAGCTCATAGTAATGCTCAAGCTCACTACTTTGTCAACAAGACCATATAGAATAACTGCTTAAACTACTGGAAGTTCCTTTTTGTACAAGAAACAGTCCTGCAAGTGACAGATACAGAGCATGTGGGGCAGCTGTGAGACTATATACAGTATGAGATTTCATCATTGCCTTGTGTTCTTGCTCTGATCTCCTCTGCCCTTGTCGCCTTTGTTGGTTCCTGCTGTGGTGAGCAGGGGACAAGCTTCAGACTGTAGGCAGGTCACAAGCAGTGAACTCCTCCCTTTCACGCAAGGAGAGGTTGCAACGTGGAAGGGGAGCTCATTAAAAATAAAAACACAATATCACTCAGCTGACCAGAGGCAGAGCAGGACCAAAACCTCACTGTTCAGGCACATTGATACTGAGTTTATCAGGACCAACTGGTAAGCATTGTCCATTTTTCAGACATCTACATGTAGTTTGTTTAAAACGTTTACTCAGCCTTGCCCTTAAAAATTACCTTAAAACCTTCACCAGAACAAGCCTTTAAGCATGTCCTCTTTTTGCCAGGCAAGGGCATACCACAAGAAGGTAAGAGCAGTTTCTGTAGTCTTGTGTAGTTTGACAGGCTTCCTGGAAGTCTTTGTCATAAATGCATGAGTAATTTATTTCATTATATTTCAAACAGTTTGGGAAAGAAACATGACAGAAGCAGTTCTGAAGAAAAGGATCTGGGGGTCTTGGTAGACAGTAAATTATCCATGAGCGAGCAATGTGCCCTTGGCGCCAAGAAGGCCAATGGAATTCTGGGCTGCATAGGGAGGAGTGCGGCCAGCAGGGCAAGGGAGGTCATTCTCCCCCTCTACTCTGCACTGGTGAGGCCACAACTGGAATACCGTGTCCAGTTCTGGGCTCCCCAGTTCAAGAGAGACAGGGAACTACTGGAGAGAGTCCAGCATAGGGCAACAAAGATGATTGAGGGACTGGAACATCTCCCTTATGAGGAAAGGCTGAGAGAGCTGGGACTCTTTAGCCTGGAGAAGAGAAGGCTGAGGGGAGACCTTATTAATGTTTACAAGTATCTAAAGGGGGGGTTGAAGGAGGATGGAGCCAGGCTCTTTTCAGTGGTTCCCAGTAACAGGACGAGGGGGAATGGGCACAACCTGGAACATAGGAAGTTCCGATGGAATATGAGGAAAATCTTCTTTACGGTGAAGGTGACAGAGCACTGGAACAGGCTGCCCAGGGAGGGTGTGGAGTCCCCTTCTCTGGAGACTTTCAAGGCCCGTCTGGATGCAGTCCTGAGTAATGTGCTCTAGGCAATCCTGCTTTAGCAGGGGAGTTGGGCTAGATGATCTCTAGAGGTCCCTTCCAACTCTGAAGATTACGTGATTCCGTAATTCCGTGATACTTTGTCCAAATGATTTCACAGAGATTCACAGGGGATGAGTACCTGAATATGTCTCACAACTGTGGTCTTCAGCAAAAGCCATGGTACCCTTTTCCACAAATGGAGCTGCTGTGTTCAGACTGAATCAGTCCGTAACATCGTTTGGGTAAAATATACCAAACCTCATAATGGAGAAGTCCAGTGTCCAGCTCCATTGTGGTCACGTACAATGATCAGGTTTAAACTCCATATCCTCGGGCACATTCACACTTTGCAAACAAGCAATCCTTTGAATTCAATTCCACCTGCTGATCGAGCCTCAGAATAAGATAATGCACTTATATGAATATTACTGCAGACAATTAAGCAGTGAGCAGTAAGTTAGCCAAGTTGTTTACAGCTGTGATATCATATTTTTGAAAGCTTTGGCATTTGCCAAAATCAGTGGTGGGAATATAGAAAAACAGGCTCTGCTTGCATCAGTTTGTACCACCACTTCTGCACTAGTTTGTGTGTCTTTCAAGTCAATACTTAGCATGCTTTCGCTGGAGTCAAATCTTTTAGAAGTTGAAATACTTCTTTTTTTTTTTTTTTTTTTTTTTAAAGAAAGGCTAGTACTTTCCCATCTTTTCTCTTTCTATTAGGGAAAACTAAGGATGGAAAAGGTGGATGGGTGTGTTTATGAAATAAAACCATTTCCTTACCTAGATTCTAAATGAAGCTGACCTCTGCTAGAAAACAGACCCCTGAGGAAGAAGCAGAAAGCAGAAGAGCTGGGTATACTGACCTCTTTTGGAAACGGAGGCCTGAAATGTTAGCTGTTCTGCAATTAGAAGGTATGGTGTGCAACGGACCTTGAAGCCCATTGTTTTCAAAGCCTGGGAGTTGTCAGAGGCGCTATCACAGTGATGTATGTTTTGAAGCAAGTACTCCTCCTGGCTGTCTTTGTGCAAAAAAGAATTTCTGTGTTTGTTGATAATTATATTTAAGGGTCAGAGGAAAGGTTATTATTGGATTATTTAACATGTATTTTCACAAAATTAGTAATTTTTTAATAACCCAAGGACAGAATAATATTAACATATATGACTAAGGGAAACAGTATTTTAAAGAAGGGGAAGTTAGCATGTTGACAGCAGAGGTCAGTGGCATTTTTCTGTGGTAATCTTTCTGCAAAACATATGTCATCTAATATAGTTAAGGTCCTTCTGCATCTTTGGCATGATCTGCCTGATATACGTCATATTCCTTCAAAAGTAATTTATCTTATGGACAATCAGAGGAAATGGGCACAAAATGAAACACAGGAGGATCCCGCTGAACAACAGGAAACACTTTCTCACTGTGAGGGTTACCCAACACTGGCACATTTTGCCTGGAAAAGTTGCATAGTCTCCATCCTTGGAGACACTTAAAAGCCATCTGGACACGGTCCTGGGGAACTGGCTGTAGGTGGCCCCGCTTGAGCAGGGGGTTTGGACCAGATGACATCCAGAGGTCCCTTCCAGCCTCAGCCATCCTGTGACTGAAAATATTTATGCCACCAAATTTGTGTGCAAATCTAATGTCAATCTCTCTCATCTTTTGCAAATCAACAGTGACTGAATTTGTTAGTACTAGATATTAGGAATCTAAGATGAAGCTTTGTAATATAATTTGACAGAATTTCATTTTTCATTTAGTGAACTGTAACCTTACACTAACTTCTAGAATTGATTAGCTCCATTCTCTGAAACCCTGAAATAAAAGATGAAATTGGGTCAGATGAAAAAGATTGCATTTTAGATAGTTGCTGCTGAACTAACATCTGAGTGTCATGCATTTTTTTCTAAGATGTACCAGCATTGCTGCTGCTGCCATGCTTTGCAAACCATTCTGTTCCCAAAATATATGCAAATTATGGTTTTTTTTTAAAAAAAACATGTTTTGGAAATTGTAGTCAAACTGAATTGCCCAAGCTGCAGGTTCAGCATTTTTAACATGTTTATGATTGAACTTTATTAAAAATTAGCAAACCTATTCTCTTTCAAACTTTCATTTTCTGTGAGAGTAAAAATTATATAGTAACTGCGGCTACTATTACTGCAGTTTGGCCAGTTTTACTATGGCAGTATTAACATCTGATTTGAAGTTTGCGTTGATTTTTTTTCACATAAGATGAAGAGGTTCTAGATAAATAGCAACGTCAGAACATATTTATATCCTGACCATTGCTATTCTGGGGTCCCTTCCAATGAGAAAAAATGATCTACACTAATCTGGTAACAGATGCGCACTAGTGAGAACCACATCTTAATTTGAAGCATATGCACAACTATGATTTAATATAGCTTTTCTAAATACTTAATGATCTGGAATTTTCTGCTTAGGCAACTATTTTGACAAATGTCTTTATTGAAAATATATCTCATCAAACAAAGAATGCTTAAACAAAGTCTTCCCCTCCTCCCCCCAAATAGGGAAAGACATGAAAGACAAGGAAAAAAATCAGGTCAGTCCTGCATGCATTCTTTCTATGGGACAAATCACACCGGACACTGTGGCTTTGGTTTGATCTACCTGTCATAGCTGTCTTTTTATTACTAGATTTCATGGGAATAATAATACCTCATAACTGACATTTAAATACAAAATACCTAACATTTGTTATTCTCTGGGCATTCGCAAGTGCTGCAAAGGGAGGACATTTCATATAAATGGTGTATTAATTATAATGAAAGTGCCTTACTTCGAATGTTAAAAACAATGACGAGTTGTGAAGGAGGGGTAACTCACCTATGAATTATGGCCACAGGTATGGCATGAGCACACTGGACCACTGAGACGGATCCTTGATGTTTTTGTTAGTTTGATTCAATAAAAGAGCTTCCAAGGAAGTGAAAGGCAGGTAACCCAGTGGTGCCTCTAAGTAAACAGGTAAGAGATCGTTAAGAGATAATGGCCTGACCTGCCTGCTGGGAGACTGCCATTTTCAAATATTGACTAAATTACAAGACTTATTTAGCTATGGATGGGAATCAGAGGATCACTTATGAACATACTAAACAAAGAAGAGAAATGTATTTTTCAGGGAGGTGTTTGCAAAAAACAGCTGACAAAGAGGCTGTATCCATACTGTCAAAGACAGCAGGATAGGGGCACAGACTGCTAAACTGTTACCACACTCCAGACTCTGCTTGTGTCAGCCAGTGCCAGACCACAAGAAGGCACAACTTGAGGAGAGCACATCACAGGTGAGCTCACCACGAGGATTTTGGATGCAACCACCCAGTTTTGGGGAAGAAGAGGATTTAGCTGTATATACATAACTACTGTGGCATTCAGATTGAGGGTCAAGGAAGTCGAGGTGGCTGACACAGGTATAACCACGCAGATTCTTCTGAAGAGTTTGAAGAAGATTTCATTAGAGGTAATACAACCTTTGACCAGTTGTCTGTGCCTGCAGGTTGAGAAGGACTGTAACAGATAATTCCTCAGCAAGATCTAAATGAGGTGACACCACTCCCATCACCATCCCTGCTCCAGTTTGTCCTAACACTCTCCGTGTATTTTCTGCAATGTTAGTATAAATTACTCAGCTTGTTTCAGGTAGGACATACCTTTGGATTGTGGGTGAGATGATGATGAATGATCCAAAGAAAGAAGGAAAGAAGGCCTGTAAATAGGATGGGCAGAGTGTTGGGAATTCATTCAGAAGGTTCATCAGGCAGTCACCCAGCTCTCGGTGCTCTTATACAAAACTATAACAACAGGTGTTTGTCTGAAAACCTATTTCTCTTTACCATTTCACAAGGATCACTTGTCCTGAAGCAAGAACTCAATTTATACTCATTGTTTTTAATATTTTGCTGTGTCTTTTATCCTGTGTTGTCACAGGAGTTGTTATAGATAATGGAAGAAAAGTATAGCAAGAACTCCTACACTTTTTTATCAAACTTTTGAGGCTAAGATAAACTGTATTTTATTCTTATGAAATACCTGCCCAAGTTAGAAGTCAAAGTACGCTGTTAGCCTAGAGCACCTGCATGTGGATTAGGAGTTTTCCAAGCACTCAGAGCCCCATCTGTAAGGTTTTTTTTGTAGGACATTCCAGAAAAACAGTGCTTTTCAGCTGGAAAATATTCATATGAGGAAGTCTGTTCAGCAAAGAGACCTACTTAAGCCCAAGAAATGTACATAAAGACACATAAATCTGGAGGGATCCTAACTAGAAATGAAGGGATCTGACAATAAAAATATGTTGAAACAAAAGTGTCCTTTTGCATTAGCCAGTTTTCTTCTGTTACCTTCCTTTATATCATTTATTACTTTCCAGGTATTGGGATAAACAATTTTCTGAGAAAACTTAAAAGAGGAGCTTGAGGAAAGAAACCAACCTGCCAATCTGAAAGAAAAGTATAAAAGATATATACAAAGGCAGTCATGCTTATATTAGTAATCTATTTTCACTACTGGACATTTACATAAAGGCAAGGTACTGCTCATATGACCTTACATAATGCAAATAGTTGTACATGTCCCACAGAATTTGCTTGCTAGTTTTGATGAAGCATTTCATCCCTTGTGTTTTTTTCCTCCAGGATAACCAGGGGAATTTATGATCCTTTGTTTGGAATTTTAATTCATTAAGGTCAGTGAGGTCAGGGGTACACAACTAATCAAACATTTAAAGACCACAAAACATGGTTGTGTGGTCATTTTTTTTCTCTTTTTTTGCACTCAGAAATTGTGTTGCAAGAGGTCCAGAGTGCCCCCAAAATTTCTGACTCAGAACACAAATTCTGTCATTTAAATGTCTCATGACTTGTATTTGAAGGGAAGTCTTTTTCTTTGAAGTACGTCAACATGTGCATTACAGCATGCAGAGTAACTTCCCAGGTAAATATTCAGCCTGCTATAATATGTGGATGGGATTAATATGTAATAACTGGCATGCAGTAAATTTGTAGTCTCACTTATTGTGTGCTGTGTATGGATCTGGAATGTTGTCTATTTAAAGGTGTCACTTTAGAAATATTGACAAAATGAAGATGACTGGTCTGCATGCTTATAGAGTGCTTAGTGAAAGTGATATTGATTATGATGTGTCAGATACCATATAATGTTTGAAATTGCAATGGAAACACATGTTGTAATGACACCGACATCAGTAAGTTCCAGGGGAACTTGCTTAGTGATCACAAGAAACAGCACCCAGATAGAACAGTTCACTTCAATTTAGAAGAGTAGAAAACGATACTCAGTAAAAGAAGAGGTCATTTTCTTCTCCAGTGTTCAAAACACGGGGCTAGTTCATGATAGAGAAATATTTTCCCAAAGACTGGAATTTCTTTTATCTATGTTTCCTTGAGATTTATTTTACATATACCCACATATACAGACAAATAAGAGACAAATAAATAGGTTGGAAACACTCAAGATAAATAGATCAGTCTTTCTATGTATAGAAAGACTGACCTTTCATAGCATATGAATGATCTGATCTGTATCAGGGAACTAACGGGTTGTGGTAAACGCAAGTTCGTGCTCATAAACCGATGGAAATGTAGTGCATAAATGTTTTCTTGAATAATCTCTGATATGAATTGGGGTCTTATACTTTCAATATAAATGCCCTGAATTGTGAAACTGCTAGCTAAGATCTTTTCTAAATCAGAAAATATCTGCTGGAATTTCCGATAGATTCTTTGAAATTCTGTTTTTCATTAATTGGTGCTTTCACATGCAATACTTAGAAATATACCTAACGATTGTCATATGGGTGTTTTATGACAGCTATAACAAGAAAAAAATGAGGGGTGGGGGAATAACTTGTTTACATTTATTGCAGATTTGCTAACTGTAGTATGTAGTTTGTGTAAATCTGAGGGACATTTTAGATAATCTACGCACCAATATATGATAAAACATAATGACAAACACTCAAATCAGATTTCTGGCACAGTTTCTATAGATAATTCATTATTCTTTGTCTTCCAACTCTTGCAGCATAGTAGATTTTGTAATAAAAGAGAAGAAAAAAAGTCAGTGAACCCAAGTCTTTTGGTTTTCTGGCATTATATCTGTTTTTATTAAGTATTACTCATACACTAACACACTGTTGGAAGGAATGACTTTCTGAAGGGTGTCAAAAGATAACCATACATACATACTCTATAGGGAAGAGGGGACCTATATTCCTTCAACGTGTCCCATGAATCAGACCATGAAAAAACGATTTGCCTTGATTTTTTCCTTTCCCCTGCTAAAATGGATATTTCTTTCAATACACAGCTAAAGCTAATGGGACAATGATATTCTCTCTTATATCTGTCATGGATGGCTTAGGAGTACAGACTTATTTTCACCATGGGCTGAAGTCAAGTCGTGTTAGGTAACTTGCCACTGATTTAGGAAGGGAGACAGCAGACAAGTATCTAGATATTCCTCCTGTGCCAGCGCTCTTTTCAGGAAGTTGTTTCCAGCTATGCTGGACTTTACTGTGGACCCCGACTGTGACAGTCATAGTGGGAACAGATACCAAATCCAGGAGCAGACAGTGTGAAGTAGACTTTAGTACACTCGGATCTCATTTCCCACAAGCTTTTGAGAGCATTCAGAAATTCCTGGGTTGCTTCACTGATGTCTTATCAGTGTTCAGTTCACTCTTAAGCAAATTGTCTTAATTGCTGATAGTAGTAACAATACAAATCAGAAAACCAATACATCTCTACCTTTAGTTTAATGACTAGGAAACTGATATAGAAATGCTTCTTTTCAAAACACAGAAAATTATTTCTTACACTCTTTTATTGATTTTCTCATTACCAAAATTGTCCATAGATTATTTTACATGCCTATTCTGGAAATACTGAGACAAAAAAAAGATTTGGTAAGGAAAGGCTTCTACAAATAATTCTCAAGCTGTAGAATGATCCTGAGAAATTTTCTGTAAGTAACTGTTTAAAAGTAAGCGGTCTTGATTATACACAATGGTCTACACGGATCATTTGTTTGTCCTTACTGTCAGCTAACTGGGTGGCCATATGATTCAGTAAATTGAATGTTCAGACTTGCGAGATAAGATTAGATTTCTGTGAATATTCCTTAAAATGTATTTGAAATTAACATTTTGCTAACAGTCCTGCCAGGAAGCTTATTTTCTAGAATACTTAAAGAAAGTAAAAAATAATAATAAAAGAAAACATGCATATGCCTGAAGCAGAAATCTTATTTCATATGAGCAATTGATTAATTCAGTTGGTTCAGGTACATGCACTGATTTGGCCACTATCCTAAATTATGGGTGCTTGATGGTGTGCTTCTGATGGGTTATTAGTAACAAGCCATATTTTAATATCTATTTGCATAAACTTTGCATCCATTTTAACTATGTAAAGAACCCCTGATGAAACAGTTAAGGAAGTCCAGAGTCCTTCCATTTTTTAGATAAAACTTCAGGATAAAGAATTAAATAAAATTCAGTTTTCCACATCATACCGTACATCTGTATGTGGCAGTCAACAACCACAGCGTGCTAAAGATGGATTTCCTGGAAACCCAGTTTCCTTTCAAGTATGCAGCCATCTCCAGTATTATTTACTTGTTTTAAATTAATACCTAGTTTCTCAATTCAGATAAGGATCTCACTCAAACAGTAACAACACTGAAGTATTTTTTCATTTTAAACTGTGAGAGAGATCCATTTCATTTCCAGATAGGGGACAGATCTTTCTTTTTTTTTTAAAGTACTCCCTTTTATATATTAATTATTACAAGGCTTGTGCATAGTCAATTCTTTCAGCTGGTTGGAGGGATTCAGATCTATAAATCCCTACTATCTCAAACTACTACTTACGAATTGTCACACTGTACTATTCCCTATGAATAATTCCCATTTTTGTTTTTCTTGTCAACCTTTTTTTTTAGTATTTTCACTGTTCAAAATCTCCCAAGTCATATACCTTCAAAGGTTTGATTTATGTACCAGACTTAGTGAAACCACAGGGCACTGAAATTTTGAACATCCTGAACATTTTGTTAGGAACACTGTTTTCGAGGGAGAATGAATAACCACAGCTTGTTTCTGGGGTTGAGAATAGTCTCTGATATTTCCATGCAGATTTGATGCACATTTGCTAGTATGCAAAAATATCCTTGTTTGTACATAAGGCTCTCGGGAAAAAGCATCTACATTTATGCTCTGCATTTGCAAATACTCATTTAACTACAGAACTGATGGCCTTTGCAGCTTAAAAACTGTGCTTTTGTATGCCATCGGGCCTCATTACACTTTGTACTTATTTGAGCTTTGTTACATCAAACTGAAGAACTGCTGACAGAATCAGCTACCATCGGACTAAGACTAAGAAAGAACGTGAGAAGCGTACGTGAATATGTAGATAGAGATGGAAAGGAAATGAAATAAATAGTAAAGAAGGAAGAGTCTAAAAAAATATATCTGATTATGAATTAGGAGTTATATTCATTAAATAAACAGTATTTTGGCCTTAAAGGTACTGCAGGCCTTGGAGAAATGACTCCACATTCTATATCTTGTCCTTGTGACCCTTCTTTTGCTAGCAGAATATGAAGCTGTTAATTAAATAGCCAGAGACTGTACAGCGTAAGTTGATTTACAACATTAGGAGGTACATGAATTCCTTACTTTGCTCAGCTCAGCCAATTTCAAAGTGGATTCCTTTAATCTTCATTTACTGGAATTTCACTCTAGCTTTTGCTAATATTTATGGCAAGCTGCCTACTGCAGTGATGGGTTGCTGCACCTTTTGAAAGATGTAATATGGACTTGGCATACTTGATTTCTCGAGCAGAGATATCAGCTCAGAGAATTCAGGCAATATACGTGGTCATGAAATGAATAGCTGTCCTATGTTAAAATACAGGTAGGATATTCCTTAGAACTTGGGTAGGGTATTAGTAATTTATTCACCATATTCAACAACAGTTTATATGAACCATTAATATTTTATTTTAAAAACAATGTATGTAAAAAGATAGGACATCCACATACCCTAGAAAAAAACAGTACAGCTCATTCTCCTTTTTTCAGCCTGTTAGATGTTTACTGAAATAATTTATTAAAACTTTTAGTGGCTCTCCTATTGCCACAGATTACTTAGGATTATGCATCTCCAAAGTCCATGCTTATTTTTTCAGTGAAAGGTCATTATCTGTTGTATTGGACATACTTCCCCCTTAAAATAATAATAATAATAAGAAAGCTGTCTTAGTATTTGCCAGTGATGTTGAAGTAAATCTATCTACTTCTATAAAAATACTTGTGTGTAGGCAAATTTAATTAATTACATTAAGTTTCATATTTGAATTTTTTGAATGCCTCAACAGAGGTACTCTGAGTCAGCATATGTAGGAGAATCAGCTTTACATAATTAGTCAAACATCGCTGTACTTGGAAGCCAGAGGGATGCTTCCTTTCCTGATTAGAGTGTCTGATAAGTCCTCCACCAAACTCCTGTATTACATTCACATTGAATTCTTTTTCCAACTAATTTCCAACAGGTGTATGACTACCTATTCATTATAAACATTCAAGACTATTTAAAAGTACACGAGGCAATACATTTCAACATTCCTTTGTTTCTTAAAGAGCTGCAATAGTCAGAATGTCTCTCTCTGTATGTTTTGGTTTATAACCACAGCAAGGTCATTTAGTTCCTTTAGTGTTTATTGCACCTGTATTTAATACTGAAATTGTCTCTGAATGGCCAAGCAACACAATAGTTTGTGAAGGTTAATCGTGAAAACCGGTAGAATTTGCTACAGCGATTTTTAACATCAAAGCTTAGATTAAAGGAACAACAGTCCCAGCTCGTTACCTACAATTGTGCATTCATTCCATTTCCCCCCATATTTATTGTGATGAGACACAGAAATAAAGAAGAGGAAAAGAAAGCTTAATGGCTTGGATGGAGGAAAGGATCTACCGTATTTCAGACTAGGCTAAATTCAGTGAGCTGATGCAGTGCCACATTGCTGTGTCATGTAACTGACCAAGGTCACCTCACTAATAGCAGTTCACACATGGAAATGTTAATTGATGTGCACATTTATAAAAAAAACTAGATGTGACTAGACTTTGCACTGAATGTGGATTGATATCTATTGTGCAGACATCTAAAGTATAGATGCTTCATATGTGTTTAAATCACAGAATCACAGAATCACAGAATGGTAGGGGTTGGAAGGGACCTCTGGAGACCATCTAGTCCAACCCCCCTGCCAGAGCAGGTTCACCTAGAGCAGGTGGCACAGGAACACGTCCAGGGGGGTTTTGAATGTCTCCAGAGACGGAGACTCCACCACCTCTCTGGGCAGCCTGTTCCAGTGCTCTGCCACCCTCAAAGTAAAGTAGTTCCTCCTTGTGTTTAGGTGGAACTTCCTATACTCAAGTTTGTACCCATTACCTCTTGTCCTGTCACTGGGCACCACTGAAAAGAGCCTGGCCCCATCCTCCTGACACCCACCCTTTAAGTATTTATAAGCATAGTTAGGCTATTATTTCAATATTTTGAAAAAAAATAAAAAATTTAGAATGTAGGCAGCATCTCCAAAACAGTTCAAACTGATATGTGCTATTAATGTTAAAATTCAGAATAAAGAACATCAAGCTTGCACTGATCATGTAAATTCCAGAGCTGAAAGCAACATAGCCATGCCAATACAACTAAATAGCACAGATGTGGGTGCACAATATCCTGGGTACGTCACTTAGAAGCCCTGAGCTCCTACCTGTGCACAAGGATTCACTGGACTATGGTCATGCAGCAGCTAGCTTAGGCTTTCTGCCCTGTGCTACATGGGAAATGGGATTGGGCCCTTAAGCTTCAAAATTAATGCAGCGATACAGAGGCCGGTGAGATTGTGGAGCCATAGAGACATGGGTTATTGTCAGGAAAAATGATTACCTTAGTGGGAAACAATAGCATAAGGTCATGGTCCCTTTGGATTCTTTCAGCTGTGTGTCTGTGCTGCTTTAAATCATCTGGTGTTTCTGGGTGTCGATGGCAATTTGCCAGAATTTCTAAAACCATATCTGCCTTGGTAAAATCCAAATCAAATTAAAACAAAAAATTCACAATGTGTCCGCATATTTAGCACATTTGCAAAAAAATCCTAGCTCTTTCCTAAGCCACCACATCAGAAATAAACCTGGTTGTTAGTTTCTCAAAATAATCCCCTCATATTTTATTCAAAAGTTGTTCATAGACTTAAGATGTTAGTGTTAACATAATGTCCTATGAGGCTAATAAGAATTCAGACCTCAGTCTTTCATGATCAAATTTTGCAAAGCTCTCTGTTTATAATTGAGACCAGATTGTCAAGAGAACTGGGCATCTTGATCTCAACCAAAGGGCAGCAAGTTATTTCAAAAAAGATGACCATGAACACTCTATAAGTTTCAGAAGTTAAAATATTTATAATTTTTTTTTTTTTACAAAATGTTTATTTTAGACTAAATAATATAAGACTGTATGAGTCATCTGACACAGGATTGAGGAAACCTGGAGGTTGACCTCACTGGTCTGAGCTGACCTTGACGTTTCTTTGAGTTGCCTATTTCCTTCCTTTCTTCTCTTCCTTCCATTTGTTCCTTCTTTCCTTCCATATTGTGAAAATCAGGAAGAAGACAGAATATTTGTGAGAGTGACCTTCTTGCTTATCTTTGTCAGCTATAGTCTTGGGCTTGAAGGCTATGGAGTGGTGAGTGGAAGGTGATTGTAAAGTAAGCCATGTTACAGAACAGGAATTCTTAAATCCAACAGCTAGGCTAAAAAAAATCCTTTCCATTTTATGGAAAAAAAAAAAAAAAAGCAGTATGTGAGATATTAAAACTCAAAATGATGCTTAACATAGCCAGATAGCAGAACAAATTTCTAGTATTTTAATAAGATTTCATTAGAACAGGAATGAATTATTTTGCCAAAACATGGGAAGCTGGAAAAAAAAGGGATACTTGCCAAACATAAGGATAAATGATACAGAAGGCCACTTTCAAAACAGACATTTTAGAGTTGAAACTCTCTGCTAAATTTAAAGGAGCTGTGTTAGAATGACACATTAGAAAATAAACTTGTAAGATGTTTTAGGTTTGATAATGAAAAGAATTCATAGTATCTAGGAAAGTACTCAAAATCACCAGGAAAGATCAATATCTGATGCTTCATTATGTTTACTATGGAATGAATGGAAATAGAAATACTGTCATGTTAACCATTTTCTAAGAGCTATAATTCAATAAGGAATTTTCTGATTTTCTGATGGTTATGTATTCATAGTTGACGTTGCTTTAATAGTAAATTTGGACTTTTTCTAGTTCCATGATCATGCTGAATGTATCAATGGAGAGCAAAAACTGACAACTAAAAATAATGGGAAATATGTTTCAAAGCTGTGTGTGGAGTATCTTCCTAAATAATAAAAAATATTTTTCTAAAAATTTAAAAATAAATAGATAAAATGGGAGTATATGTACAAAAATAGGTTGAAAGGAAAATACACCAATTCTGAGTGTATTTTCAAAAGGATGCATCTGCTATCCTCATTCCCCTTTCATATAGTTCTTCTCTGACAAACTATAAGTCTAAAAAGCTTACTCCTACAAGAATCCCTAAATTTCTATCATAAAAGTACCTTAGATGACGCTTAATAAAATCAGTCATATAACTTGTTCATTCCAATGAGTATAATATTTTGCTATATGCCTATCGCATATATACTCATTTTTGACCAGCAGCAAGTAATCATTTCAGACACACATAATGTGGCTTTGTTCTGGCAAAGATATTACATAAAGCATTCCCAGTGAAAGCATTTTGGTTTTCCATTAATAAGCTCAATTTTTTATTTTTGCAAACCTTAGTTCTGTGAGGTGCTGACTACACTCAGCTCTGACATAAGGGTCTGATTGTAAGTCCATTGCAGGCAATTAAAAGACTCTCATTTATTTGAATAATTTTTTTAATGTAGCCCTGAATCAATAGGAATTGACAGATTTCAGTGTTACAGGTTCATAACCACAGGATATATTCAGTGACTTGGATTATTTTCTTACGCTAAAAAAGACGCCTCAGATTAGTACAGTTAAGTGGAGGGGAGCATCACAGAAAACGTACTCTGGATCTAATTTTTAATATTCAAAAAAATGTAATCTGCCTTTACAATATAGCTCATGATTACACCTTGACTGCGATCAAACCCATAAAAGCTTGCTAACGTTTATCTGAATACTAAAGCAATGAATTATATTCCAAGTTGCTGGTATCTCAGAAGCGGAGTCTTCCTCACAAAGTTTGACGTATAATAGGAGACACAAGCAAATTAGACTTCTGAAATTGTTGGTTTTATAAGAATATTGATTCAGTGAAGTTTTCTTCACTAAGGTCTTGGTTATATTTTTTAAAAAGCTGAATTATTTCTAAAGTCTACGCAGGAAAAGATCTGGTTTAGGGATCCAGGAAATTAAAGCTTTTGCTCAATTCTGTCCTGTGAGAAAACAAATCTTTCACAATGAATGATCCAATCAGTTTCTCAGAACAAAGTGTATCACTTAGGACACAATAGCACTATTTTAATTTCAGAACTTTATGGTCATTAATTTTGAAGTGTCTATTGAATTTAACTGGGGGAATTATTTTGCTTTATTTTGATTGTGGAAAAGTACCAGTGAATCAAATATTAGACTTCAGCAGAACAGCTCAGCTCTAGTTGTTCTGGAGGGTGGTCACTGGTACCTCTGTGGCTGATTTCATTTTCACCAAGTCTAGCCTCCAGGACTACAGAAAGATTCCTTTTTCTCTTTTCCCCCAGATTTGACGACTGGTGTTATCTCTTTTCCTAAAGCACTTTGAGCTCAGGTTAGACACATCTGCTATCAGCTATTTGTGACTGTAGTAATATTGTGCTTTTAGTGGAAATGGTCAGTATTACAGTGAATACATACTCTCAAATTTCAAGCAGATATGCAAAGGTAAAGCATGTCCTATGCTTTAGCCAATTGCTTGTTTTGAGATAAGCTGACTGTATTTTAGGTGCATTTTATTTGCAGTATAAAAGGTAAATCAGCTGTACCTAAATGGAATATGAAACAGAATAGTATATCAATGTCAATAAACATAATCTTTTCTTACAGATAATCTAGTTCTGGTGTGTCATAGGTACAACACCTTGAACTGCACGTGTAGACGTTGAGGTTCTGTATTATCAGAGGCCAGTCTGAAATGTATGAGCCTCAGAGAACACGGAGTTCTGTTCTACTCACAGTAAAAACCACACGTAAAAAATAATAAAGTTGACTTCAACACTGCAGAAAGATAGAGAGTATACAGGAAATGAAAAAAATCCATGTCTCAGCATTATTACTTCTGAGATAGACAAAAAACTATTAATTTTCCATGCTCAGTTTCTTTTGGGATTCTTTTAAGAGGGGGACTCTTGGTTTGTGGCAAGCCCAAAGAGCATGCTAGCACAGTATGGTTATGTTATGAGACAGACTGAGAAAGAGTTCTACAAAGTAATTACAACCAGAACGTATAAGGTAAGAAAACAAAGTGGGTTTTGTTAATCAAAAAATAAGGATTGCCGAAGACCTTTCTGTGTCCTCTCAGCAAAGTTTATTACCCAGCTGTTTTCAACCATAATTTTGGTTTGGCCTCTTTCAGGTTAACTACTCTGACAATGAGGCATTTTCATTTTCTTTTAGAGAACAAAAAGAAAAGCAAGACAGTTAATTAGCCAAATCACCCTTCTTTTGATGCAGCAGCAAGTCTAGAAGCCAATTAAAAAGGCATCATATGACTATTGTTTGGCAGAGAGTGGGTGCTGAGAGAGGAGCCCAGGGTGGACAGCCCCCACTTTCTCTCCAACAGGTCAATCTGATACACAAACCACCCTCCTCTGAAGACAGCAAAATGCACGATAGCGTTGAGGATGGTGAAGTGCCTGCTGTTTTACTGCCCTGAATGTAAATTAGCTGGTGGTTCACTTTTCAAGTGATCAAGTTTTATTCTGAGGGGAAAGTTTCATTTCAGTCACCCAAGAAAGCAATCAGCGCGGATCAGCCCTGCAAGAGGAGATCACCTAATATGGAAAGCAGTTCATGAAAGGACTATTGCTAGGTGGCATTTTATAGCCATAACTCTGAAAACTAAATATATATGGTAGCGTGAGTGAAGCCCTAATAGATCAGATATATCTAAGTCTCTGATGGGACATCTTTACACTTTCCAGTCAACAATTCTGAGAAAAAAACACTGAAGAGCATAAGAGATGGCCTTCATCACCATCATATAAGAGAACCTGAAAATTCCTGCAGATACCTGAAGATCAGAGAAGTTTAGGGCTGGAATTATGCATCCCACCCTGAACTGCCTAGTGGTAATATGTAACATGGGAAGTATCACTGAAGGCCTGATTTTATTTCTTAAATAAATTTTTATAATGCCATGTGAAGTCCAAAATACCGAGTGCTAAGAAAACGGTGATGTGGGGTGCGTGTTGAATTATGTGTACTTGGACTAGTCAGTCAAAAATTGATTTCTGATTCTGCATATCCAAATGAAGTTAACATATATTTAGAGTTGAATGTCCGTAGACAGAGACAGCCCAGATCAAAGACTCCTTTTTAGAACTTCTGAACTATTTTTTCTGACTCTCATCCAAACTCTGTAGTTGAATGTTTATTTACCTAGTATATCTGAGAACTGGATTTTCACACTCTCTTTGTGAAGTGGCACCTACAATTGACAATTCCTATATCATATGCACAATGTGATGCTAAACTCCTTGTGAATATTCTTTAAGGCTTATATTATCTGTTTCTTCATTTTCTGAAGTCCCTTCCAATCTTCTTTTGCGTTGCATTTTAATCCCTGCACAGTCAATTTTGGTTTCTGTTTTATGTTTTTCTTTTTGTGGCTGATTGTTTCAACAATTACAGTTCAATGGTTTAATTTAAATACGAAGTATCTTTGCCTCTGATCCTCAAATCTAATTCTAATTCAAGATGTGGCTGAAAATGAAAGCTATAATATCCCAAGTGTAAAGCAGATAAAGAAATATGAACACTGAAGTAATTTAGGTTAAACAATTTTTATATAAGCACTTTGCTGTGGCTTGAGTTGTGCCATTGTGCAAATCCTTTGTGAGGCTCTAAGGACAGTGCTGTGAGACATAATGGATTTACCCAATAACTGAAATATCTCATGCCAAAAAAAAGGATACAAGAAGACTTTAAAAAGAAAAAGTCTACTTTTTAAGCCATTATGAGAAACAGCAGTGCTGTCAATGCATTAAGGGTCCTGCAGTAAAGGTAAATTATTTTGAAGTACTGCATGTATTTCTGTGCCAACTTCATTTACAAAGTGTGCCTGATGAAAGGAAGAAGATCATTAGATTTCTGCTCCATGGCCCATGGAAATTCTGCAGTGTTTCCTGAATATGTAGCCTATTCTATACACACTCATCCCACACATTAATGTCCTAGTGGTATATTTACTCAAGATTTGTAATGCTAGCTGAGATACAGGAAACTATTAATCAAAGATGTCTTTCACGCTTAGAGTAATGCAGGTCTATCTGGAGATTTAATCTGTTAAATTTCACCCAGACTTCACATTTTCCCCTCTAAACTTTGTGATGGAGAAAAAGTTTAGTAGGTTTTTAAAAGCACAATAGGAAATTATCATAGCTGTAAGTGTACACGCAGCTAAAATGGAGTAAATTTGTGTGAGTTATCCTCTTGTTCTACAATGCTATAAACAGTTAGACATTCTAGGAGGTAAACTCCCAGTGTGAATTTATTCTCACATAACTATTTTTTTTGCCATAAGAGAAACCATTTAACTCTCTCATTCCATCTCTCTTCCATACTCCCAATACAGTGTGATAAGTAGATAGATAGATAGATAGATAGATAAGGGAAAACATGTATGGTCTTCTGTTACACATGAACATATGCTGATTTTGATATGATTTCTATCAAAGGTATCCATTCTATCAAAAGCTATCCATCCAAACGATGTCTCTTACAGACTTCCTGATGAAGAAAATGAAGTTGATGAAGTCCTCAGTTAACTTGAAGAAGCCTTATATTTGCTGGCCCTGGTTATTAGGGGTGTCTTTTACCACCCTGCTATCTCTGGAGGGACAACAGAGGAGGGCACCATCAATCCAGGAGATTTCTGGAGTACATTGATGACAACAGGACACAGGTGATCAAGGAGCTGACAAGGGCAGATGCTCTGCTTGACTTCATACTTACAAAACAAGGAAGAACAGATCTTATGATGCATGAGGCTGAGGGAAGCTGGCTGATGTCCTTGGAAGGCCACTCTCAGCTAACTTTGAAAGGTCATGGTGATCTGGGGAGGTTCCCAAGGATCAGTAGAAAGCAAATGTCGCTTCCATTTTCAAGAAGGTCAAAACTGAGGTTCTGGAGAACTATAGACTGGTCACCATCAGTCTCTTTGAAAGTGATGGAGCAAAAAATCCTGGAAACCATTTCTAAACATATCAAGGACAAGAAGGTGATTGGGAGGAGTCAGCATGGGTTTATGAAGAGGATATTATGTTTAACAAGCTGTATTGCTATCTATGATGAGATGACTGGCTAAGTGAATGATGAAAGAGCAGCTGATGTTATTTATCTCAACTTAGGAAGGATTTTGTTGGAGTGTCCCATAAAATCCTCATAGAAAAACTGCTAGATAAGTGGACAGACAGTGAGATTGACTGACAACTGGACTGAACTGGTTGTGATCACTAACATGAAGTCCAGCTGCTGGAAGTTACTAGTTACCGCTAGTAACTGGAAGGCAATTAGTAGTGCTGTACGCAACATGTCAGTACTGAGTCCTGTACTGTTTACATCTTCATTAATGACCTGGATCACAGGAGAGAGTCCACTCTCATCAAGTTTGCTGGTAATACAAAACTGGGAGGTGTGGCTGATGTGTCAGAGGGTTATGCTGCCATTCAGATGATTCACTCAACAGGCTGGAGAAATGGGCCAACAGGAATCTCATGAAGTTCAATGAAAAGAAATGCTAAGTCCTGCACCTGAGGTGGAAAAACCCTATACACCAGTGCAGGATGGGGGCCAGCTGTCTGGAAAACAGCTTCGCAGAAAATGACCTGAGGGTCCTGGTGGTCAAGTTGAACACGAGCCAATGATATGCCCTCACAGCAAAAAAGGTGAGCAGCACCATTGGATGCATTAGAAAGAGCATTGCATGCAGATTGAGAGAGGTGATTCTCCTCCTCTGCTCGACACTGGTGAGACATACCTGGAGTGCTGTGCCCAGCTCTGGGCTCCCCAGTCCAAGAGATGAACACAGCGGAGCAAGTCCAGCAAAGGGCCACGAAGGTGATCAAGGGCTCAGAGCATCTGACATAAAAAGGAGAGGCTGAGAGACCTGGGAATGTTTAGCCCCAAGAAGGCCCATGGGGATCTTATAAGTGTTTTAAATATATGTAATTAATTTCGGTTATATGCTTCAAGAGAACCAACAAATATGTAACATCTCAGACTCCTGTATAGGCTGATATTTCAAACATAAAGAAGATAAGAGATATAGGTTCAAATCATACCACGGTGTGCATGGATTTGAACCTGTGTTTTCTTCAAATTGAGAGTAGGAAGAGGCCAGAAGTAGAACGAAGGAGGAGATAACTAGATGTTTGCTGTGAAATGAATGCTGGCTGGTTCTGTTGCCAGGGCTGGTGAAGATGAGTGTGGAGAGTTGGCTGAGAATGCCTGCATTTATGTGGCTGGAAACTTTGTGGTCCAAGCCTGGGTGGGTGTACAGTGGTAGAATTGCTCACCAAGTCCAAGACAGGTAGCATGTTCCTGGGAAAGGCTCAACAGTAGGAGGGAGCTCAGTGGAATCAGTTTTTTTTACAGCTGGTTTTGGACCTGTTTGCATATTTAATAGCATATTTGACTGAATGGGACTGCAATACTTCAGCACAACTCCAAAAATGTGTTTGTGGATCCTAGCAGGTCCATAGCCTTTGACTTGGTGCTAAATTGCTTAGTGCTATTAGAAATGCTAACGCTTCTGGACAGGAACAGAAGACCTGCAGGTACTTCAGGGATGTTAGTGCTGCAAAGTGAATGTCTCTTATTTAAATAACACTACTTAGATAGCATGTACTGAGGCTGGACTTATGTGCCTTAATGACAACTGGACATCTACATTCTTTCTATGTCTTTTTGAAGCTATGACCTATGATCTCTCGGGTATATGGGTTGTTAAATATGCACAGTCATTTTCATCATTATTATACTTGGATCTATGGCACTATTTTTCTCTTCCACCTGAACTAGTATTAAGCTCTGCATCTAATGATCATGCCTCTTCAGTTATTTTCATCACAGTCTTCATGCTCAGCAATATCTTGATCAAATAAATCCCCCTGGAAAGAGTATTATTTCTCCTTGTGACACTGCCGCAGTGTGTTCCTCATTTGGTGATTGTGAGGAGCTACCATCTAAATCTCCTTCCCTCTCCTCACTGGAGATCTCCCCTCCCCTGCTGTTCAGGAATGTGTATGCTGTGTAATCAGAACCTCCATCGCTAGCAGGCCCACCAAACAGTTTGTGTGCGATGTCCCTGCAGGTTGGCAGCAGGGAAAGCAACAGGGAGAACTTCATATTGTAAGATGTAATTTTATGAAATGTGTTATTTTCAAGTAGCATCTATTAGCTATATTAAAAAAAAAACAAAACAAAACAAGAAATGTATTTACAATTTTTAGTGATAATACTATTTTGTAAGATTACTATCCCATTCTTAATTATCTTGAGCCCTGAATATAACAATTAATTTCTATGTCACTGATAAATTTATTTCCAGTCAGTTTTCTCTGGTAGCCTTGAAGAGATACTCCTTTCATTGGTTTAACTGCCATATACTTTCTTTTATAATCTCTCTGTACAATTGTCTCTGCAAAACTCCTTTTTGCTCACTAAAACACCTTTTTTTTTGTCACTAATCTCTTGACCACTAGAGCTCTTTCCACCTGACCNCTATACACCAGTGCAGGATGGGGGCCAGCTGTCTGGAAAACAGCTTCGCAGAAAATGACCTGAGGGTCCTGGTGGTCAAGTTGAACACGAGCCAATGATATGCCCTCACAGCAAAAAAGGTGAGCAGCACCATTGGATGCATTAGAAAGAGCATTGCATGCAGATTGAGAGAGGTGATTCTCCTCCTCTGCTCGACACTGGTGAGACATACCTGGAGTGCTGTGCCCAGCTCTGGGCTCCCCAGTCCAAGAGATGAACACAGCGGAGCAAGTCCAGCAAAGGGCCACGAAGGTGATCAAGGGCTCAGAGCATCTGACATAAAAAGGAGAGGCTGAGAGACCTGGGAATGTTTAGCCCCAAGAAGGCCCATGGGGATCTTATAAGTGTTTTAAATATATGTAATTAATTTCGGTTATATGCTTCAAGAGAACCAACAAATATGTAACATCTCAGACTCCTGTATAGGCTGATATTTCAAACATAAAGAAGATAAGAGATATAGGTTCAAATCATACCACGGTGTGCATGGATTTGAACCTGTGTTTTCTTCAAATTGAGAGTAGGAAGAGGCCAGAAGTAGAACGAAGGAGGAGATAACTAGATGTTTGCTGTGAAATGAATGCTGGCTGGTTCTGTTGCCAGGGCTGGTGAAGATGAGTGTGGAGAGTTGGCTGAGAATGCCTGCATTTATGTGGCTGGAAACTTTGTGGTCCAAGCCTGGGTGGGTGTACAGTGGTAGAATTGCTCACCAAGTCCAAGACAGGTAGCATGTTCCTGGGAAAGGCTCAACAGTAGGAGGGAGCTCAGTGGAATCAGTTTTTTTTACAGCTGGTTTTGGACCTGTTTGCATATTTAATAGCATATTTGACTGAATGGGACTGCAATACTTCAGCACAACTCCAAAAATGTGTTTGTGGATCCTAGCAGGTCCATAGCCTTTGACTTGGTGCTAAATTGCTTAGTGCTATTAGAAATGCTAACGCTTCTGGACAGGAACAGAAGACCTGCAGGTACTTCAGGGATGTTAGTGCTGCAAAGTGAATGTCTCTTATTTAAATAACACTACTTAGATAGCATGTACTGAGGCTGGACTTATGTGCCTTAATGACAACTGGACATCTACATTCTTTCTATGTCTTTTTGAAGCTATGACCTATGATCTCTCGGGTATATGGGTTGTTAAATATGCACAGTCATTTTCATCATTATTATACTTGGATCTATGGCACTATTTTTCTCTTCCACCTGAACTAGTATTAAGCTCTGCATCTAATGATCATGCCTCTTCAGTTATTTTCATCACAGTCTTCATGCTCAGCAATATCTTGATCAAATAAATCCCCCTGGAAAGAGTATTATTTCTCCTTGTGACACTGCCGCAGTGTGTTCCTCATTTGGTGATTGTGAGGAGCTACCATCTAAATCTCCTTCCCTCTCCTCACTGGAGATCTCCCCTCCCCTGCTGTTCAGGAATGTGTATGCTGTGTAATCAGAACCTCCATCGCTAGCAGGCCCACCAAACAGTTTGTGTGCGATGTCCCTGCAGGTTGGCAGCAGGGAAAGCAACAGGGAGAACTTCATATTGTAAGATGTAATTTTATGAAATGTGTTATTTTCAAGTAGCATCTATTAGCTATATTAAAAAAAAAACAAAACAAAACAAGAAATGTATTTACAATTTTTAGTGATAATACTATTTTGTAAGATTACTATCCCATTCTTAATTATCTTGAGCCCTGAATATAACAATTAATTTCTATGTCACTGATAAATTTATTTCCAGTCAGTTTTCTCTGGTAGCCTTGAAGAGATACTCCTTTCATTGGTTTAACTGCCATATACTTTCTTTTATAATCTCTCTGTACAATTGTCTCTGCAAAACTCCTTTTTGCTCACTAAAACACCTTTTTTTTTGTCACTAATCTCTTGACCACTAGAGCTCTTTCCACCTGACCGAGTTTCACAGTTTTCCCTCTCCTGCCCTGAAATGCCTAATGCATCTTGATATTCCAGGTCCACATTCATTCTTTTGCCACTATAGTCTGAATCCTCTTCCAAAGCCAATTGTTCAACTGTTTGCTGAGCTTCACTGTCAAACCTTTTGCTGCTTTTTTCCAAAACCATCACATTCTTTGATTTTATTCTTCTTTCACTGGTCCTCGGGGNAAAAGAGAGGACCTATATGGCTTAAGCTTTTAAGAGCTCCTCAGTGGGGCAGAAAAGGAGCAAGGATTGAGAGATGAAAAAGCCTGAAAGAGTCAGATACTCAGTACTGCCCCATGAAACAGAAGTGTTAACACTCCATGCTGTGGTGATGGGGCTTGAATCAGGACCACCTCCAAAGCTGTGGTTCTTCACCTAGGAAGCCACCTGGCACATGTTTCAATGTTTCAATACATAAGCAGGGTGGAGGACTGAAGAAATAGGGCTCAGATTTGAATCTGAGGGGGAACCAAAATGACAGATTGACACTCTATTTGTACAAATTTAAGTATGATAGAAAATGTGGGCAAGTTCAGCGTAACCCCCAACATTAGTTTCTTTTAAATCTAATCTTTTAAATCTAAATCTACGTATTTCCTTTCGGTAATATTCCTAGTGTCTTTTTCTCCTGTTTTAAAGCATAATTTCAATAAATATTTAACGCTTCAGCTATTTCCTATACAGCATGTGTGCAGAAACAAAATGTACTTCATTTACCATCTTCTACATTTCAGTGTTCCTCTCCCTTTCCTTCTCTCTCATACATATATACTTTTTTCACTTGCTCAGTGTTTTTCTTCAAGGCATTTTCTAGGTTACTAGCTAGGTCTGTCATGGGTTGTGCATTGAGATAAACATCCTGTGGTACATTTTGCATTAATTTGCTCCTACTCAAGTCAAACAGCACCAGAAATGACTTTTCTCAGAGAGGGATTGGACCTTTTAGTTATCAGAAAAGTCTTCACCAGTTCCTGACTAGGCATGTATTTATTTCCTAAAACCAGTTTTCAGTCACAGAGCTCAGTCATTTCCATAGATATAGCAGTTCTCAGTCATTAAGACAGGGTGGAATTTTCTCCTATATATGCTCCAGGGCGATTACAACATTTTCGGAGTTTCCTGAACTTCAGATACTTTTCTGCCTGAACCATCAGGTAGTCCTGGTGTGAAGCTTCCCTTTGGTCTCAAGACTGACCTGTGTTTTATCACAGAGTCATAGAAATGGTTTGGGTTGGAAGGGACCTTAAAGATTATCTTGTTCCAACCCCTCCCCTGCCATGGGCAGGGAGACCTCCCACCAGACCAGGTTGTTCAAAGCCCCATCCAACCTAGCCTTGAACACTTCCAGGGATGGGGCATCCACAGCTTCTCTACGTAACCTGTTACAGTGTTTCACCACCCTGATAGAGAAAAATTTCTTTCTTGTATCTAGTCTAAATCTACACTCTTTCAGTTTAAAACCATTATCCCTTGTCCTATCACTCACTACATGCCCGTGTAAAAAGTCCCTCCCCATCTTTCCTGGAGGCACCCTTTAGGTACTGGAAAGCTGCTATAAGTTCTTCCCAGAGCCTTCTCTTCTCGAGGCTGAACAACTCCAACTCTCTCAGCCTGTCCTCATAGGAGAGGTGCTCCATCCCTCTGATCATCTTTGTGGCCCTCCTCTGGACCCACTCCAACAGGTCCATGTCTTTCCTGTGCTGAGGACTCCAGAGCTGGACACAGTACTGCAGGTGGGGTCTCACCAGGGTGGAGTAGAGGGGCAGAATCACCTCCCTCGACCTGCTGGCCATACTTCTTTTGATGCAGCCCAGGATGAAGTTGGCTTTCTGGGATGCAAGCATATGTTGCTGGCTCATGTTGAGCTTCTCATCCACCAACTCCCCCAAAATCCTTCTCCTCAGGGCTGCTCTCAATCCATTCTCTGCCCAGCCTGTATTTGTGCTTGGGGTTGCTCTGACCTTCCAGGACCTTGCACTTTGCCTTGTTTAACTTCATGAAGTTTGTGTGGGCCCATCTCTCAAGCCTGTCCAGGTCCCTCTGGATGGCATCCCTTCCCTCCAGCATGTCGACTGCACCACACATCTTGGTGTCATTGGCAAACTTGCTGAGGGTGCATTCAATTCCACCATCCATGTTGCCAACGAAGATGTTAAACAGTACCAGTCCCAATATCGACCCCTGAGGAATGCCACTTGTGACTGGTCTCCCCTTCGACATCAAGACGTTGACCACAACTTTTTGAGTGCGATCATCCAGCCAATTCCTTATCCACCAAGTGGTCCATCCATAAAATCCATGTCTCTGCAATTTAGATACCAGGATGTCATGCGGGACAGCGTCAAATGCTTTTCACAACTCCAGGTAGATGATGTCAGTTGGTCTTCCCTTATCTACAAATGCTCTAACCTCGTCATAGAAAGTCACCAAATTTGTCAGACACTATTTGCCCTTTTTTTCAATTCTTTTGTTTCAGTTTACTTTCTGAGGCATTACATATTTTCCTGTACTCAAACTTTGGAACTCTGTTGACTTTTGCTGTTGTTATAATTTGGTAGTCCAACATACAAACATTTTACACACTTTGGTGACATTCATTGACCTAAAGAGTTCACAGCTTAGATAAAACAAGGCAAAAGGAAGAGGATATTTAATAAAACTTGAGGAGAAACTTCTTTGAGAAAGGGACTTAAGGAGAAATGCAAATGAAGGCAGGATATTTTGATGAAAATAACTGGAAAGTATGAAAAAATAGGGAAATCAGCGATGAAATGAGGAGAAGGAGGGAAAAAGGAAAAGCAGCTAAGGAAATGAGAATGCAGTTATAGACAGACAGTGTAATGGTGTGATAGCAGTGTGGTTGTATATAGCAGGTTAGTCAGCAATGACGGGCATTTTGAACAAAAAGTATGAAAATCAGAATAGCCAGGGTGCAGTCAGATGTTGGTAGGGCTGTTGATATGTGGATAATGTAAGCATGGAGACAATGTAGGTGGCTCATCACCAGCCACTCTCTTCTCCCTTTTGCTTCCCTGAAGGTTACCACCCCCCTCAGATTTTCTGGTATAACTATACATGTAGCTGTCCCCAGCCTGATTCTGTCAAAAGAATTAGTTTTTTAAAACCTACTAAAACGTTTCTCTGTGAGGGTTTTACAAATCAAATCATTCTGACAGAACTAGGTTAAGGAGCAGTTGTGCTTGTAGGTCTGAGAAAGCAGTTATCTTGTGGAAGGCAGAGAGGGCAATATTTAGTGCCTGTGCACTAAATATGATAATATCTGTTAATAGAGGAGATAAATATAAACTCGGACAAATTTCTTAGTAAAAAAGAAAGGAAAAAAAAGATCTTTGTGAAGATCAAGACAGAAGCAGAGGGTTTAACAAGAAGAGAGCAGAGCACTAAAATGGCATAAAATCTGGGAGATTTGAAGAAGGGAGATATAGAGCACAGCTTTTGGGGATTTATGCATAGCATGTCTCTTCTTTTGAGAGAAAGACTATGTGATTGTGTGTAAGAAAGGCCTCCTTGCAGCAAATACACAACTACAGGTGGCTACAGTTAAGGTTAGACATGCGATGTTAGCAGTGCCATACCTGCATTGGGTTTCCATTTCTGCCATGCTGCTGCTTCCTCAGTTGATTTCAAAGGGTTAGTTTAGAAAATCTTTATGGATGAAGCACTGTGTCCTATTTCATCTGCTGGCTGGATAACAGCCCTGCACTATGTATCATTCAATATGTGCAATCAATCAGGCATGACCCTGTCTTGTTTATCCACCTCCCACAGTGTTCACCTTTGCAATCTTCATCTATTCCATACAAAAAGCAAGGCATCTGATAAAATGCCGATTCTGAAGAAGATCTCTCAAGTGTCCTTTGGGAAGCTGCATATCTTCCTTTCAACAACATGTTCATCTCTCACATGGACTCTCACTGAGGATGAAGAAGGAAATTAGAACTTCATCCTAGTTTACATTATATAGGAAAGCACTTCTGAGACCTCCACCCTCCTTAATGTGCTTTCCTCTTCTTTGTGCATCAAGACGTATCAGTCTCAGTTTGTATATCCACTGGTGCCATCACTAATGGAACAGCAGAAGCCAATTTTATCGTCTAATGTACTCCACGGCCCACGTACAAACTGCCTTATATATTGTATAACTCAGTTAAATCACATCCAATTCTTTTGAGGCTCATAAAAACACAAATCTGACCTGGATTTTTACTCCTTGCCAAGATTATGCTTCTCTTTTCTTCCCTGAGGTGCTGTAGCTGCTTAATAAAAAGGTCACAAACAATATTTCCTAGCAACAATGAATATTTTCTTTAAAATGGCTAAATAATTTTTGGTGAAACTGTTACAAAGAACAGCTCCCCTGACTCTGATAAGTCTCTTCAGAAATTCAGCCAAGAAATGAAAATACTAGGAACTTGCTTTAGCAATGAACTCCAGCATGAGACTCAAAGTTAGGTCCTTGCTTAAATACCTTGCTGGATCTGTATCTAAGAAAATCACAAGCTACAGAAAAAGGTCCTTTTAATATCTAGTTAAGATAGCAATTTCATAATCACTTTAAGCCAGCCGAAATGGAATGAGACAAGCAATCCTACCCTCTGTTCCATCTCGAGCCATGCACTTCTGTTGGACTGAAGAAGTGAGTGGCCGAGTTCAGAGAACTAATCCATATGAAAAGAAATACTCTATTTGTGCCTCACAGCCTCCCTCCATTCCCCAGATTAGTTTCTTGGTCCAGCCTAGCATGCAGTGTGGATGCAAAAGCACGGCAGGAATGTGTGGCTCAGATTATGGGAGAGAGGAAACTCATCCACATAAAGGACAATTCTCACTTATGGTGGAGTAAAGCAGTTGTGAAATTTCAGGTACAGAGATGTAAACGTGCATGTCCACATCAGAGTAATAAAATTTGCTTGTTTATTTTAAATCAAGAGCATCAACACAGTTATCATATCCTCAAGAGAAAATAAAATGTTCAGGATTTTGGTATAAACACTGCACACAATTTTAAACAGAGGAGAAATATGTATCATTTACTGCAACAAATAGGAGTCTACTGGGAATTTATTATGTAGTTTCTGAAGCTGCTTTGTACATATCCAGTAGACTATAATAGCTTCTTTTAAGAAGCTAATTAGCTGCATCTCAAGAGGTGGTAATGTCCACGTGGAAGGTTGTCTCTGTAAGGCACTGATTATGTCACATCTGGATAAAAGAATGGCTAACCCTTTCCACTTCACAGTATGAGACGTGTAAGAAAAAGCCAATTACACAGATAGTAGTTAAGCATTTGCTTTTCCAATTGCAGAAGCTTACAAGATATCTAGGAGTCAGCCATACATATGTAATATCGAAACAGGATGTTCTTGCATTTAAATTCTTTGATAAGATTTCAAGTGAATTCAAGATGCTTACCTTTTTCTCACTGAGTCGGTAGGGGCAGGAGGCATGAACAGTGTATTTTCAGACAAAGACTAAATAACTGAAGCGATTGACTTAATTTTTTCAGACTTGAAAGCATAAGTAACCATTAAAGTGAATGTCAATGTAACAACAACTGCAGCAGCTGACAAGTTTAAGCTCAGCTACAATAACTGGCACCTAAGCATTCATATTAAAGCTATGGCTGAAGGAAGCTTTTATTTCTTAGTGTCTGAGCATGCCCATGAGTGAGAGAGAAAACATGGATTATGTAGGTGAGAAATCGCTAGTTATCCTGGAGAAGAAAAGGTGAGCAAGTGCCATGTGAAGACATCAGCCCTGACATACATTAACTGCACTTTTCTAACTCTTATTGTCTTTTGTCTCCCAACTGTGCCCAGCTGGCAGCCAATATAATTATGTAGGCAAGCATTTGTCAGGGATCAGACTGAGCCTATCACTTTCATTGTCCACTGTTGCTGCAAGAAGCCAGTAGAAGCTAGCGCATTAAACCATTGAACACTTTAACCCTCTCATCTGTAGTTACTCTAGCCAGGAAATAAACGACTGTGCAAATGTACAACCCATGGAGGGGGGG
>VYZM01005142.1:111498-122201 GCA_013398915.1 Dromas ardeola
AAAAAAAGTCAGTCATGATTTAAAATCTGACTCAGTGTCAGAAAAGATCAATTCCTTCAGGTAACTTCTAAGAGTCAGTATATGCTCACTAGGGCTTTGGTCCAGCAAAGCACTTGCACTGAAGTACAGACATTAAGTTTAATAAGTACATAAAAGTCTGCTGAATCAAGGCTGAAAGTGATGCTATGCATGATACTTGAATTCTGTCTTTTGTAAAGTCTAGGGAAGATTTGACTTTTTCATCCCTGTATTTCAAACTCTGTTCAGTTGACTGAAACACCTGATTTTTCAAAAGGTAATTTGAAATACAGTGCCAGCGATGTCTTTGGTCTCGGACACTGATTGTACTGGATTTGCTCTGTTCCAAGCAGCATATCAGCTTCCTAGCATTGCCAGAATCTTTAAGGAGTTAACTAAATCTGAGAAAAATCATACTTTTCCTGTGATGGAGATCTGCCAGATTGTGATGCTCTGTCGCAGCTGGGCTTGGCTTCCTGGCAGGTGGTGATCACAAGGGAAGCTGTAGTTTTCCCTGGACTGCTTGGGTTGTTTGAATTTGTTCCAAATGGACATCAGACACCACCACTCAGGGTGAATCCCAGCTCTCTATTAGATCTCACAGCATCATGAATAATGTCAACAGAGAAAACACACACATGAAATAAAAAGCAAACAAACAGGACCAAGAGTTCAAAACAAATGACTTTGCTATTACTATAGGGAGGTGAAGTCATCTACTGTTTAATATTCATGGTGCATTTAAAAAAAAAAAAGGCAGGTTAAGACTCCAAATACTAAAGAATAAGATTTTATCTTAATTAAGTCAATGTGTACTTTCTACCAGCTAAAAACAAGAGAGGCAGTGGGTCATACATTCATTTTTTATTATCACCTTCAGGCTTCTCTTTGTTCTTTCTCTCCCTTTTATCCTATCTCGTGTTCTAACCCCCATGTAAACTCTGATAGATTATGTCAATGCACAATAGAGGGCTGCTGACAGGTTGCTATCTGCATTCATCCTATGTTGCTCTGCTTCTTTCATTGTCAGAATAGAGCTTAAGGGCCAATGAGCAGGGAAGAATGCACATTTGCAAAGCTCGTCAATGTTAAGGATTCATGTACACCTAAATTTGATATTGTCAGAGCAGAGCATAAATGGGGGGAGGGAAAAAAAAAAAGAAAAGAAAAGAAAAAAAAAAGAAAACAAAACCCCCAAAACCAAAAGCAAGCCAGGGATATAAGCCAGCTAAGTCTGTATATGACATGTTTGTAAAATCTCTCTCTCTCTTTTTGCATTTATGTCACCAATAATATTGTGCGATTAATGGCAAGCATCAGGAGTTCAATTCTGCTTAGTGGCTGGGATAAGCATGCGGCTTCTGCTATGGAGAACCTTATGGTTTAGGTTTCATTTATTATTACGGATGGCAAAATAAAGATCTCCATGACCATCTCAAGGGTTTTACCTGCAAGTCTGTACCATACATCATTTTTCTTTCTCAGTTTTCTGCAGTTAACAAACTGAACAGACTCTTACTCCCAGAGCACACCTAAAATATTTCTAGGTATTGGCATCTTACCACCGACACCCACCTGATGTTCTTGTGTAAGAAGAAGAACATTTTACAGCTGTGGGAAAGACGAGTATGATTCCTGAGAGTGCTGGTCTGGCCAAAGTTAAGGAAACTTAATCCAGTGTTTGCATATCAAATGAAAGATGGCAAAGGGGCTCTTGCATGCTGGCCAAGACTCATGGTTTCACTGTGTTACATGCATTCCATCTGAATTAAGTAGTGAAACATTTTTCCATGCTGCAAAATACTCAATGCATGTAGCATTTTCATTTCCGAAGTGTGCCTTATAAACATTAACCAAGTAAGCCATATAATATGCTTGTGGGATAGTTAATTGCATATTATTATCTTGTTTTGCTAATACCTAAATTGAAGGCTAACTACTGAGGTAACTTGCCCCAGACTGTGCATTAGCAGTATTAGAAATCATTTGCACAATCAATCACATGTAGGTTGAATACACTCTTTGGGATATTCAAATACTGAATGCAACTCGCAGAGCTGTGATGAAGCACCAAAAGCACGGAAAGCGTGCCGAAAAGGAACACAGTTAGGAGCAGGGAGTTCTGACACAGCTTGGTTCATAGCTAAGCCCACTCAGGATTAAAAAAACCAATGAATTCTATGCGTTCTCCAGAGAGATTCAATCCTAGTTGCTTCCTTTGAAACATTAATCATATACCCACTGCAGTAGATTCCACCAAAAAATGAGCTGGCAGTGGATTTTTCCTGCTGTTTCTTCCCTTTCTTTATGACACTCCAATGACTTACATACTTAGGAAGGTTGTGCAAAGCCAGGTGTCAAGTGAGAGTCCCAGATACGTTGCCCTCCTTCACCTAAGATGACCAAAACCTACATTTTCTGGGAGACTGCCTCAGCTAAAGATAACTGGCAGTCCTGCGGGAGGAGGGACTACACATACCTTTCTGGATCTTTAGAAAATTTAAGGAAGAAATACAGTCTTTGTGTATGAACCAATAAAAGACAGCAGTGTTTCTTCAGCAGTGGAAGATCCTATGAAAAATTAACTTAAAGGTGACCACGGTTGATGTTCAGATCAATGCTATTGCTTCTAAAAGGCATATTTCTCCTCTACCATGTTGGTGGAAAGAAAAGGTCTTTCTAAAATGGAATGTTAGTTCTCATCACTACCCTGTCTGCTGATCCAGTATTTCTACACAATCACACAGCTCGGAGACAAAGAAGACCTCCTGCACAGCATCACCTAGTGCTGCCTTCCAGTCCAGCATTGCTGCTGAAACAGGATGGTATCAGCCAGACATCCTCATCACTCCTAATTTAGTGTTTGCAAAATTGTTGTCAGGGGATTAACTTTAAATTGCTTTTGTAATAATTTTCCATGAGATATTGAAATCCTATTGACATTAAGGATTGTAACAGCTTATTCTGCTAACCTGTTTTTAAATAAGTACTTTTGGAGAGCAGGCATCCTGGGAGAAGAGAGAAAAATAATGGGTCTGGGTGTAAGATGATTAATGTTCATTATTAAATCTGTTGCAATACCACCTTTGTGATTGAGCTGGTGCAGATTTGGCTGTATAGAATGCCTGATTTCTGGATAGGTACTTTCCAAGAAACTAAGTGTAAAATTCCTTCCTCTGATCAGACCTTATTTAAGATTACTTATTTATTAGTTGTTAAGTTATTCATGATAAACCAGAGTTCCTCAATTCCTAAATGAGTTGTCTTTTCCACAGCTGTAATCTGTTTTAGTTATCTGTGACATACCAAGGCAGGACTCACTGCTGCATTGGCACCGAAGTGCTGTCTCAAATCCTCCCAGGAAATTCGTTTCAGAGGCGCCAGCTCTCACCGCTGTCTGTACACAGAGCCAAAGTGCTTCAGCAGAGACTCGGTCTCCCACTCTGCACATGCAACTAGCCTGAACACCTCCTCCTACTCAGGATTCACAGCACAGAGCCCCCATCTGAAGAGGGGCTGTGGAAGAACAGCTTTTTGCACTGTTAGCTTGCAGCCCAAGGGGGCGGCAGTTAAGGGCTGTATGTGGGTACTCATGAGAAGACATATGTCTGCTGGTGCCTGCTTCCTCTGACTTGGATACAGCGTGGCAGTAGGTCTGTCTCTGAGCGAGCGCAGAACTTCTTCACTAAGGGAGACGGATTATCCAGCCATGTAGGAAGAATTCACTAGCTGAGCAGCTACACTTCAGATCCGTCAATGAAAAAGCTGGGCACAAGAGTGCCATGGGCCAGATCCAGCTAATGGACCATGAATGGGATTATGCATGCCCTGATAAGCAAAACTCTAAGCAAGAAACTGGTTTTCAGTTTGAGGACCAGAGCATCTTAGCTGCAAGGTTTTTCTGTAACCTGTAGTGAAGCCAGTCTCCACCTTTCCTTCTCCCCCTTGAAGCCAAGTTCTGCACAGAAAGCGACACAGACTTTATGCAGCCTGAGAAATAGAACGAGGGACCCTAATTCGGCAGCTTGTTAATGGAGCATTCCCTGGCACCGAAGGCAAGCCAAATTCATTCCCTGCTCCAAGAACTGCATATTCATTTTCCCTTGGATGAGGTACATGAGGAGCAGAGGGAGCAGAGATTACCCAACCCGTTAGCTGTTGAGCTACTTAGCAGAACACTAAAATTTCTATTCTGAGATTACTACTTTCAGGTGTATCAGAGATGCAAGTCTGGCAGTTTTCTCTCACTTTCAGCTTTATTATGCTGACTTCATCACACCGAAATAACTATCCCCCAAATTACTGTATATTCACGTCTTATCTGTAGAAAATGTAAGACTGAGCAGCAGTACATGGTATATGTGTATGCAAATGCAAGGGTAAATGTACTGGAGAGGCCTTTTAAAATAACTGCAACCACTGTAAGAGAGAGAATTATCCCTCCTCCTCACACCCTGAGAGAGCTGCAGTTGTGGGAGTGGGAGGCTGAGGATAGCGTGTCTGTGTGTGTGTGTGGATGTAACACTGTTGTTCAAAGCTTGATTTTATGGGCTCTCTGTCTTCTCCATGTCCTGGGACAGGGACCCCAGTCCTTCATCTTTTCTAGCCTCCTTTTTATCACCCTTTTTCTTTCTCAGCAGCCACTTTTAGCAGTTTCCATTTCCTCTGTGCTGCTTCTTTCCCCACTCCTATTGCCCTTGTATCTCTGTCCATGCCTCTACCTCCATGGCAAAGGGGATGTAAGCAGTAAAGATGTAAAGACAGGTGCAAGAAGAGTGACTTCTAGAGAAGGACCTGTCTTCATAGTCTCCACATCTCATACATCATTTGCTGCTCTAATCTCTCATGCTAATGTACATAATTCAGATTTCATTTAAGGATGCAGGTTATCTGTTTCCTTGTTTGTAGATTACAGTACTTTTATTAAGTAAATTATGTCAGATGCAACTCTGCTTATGTAATACGGGGCTGGAAAAGTTAAAGCTTATCATAATATGAGCAAGACAGCTAGGTGGCTATATGGTGAAAGACTAGGAATAGGTTATAAAATTCTCTGAGTTCTCATCTTGGCTCTATCACAGATACTCTTTGTGCTCCAAAAAATGACCTACTCTCTTTCTGCTATCTTTACAATGGCAGTAATATTTCCTTGCTTTACAAAGCGACCGTTGTGGATCAAATCATTAACATTTAGTGGCCCTTGTATATGCACTGTCAAGCCATAATGAGCTGTTGTGACATGGTCCTTATGTATTTAGTATTACTGGAATCTTTATTATTATCATTAAATGAATTACTGCCAAGAGAGTTTCTTATGACATGTTCTATTAATAATAATGTAATAACAAGTAAAAACAATAATGGAAATGAATGATTTGGGAATCAATATTTCATTGTTCTGCACTTCTGTTGTTTGATGTCTGATTCTGATGTTGACAATGCTTTGTTTCTGCAGATCTAAGTCTAAAAAGGCTAGAATCTCACTTATATGTATTTTTTCCCTTGTACAAGAAGAGACGATTTGTAATACAATAAAGCAAATTAGGATGCATTATACAGTACATTTAAGAAGCTAATTTGAATAATCACATCGCTTGATCAAAAGTTTATTAAAATCAGTGAGAGTCTTAAATGGATTAGCTTATATGGGTTTTTTAATCAGGTCCTTACTACCTTACTATCTTTTCTACTACATATTTGAACTGCACTTCAGGAGGTAGAAGGCACTTAAGAACTGTGAGTCAAAAAGAAGGAGAAATTAAAAGGAAAAAATCTGTTGACTGAAGACTCAGAAGCAACTCAAGAATGAACTAATTTTTTTTCTGCACCTGAAGAGAGGAAATGCTAAGATGATTTAGTGTTTCACCTCCATTCTCAAAGATTGCTTAGATGTGTGAGGTGAAATATGGTTTATAGAGAAATGAAAAGAATGATTCACAATTGGTCTATGAGACATGCTTGGTGCTGACCACTCTCCAAAGACCCGAACGGACTGGATTGCCACACTTGAAGTTAAATTATCACAGGTATGAGCCTTTCATGAACTGATTATGGCTTTCATTCTGGAAGATGGAGGAGACTAAACATTTAAGATTTCCTGCTTTCAGGTTTTGGGTTTTTTTTGTATACTCCCTCCTGTCTCTTAGGATCATGGTGCATATTCTGCATTATTTGGGAATCACCCCCCTCTTTTGGGGCTCTGGAATAGGAATAAACAATCTGGAATGGAAAAGTGTGTTGTCAGCAACTAGAGTCTTTTCTTAAAATTGATTCTGTGATCTTTTTAACCAAGCAGGATTCAGCTCACCGTGTGCTGCTATGCACGAGTTTCCTTTCATCCTGAAACAACAGGCTGAGGAACCCAACAAGCAGGAGTTGGTTATACAAATTAAGAAAAGAAATTTGAAAAGGAAATTCTATGAATGCCAGAGGAACAAATCTATGCCACATAAAACTTCCTTTCTGCATTGTGCTTGATTAGCATATTACTGAGTTCAGCCTACACCTGCTTTTCCCCCCTCCTTAATTTCAATTATAATGTGCTCCTTTGTGTTGCACCATTTATTACTAAATGAATCTAGTCTAAGGATGCGCATGCAGCCAATTTATTCATTAGATCTATTGTAGTGGAACTGAATAAAAGGTTTTATTATCAATCTCCTTAATTTCCAGATAGGATTTAGTGGAAATCAATATTAGAGAATGCATAATTGCTAAATCTTCTTAAATTAATAGACTCATTCATTAAGCCCCCCGAAAATACTTAGCTGGTATTTCTTGTGACTTTCTCTAATTAATTAGCAAGTAGAAAATGATAGTGAGCAGAACAGCTTTTGGCAATCATATGGTGGAATCTGAAGACCAATCTTGAGGAAGAATTAATTTGGATATGTATATACAGTATTTCACCAGTAAATTGATTACAGGAGAATGCACTGCATAAGAAGACAAATAGTAGTTGTATGCTGATGGTCGGCAAAAAATCCAGCACCCAGCAGGTGGTTTTCAGCAGTTCAAGCTGGGACGCGTACCAATCTGTAGTCACTAATGAATAGCAGTCAGTTTTAAAAGCTTTGGAATTAAATATAGTGCAATCTATCTGTATAAAACTTCATGGCATGTATGCAGTATTTGTGATTTTCATTTTTGCCTAACTAGACAAGTTTTCTGGGCCAGAAACGAAGAAATAAAGCACTAAAAGATGCTGGAAGAGAAGAGCAAGCCACGAAAGGCTCTGTAGTCAGGTTCTGTGTTGTCCGTATATGAATATGTGCTCTCTACCTTAATAGGAGCTGTAGGTTTTACTAAGTTTATAGTCTTGGGGAAAAGGAATACACACTCATAGGTGCAGATGCTGGTTTATTGTCAGCCACTATCAACTCTGCTGTGGGGGCATCAGTAGTGACTGGTCACCTCCTCCAGAGAACCTGTTGGTGACAGTTCAGTGGAATTTAGACTGAGGCTGGAATTTTCAATGTCATAGCACAAGTTCGTAGGAGAAAACCTTGCTGCTACCAAATATGTAAGTTATACTACTTTTAGCTTTAAGCTATCAAAAGAAAGGCAAGTGTACAATGAACCTCCAAGAAAAGACCTGCTGAAAGTGGCTTTCTGAGCTTTGTTTCTGGCTCGTCAGGGCCATTCCTTCCTTTTCCATTCCCAGCATGGTTCCATACTTTGTATTTTTAGTGTGTCTGAGTTATGCTTACTGTGTCTAACGACTGAGCAACAGACCATGCATATATCTACTTGTGGACAGAAATGAGTCTCGGTCCTTCATGCTTGCCAGACAAGTGGGAAAAGAGGAGAAGAATACACACCCCCGTCTGACAAAACCTCTCATGTATCTCCTCTCCGGGATGGTTACGGAGAAACTGGAGCTGCTGCCAAGTGTACTGGGCCTCACTAACGTCCTTCTTGTGCTGTGTAGTTATACTACACCTACGGAGTATCTTTGTTGTTTTCCCTAAACAAACTAACAAGGTGAAATGTTATCACAGCCCATGATCTGAGAAGAAGCATGGTGTAGAGGAAAAAAAAACACTCCCAGTATGAGGGCAGAGTTTCATCACAGTTAACAGAGATATTGCTCTCTGATTGGGAGCAGTGTTACTGAATAACACGGCTACATCTCCCTGAACTGCCTTGGGATAATACAGCTTCAAGAGTCTTGAAACACAACAAACACTACATTGACTAGGAAAGAAAAAAAAGGTCTGTGGAAATCTGCGTCACACTTAAAATGCCCACCACTGAAAAGTTCTGTATCCATGATACAGATCATCTTCATAATGTTCACTCTCTATTATCCACTGGACATGTGGAATCTGTGGGGCTGAGGACATTTCCTGAATGCATGCTGTGACAAGACCCAGGTATCAGAGTCTCTCTCTTACAGCTTATTTACCCTTGAAAGAAAACCTGGTAACATTGGCAGGGAGACAATAAACATAACTGGGAGTCAAGGCTGCAGGATGCTTCATGGATTATACCTGTGCTGCATTTCAGATACCATCATTGACTCTCCAAATGCAAACATTGCTTGAAACACTATTATTCAGAATGAGCCTGCTAAAGCCAGTGACAGAGACCAGTTCAGGTTGGCAGGTGGTTATGCTTTGACAATATTGGAACTCAGTATTTGGAATTCAGCTTTGGCTGCTGTGTATCTCCTAGACAGACACATGTAGTTCTTTTTGAGCTACATTTTTCCCCATCAAAATATTTCAGCTTTTTTCATCTGAACACTGGTTTGATATTTAGTACCCACTCTGTCATCATGGTACTGCTTTTCTGTTTGAGCTAAATACTGATTACTCATTTCTTATTTGTCCATGTTATTACACTTTCTAAGAAACTGTTGGTTATAATGGACAGCAACTCCCTTCACACTACGGGATTGATTTGTTTGTCATTGAGTCTGTTGGATGGAGCTAGTATTAGTACTTGTGTTTTGGTGTATGCCCACTAACCCTGAATCTTGAAAGATCTTTTAACGGACACACACTGAGATCCTGTCCATTTCAATTGACATGATTTTGGGCACCATGTCTCAGCGCTTGCCACAGCTCAAACATAAAGTGAACAAAAATGCCCCAAACAACATCAGAACAGAAAAATTCTGTCAAATATGCAGCAGCGTGAAATAGTAATATCAAAATTGATTGACTGTTTCAGCTAAGGGTACTTTTGTTGACATTACACTGGATCAGTCTAAGCTGATTTTTTTAAATCTTCTCCAGAATTCCTCTTAGGATCCATAAAAGTGGACTGAGCACTTGCGCTTGCTTTTTAGAATGGTGACATGCTTTTTTGTAACTATCTATGGCTTTCTTGCTTTACAGAAATGCCTGAGGTGGAATATAATAGGGAGTCACATTTTAGGAGGACTAAGGAGAATCTCCATCTTTTATTAGATGAGGGTGGTAACATGGTGACAAAGGATGAGGACAAGGCTGAAGCACCTTCTTTGCCTCAGTCTTTAGTAGCAGAATCGGTTGATCCCTGAGTACCCAGACCCCTGAGCTAGTAGATAGGGGTGGGGAGAAGAATGAAGCCCCCATAATCCAAAGGGAGATGGTGAGGGACCTGCTACAGCACCTAGACATACACAAGTTTAGAGGACTGGATGGGATCCACCCAAGGGTACTGAGGGAGCTGGCGAAAGCGTTCACCGGGCCACTTTCCATCATTTAACAGCAGTCCTGACAAACCGGGGAGGTCCCAGTTGACTAGATGTTAGCAAATATGATGCCCATCCACAAGAAGGGCTGGAAGGAGAATTTGGGGAGCTGCAGGCCTGTCAGGGAAGGTTGTGGAACAGATCATCCTGACTGCCATTATGCGGCACATGAAGGACAACCAAGTGATCAGCCCCAGTCAGCATGGGTTCATGAAAGGCAGGTCCTGCTTGACAAACCTGATCTCCTTCTATGACAAAGTGACCCGCTTGGTGGGTGAGGGAAAGGCTGTGGATGTTGTTTATCTGGACATTAGTAAAGCCTTTGACACCATTTCCCACAGCATTCTCCTGGAGAAACTTGCTGCTCGTGACTTGGACAGGAGTATTCTTCGCTGGGTAAAAAACTGGCTGAGGGGATGGGCCCAGAGAGTGGTGGTGACTGAAGTTAAATCCAGTTGGTGGCCAGTAATGAGTGGTATTCCCTAGGGCTTGGTATTGGGGCCAGTTCTCTTTAATATCTTTATCAATGATCTCGACAAGGGGATAGAGTGCCCCCTCAGTAAGTTCACAGATGACACCAAGTTGGGCAGGGGTTTGGTCTGCTCTAGGGTAGGGTGGATCTACAGAGGGATCTGGACAGGCTGGATTGATGGGCTGAGGCCAATGGTATGAGTTTCAACAAGGCCAAGTGCCGGGTCCTGCACTTGGGTCACAACAGCCCCATGCAGCGCTACAGGCTTGGGGAAGAGTGGCTGGAGAGCTGCCTGGTGGAAAAGGACCTGGGGGTGTTGGTCGACAGCCAGCTGAATATGAGCCATCAGTGTGCTCAGGTGGCCAAGAAGGCCAAGGGCATCCCGGCCTGCATCAGAAATGGTGTGGCCAACAGGACTAGGGAAATGATCGTCCCCCTCTACTCAGCACTGGTGAGGCCCCACCTCGAGTACTGTGTCCAGTTTTCGGCCCCTCACTACAGAAAAGACATTGAGGTGCTGGATCGTGTCCA
>VYZM01005142.1:127783-154996 GCA_013398915.1 Dromas ardeola
ATGTGGACAGGCTGGAGAGGGTCCAGAGAAGGGCCACCAAGATGATCAAAGGACTGGGAAGCCTGCCATATGAGGAAAGGCTGAGAGAATGCGGTTTGTTCAGCCTTGAGACAAGAAGGCTTAGGGGAGACCTTATCCTCATGTTCCAATATTTAAAGGGTAGCTACAAAGAAGATGGAGACTCCCTTTTTACAAGGAGTCACATGGAAAAGACGAGGGGTTATGGGTACAAGTTACTTCTGGGGAGATTCCGATTGGACACGAGGACAAATTTTCACAATGAGAACAATCAGCCGTTGGAATAATCTCCCCAGGGAATTGGTGGATTCACCAACATTGGACACTTTTAAGATTTAGCTGGGCAGGGTGCTGGGCTGTCTTGTCTAGATTGTGTTTTTGTCAAGAAAGTTTGGACCAGCTGATCCTTGAGGTCCCTTCCAACCTGGTATTCTATGATTCTATGATTCTGTGATTTAGATTTTAGAAATTTCTGAGCAGCAGTTGATGGTCTCCAGAACTTGCATGTTTACGTTATGGCTTTATATCATTACTTGAGATGGACTTTGCCTGCACAGTTTCTACACAGCTAGTTCTGCAAAGAATGCCTGAGTCCTGTGGTTTTGGTTCAGATGTATATTTTTCTGTGATGATGATGCTATATCATCTGGGCTAGTTATCACAGTGACTGATAGCAAAGTGTCAAAGCAAATGATGTCTGCATCCAGAAATGGGTTGAACTACCAGCAGATTTAACTCTGCATTGAACCTGTTGTTGAGATACAATGGTTATTATCACAAGCTATTATTTAAAGAATTCAGCCTTCAAGATAAGCCACTTCCAGACACCAAACCTACAGGTTGTTTTGCTCTGTGACACTTTGTTTTGCTGGAGCAGAATAAGGGATGCTTAAACTTGGAGTGCTTTCATAGCTGACCCCGAGATGTGCTCCACTATTTACCTCAGAGTGTTGGAAAAGAGCCCATAGCATCAGGACGTCAGAAAGAAAACAGAGAAGAAAAAAGCTTGAAAGGGAAAAATTCATTTGCTAAATATTCTGTTGTCTAGTCATGTTCCTGTAGACACAAATGTTCTTAGAAAACTAAACAGTGGCTGGCAACACCACAAGTGATAGCCAAGGCTGGTTAGGGCTCCATTGTGTGTGTGAGAGTCTTATGTGACCTAGATAAATTCACACAGTTTAGCACTAAGATGCTTGTCACATCTGACCATTTTGATAAAGGCATGAGTGTGGAAACAGTTTACATAAACACTGTGCTGCCCATTACTCTCCTTGACCTCATTCAGCCGGCTGCAGTGATCCAACACAGCCACCTTGAGAGCTAGCTGAATGTCTGAGATGGGATCAGCCTCACTGGAGCAAAAACAATTTTCTTCCCCCTTGCTTTCTTTCAGTAACATGGCTGATGGCTATGGGGGGGTGTCTGACCCTTTGAACTGTCCTCTGGCTTTCTATAGGACTATGAGTTTTTTTTCTGAAACAGTTATATCCTTAGTCTGGACAACATGAATCTCTTCAAACGTCTCTTTTGTGAACCACAAACTTAACTTGTTCCCTTAGAGGAGCAAAAGTGAGGCTTTTTAGCAATCCTGAATGAGTTCCAGCACTATTTCCTTGAAAACAGGCTTGTAGTTGAGAACAACTAAACCATATTGAAGACATAATCATTTTCTGCATGTGCCCCTGGAGTCCATTGCCCAAGTACAATGAACAGTAATGTGTTTCTAAAAGCTTGTAAAATACACATGTTTAATGTAATATTAATAGCATGGTTACTGTCTTCTAAAAAATTAAAAATTAAAATATGCATGTAGGGTGGTGAATGCAAGAGCAATGTGAAAACTATGCAGTTCCTGATTATTAAAATTTCATGACAAAGAATCTAATTAAGATTTAGCATAAAGTGAAATTCTTACAATAAACGGAGAGTTAGATTTACCATTAAAACTGAAGTTTAAGGTCCTAAACCCCAATATAGTGATGTTTCTATATACATTCAGAAAAACC
This sequence comes from Dromas ardeola, assembly GCA_013398915.1. Lineage (NCBI taxonomy): Eukaryota > Metazoa > Chordata > Aves > Charadriiformes > Dromadidae > Dromas > Dromas ardeola. The sequence goes on from VYZM01005142.1 coordinate 129,811, forward strand.
TCATTGTGTGGAAATTTGGTTACACTCATGTATTCACATGTGCATTTTCAAAAAGCTCCTAACAGTTTACTGAAAATATTAGCATACGATAAGTAGAGACCCATTTCAAGGGGATCTAAAAATTGAAAACTTTGGGAACATTTAAAATCTGCCTACACAATAAAATTCCCGGGTGGGAATCTCAAAAAAAAAAAAAAAAGAGCCGTTTTTTCCCATAATATTCCTGACTCAGATGAGAAGCATGTGCAAGTTGGAAAAGCATACTGAACTTGATAACAATATGGAGTGCACATTTTGTGTTTAAGTGAGCATTTTTAGACTGGAAAAGTGCACGACAGATTGATGGTAAGAAATGTAACAGTTTTGAGCTGAAACATATACCTCTTGTTTGTCTTTGCTTTTGGGAGACTGGGCACTGTGGGGCCACAGAATGTACTCAAGCTCTCTACAGAAGAAGAAAAGCTCAGTAAGGAGGCATCCAAAGACACCTGTCCTTGATGTTTTCATCAGTATGTTGGAAGACAGAATGGAAAGAATTCTTATGAAACCTGCCCTTGACTCTGATTTGAGACAGATGTAAGAATGATGCAGAACTAGAAATCAGAATATCCCAACAACCCGAAAAATGACATAGGAAAATGGAAACATAGTTCAATTCAGAGAAAATGAGGTCCAAATGATACTCTTATGAAAAATCAATGACAATATCAGGACTGGGAACAATAAAGCAAGTAAATGTTGTTCAGGAAAGGGAGCTAAGGATCCTTGCAAATCTAGTTTCTCCCAGAACAGACTGACCACGGGCTAACAGAGTCATGTTGCTATCAAGACAGCAAAGAAATGGGGTAGGACTCAAAGCACACTAAACAGACTCAATGCACAATGTAAGCCTGCTCTGCCCAGCACTTTTTGACCTCTGCTAGAGCTCTGTGTCCAGGTGCATTTCGGCTGAGAGTCCAGCACAGAGCATCAATGGTACGCTGAGATTTAACAAACACCAACCCTCAGAAGCAACTGAAGGGACTGGGGCTGTTTAGTCTAGACAAAATAAGATCAGGCAGAAAAATGATACTGGCTTTCAAGTATTTAAAATGTCAGCTGCAAAGAATTAATTTGTTCACAATGACCAGTGTCAAATAGGACAAGATATAATGGCTGCTAATCTAGTTTAGGCAATATGAAAAAATTTCTAATGGCAAGATCAGTGAAGACCTGGCAGGCTGAGAAGGGGAATATGGAGAATATTCCTTATTGTCTATTTTTAAGAACTTCCATCAGGAGTGTTGTAGGCATAACTGGTCCTGTCCTGACGTAGAAGGATGGAATCTCTTGGGGTCACTTCAAGTTCCACTTTTGCAAATGTCTGAAGCTGTTAGGAATAATGACTATCACACAGTCTTAGCTTAGAACTCAAGTTAAAAATAACCTGTCCTAAGTTCTTTGAAGTCTGTGGTGTTTGAGACTTGCATTTTTATATTTCCCTGTTAAGCCTGAAAGTCTCAAGTGATTATAGATCCTCTGAAACTGAAGAGCTACCAGGGAAAAAACTGTGACTTGTGATAAATTCTGAAGTACTGGTCAACCTGCACTAGGTGGAAAAGTGGTGCACACAACGTAGAGGCAGGATTCCTTTCACATTCATCCAGTTGATTGACTTTGAGCAATAAACTCATTTTCTAAGGAAAGCTCTAGGTAGAAGGAATGTCTGAAAAAACCTAAAGGAAAAAATAAATCTAGTCTATCCCTTAAAATAGCTTCTAAATGCACATAAAAGGAACTGTTTGGCCATATTCCTTATGCATACAAAGAGAACAATTCAGTTCCATATTGGAGAGATTTCCACCACCTTACTTCCTCTAACAGTGATGGCTAAGGGGACAGGAGGGTTATTTCTCCTCCATATGCAAGGTTAATGGAGAAAAAATCTCACAGAACTCTACCCAGCAGAAGAACCTCTGCTGTCTCTACAGAGAAAGAGGTGCTTTCCTTGCAACCACAGCTTACAAGATTTGTGAGGGTAAAAAAACAAAGTAATCTACTCCAATATTTCAGGTCTCTGGTATATTCAGTTCTCTTAATCATCAGATCCTGCAAAGAAAGCGATTAATGCCCTGCATATATAGAGTGACCCTCCTTTTACATGAAATGAGTAGATCAACCTGCAGGGAATGAGCCCTGCGCACATTGATGAATTAACTCTGAACAGGCCTGCTTCGACATACCATTACAGGTTAGACATATACAAAATGTTTCAGTGAGATGTGTGTACCAAAAAAAACAGTGTTATTTTGCTTTTAGGCAAGAACATACCACTGCACTTCTGAACATATCAGTGTTACTTTCTAATTATTTTTTAAAAACTAATTTAGATAATAGTCTCTATTTTTACAGTGCTGGCTTCATGGGGAAAAACTTTAACGAGTTTGATAAGGAAAATTATTTTTGAACTCTATGAGGGTACTTCATCTATCCATCTACCAAATACCTGTCTTAATTAGTTGATTCCTTTTATTCAAGTGATTTTCCAAATCCTTACCTAATAAAGGGGCCCTCAACATTTCACTGCCACTTAGAAATTTTATTCTGGCATAACTGTCCTGGTTTGAGGTAAAACAGAACCAACTTTCTGTTCAGTAATTCTACTTCTTAGCTAGGCCTCTTCTAACTCTCTGAAATTAATAGCATAATGAACAGAAAACTGTTCATTATCAGAGTGATAAGACCAATGTTTACAGTTGGTGCCAAGGAATGATATGCAAAGAAGCTCTTGCTTATACTTATTGCTATAACGACCAAGGTCAGCTAACGTCATTATTTGCCCCGTTGAAGGGTTGGAAACAGAAAAGCGTAGAGGGGTCCCACCTGCAGGGAGGAGCAGACAGGACAGGTGACCCAAAATTGACTAACAGGGGTATTCCATCCCATCTGTCCCATGTTCAGTATAAAAGCTGAGGGATCAGAGGGTCAGCTCTCTTTCTTCAATGGCTGACATCCAAGGAAGACCCTGTCTGTTCATCTGCCTTTGATCCCGATCCATGGGTTCCTGACTCCAGATCCTGACTTCAGTTCCCATCTGTCGCTGAGTCCAGTCTGGACTTCCCCAGTCCCTGCTGGTGACATCATCCTGGGAGCTTGGTATGGTTTTGTATGTGTTGTATCTATTTCATTATTTCCTTTTTATTTTATGATTAATATTTCATTAAAGTACTTTAGTTCTTTCTAAACTTGCAAATCTATTTATCTCTCCTCCTCCTCTCCTTGTACGAGAGGTGGGGGGAGAGCATTTGTCATCTCCATCATTGGCCAATTCAGCCAAAACCACAACACATCACCCATTCTGATATGGGGGAATTTTATTCCTAATTTATGAAGGATGAACTCTGAGAGAAGTGATGAATTTAGTGGAGTCCAAGGTGACAAAGAGAGTCTGTAGCAGAATGCAGTACAGTAATATACATGATACCAAATTATTTTAGCTAGAACCCAAAAAGTCTACAGATGAACATGAGCAAAAACATTTCTAACAATGTGAATGGACAGTAAGGTAACAAATGCAATTGAATTCTGATCTATGTTGCAATTAATGCAAATTGGAACAAATAATTTGTTACATGTTGTGAGCATTTTCATAATGCAAGAAAGGGGAATCAATGAAGTTCAAAGGAGAAGCTGATTAAATTTGGTCAGAAGCATTATTTAACATGCTTAATATCTAATCAGAGCAACTGACTGCTGCAAGAAAAAAAGATGAAGAAATGAGCAGGATTTTAAAACTAATTATGCAGATAATGAAAGGCAGTTTTGCTTGCTCAACTTAATATATATGTGTACTATAATGCACAGGCAAATAAACTCCCTATTCACAGAATATTGAGAAATCTCATATCCCATACCTATACCCCAAGGGATGGTCTGTTTGCAGTTATCCCGTATCTATACTCCTATGGACAGTCTGTTTGCAGTTGTCTGAAACTTGGACTAGCTTTTAAAACATGCTGACTAGTGGATGCCACAGTCTGAAACATTAGAGAATGAGACGGACCTCTGATGTGAAGTGACACAGCTTTTACTTCCACTTGGTGGCAGTGCTCCCACCTTATAATCTACACCCAACTTTTGCTGTTAGTAAAGTCCCCTTTTACATTCTTCTCTAGACCCCTATTACAGTGACTTCTTAAAAAATAAGATTACAGACATCACTTTTTCTAAATTTTTACAAAAAATCACAGTACATACCATCTCTTGATATATCTGGTATCTAATATAATAGCATTTTTCTTTCATTTTCTGTTATTGAAGAAGCATGCTAAATAAGGATTACCATGAGAGTATTTGAACTATAAACAGTATTTTAGTTTAGGTCCTAATACATTCAAAATTTTATGTGGCTTGGTTTTATTTCTTGATTCCCAACAATACCTTTCAGATTGACATTTCAGATTGATGGCTGTTGAAAACATGGAACAAGTTGACAAGGTGATATTTAAATCTTTTCTTCCTTATTTTCAGGCTTTTTATATGTATTTGTCATTTTTGATAATACTCTCAGTTGTCTTGTATTTTAAATACTAAGCAAGTCCTTGGAATTAAACAGTACCCTTGTTACTGAATGTAAAAAGTGCGTTTGCTGTTGCGTAATTGTCAGTATTGGCTATGACAAGGAAGACAGATTTAAATGTTAGTTGGCTGCGAATATCCATCTACCTTGTAGGTAGCAAGAAAAAAACCTTTCAAATTGTAACTACAAAAGAGGGAAAGCAGAGGCTGAGTCAACGGTTTGAACTAAAAGTCCATCAGATACAAGGAATAATTAGAAACCATGTCCCCCACGCTTGTGAGTCAATGTAATTACTTGCAGGAGGCTCCAAGCTATAGTTTCTGCACACTCCCACCTTCAGGTCCACTGCCTGATGTAGTGTCACTCATCCCAGTATATTCCATGCTTCTCCTATCATATAGGCCAGTTTCTGCTTAGTTTTCAACTGAAGAGGTTTAATGAGTGACCCACCTTATGATATTCCTTTGTAAGAATTCCTTTGTGGATATCTTCCTCAATACCTCCCAGATGGTTTAGTATCAGAACATGGTAGAAGCTGATGGGAGCAGATGTGACCTAGAAAAATTCCGAATCAAGTAAGCGGAGAAATACATTCACTCATGTTATTTCTTTCTTCTGTTGACTTAGAAAACCAAAACAAAATAGCAGTAGTTGCAAGTTTGTGGCTGATGGAGCTGGTAAAAGATTGTCTGGAACAGAAAAATGCTGGTTAGGAAAGAACAGAGATTTCAGAACCCTTCAGCATCTTCCCCTTTAACATCTTACTGCTGAGAGACTGAGTATCTGCACCCTCAGGAGATGCAGGCAATGAAAATCTCATGATTAATGTGACTGCCTTTGCCACCATGGGCGTTTTACACCATTTGATATGCAAAACACATTTCCATACTCTGAGTTTTCTGTGGTGCTTAGCCTCTGCCTTGCTCATAAGTACACTGGAGACTTTAAATTGACTTAGGCGGCAGCAACTAGGTCTCTTATAAACATTTAAATGGTGTGTTTTACTGCTCAAAGAGTACAACTTTGTGTCCTTTAAACACGGACAGGTGCATGTTGTACAGGCAAAGTGAGTCACCCACCTAAAATCAGTGGTTTAAGGGCTGGCCACCGCTAATTGTTTGGCATGATTTATAGCTAACCGCATTGTGCAGTAAAAGGGGTGACTTGCCCCCCAGAAGTATAGAGAAAAGGGTCCATTAGCCTAGCCTCTGAATTTTTACACAGCTGCATTTAAAGAAATCCCACTGTTAGCATTCTTGGCCATTAACATTCAATACAAATGTTTCCTTTCTGACAGCATGGACATTTTCTAGCAAATATATAAAGCTGTTTCTGACCTGCATGTTGTGGGTTGTTATTTAAAAAGCCTGTCATTCCTCAAAATATTTTTTTAATTCAATGGCTGAAATTACTAGTTTTAAAGATTAAGGCTAAGGTCTTTGTCTTTGCTTAGTGTGATTTTTCAAAAAATTCAGTAAAACATCTAGTGACTGTGCAGTGTTTTAAAAGCAAATATTCTGAAGAAATATTTAGCACAGAGTAAAATTGCATTGTATTGGTGACAGTTTTAATTTCATGATTAGATTGCTAGGAACATTAGCTGTTGGAGAAACTCAATTTTGGCTTCAACAATTAGGTGGTAAATGCGTCTTAACTGCAAGTGGCAACTGAAATACTTTCTCAGAAAAATAAACACTTTGAAGCATTGAGTGACTCACAGAAGCACAAAGAGGATTGAGAACTTTTCACCTGTATAGTGGTGTTATGACTCCAAAAGAGCAGCTGAAAACTGTCTGGTGAAAATGATTTTGGACATCTTGATAGGGCTTTTACAATGGCTTAAAGTAATTTAAAATGTCTATGTTGTTGTTGCTGACAACATTAGGGAAAAAAAGGATGCTATTTTGGCAGTACCCCAACTTGGAGAATAAAAGCCATTGCAGTACCCTTTCCGTTTGAGCTGATTCTGAACAGAAGCCCTCATTGATTGGTTCCACTCACATTGTCTTTACATTCTGTTCCCCAAAGAATTGCGCACCTGACTTCATAGCACTTGATAAGCTTTATTTTTATCACACTAGTATAAATACTGTCATGTCCAACTTGTCAACATGTTTTACTGTGATATTTGTGAGCGCTTGAAGGAAGGAACCATTTTTACACCTTTCATAAAAAACTGTATGGCAAATTCCTACTCATATCCAATGTTTCTGGGTATTCTGCCAGGAGAAATAGATACTTGCAAAAAACTTTAATCATCAATCCAAGATTTAAGCATTTGTGGGCTTTTTTTTACAGATTTCTAGCGGGTATAGACAGCTATTGAAAGACAGGTATCTTATTTCCTACCTGTTTCTACCTGAATTATCCCTAAACTCCAGATGTACAAGCCGAAACAAATTTTTCAACACAGAAGAGGCAGTGTCATCACTGCAACCAATGTAGCACAGATTCTGGCAAAAGTAACTATACAAGCTTTGTTTGGGCTTTGAGGGGTCAGGGGTAAAGCAAAAAAGTCTCAGAAAATATGTTCCTCTGTACGTGACATGATGAAATCTTATTTAAGGTCTGGAAAAATCAGTTTTCACTTGTGGTTCCTTGCCTAATGCTAAGCTATGCTGCACTGTATGTAAGGGGTAGGTGCAGTTCTTTCAATCAGCTAGGTCTTCTGAGAGGTGTCGATTGTCTTCACATCGCTTTGATGCTCTGTCACTCAGTCTTGCACTGTGGCGGCCCTGAGATTGTACTATGTGAATCACCGGTTCTGCTTATAATACTGTCTAAGCCACTACTAATAAGCAGGGCTGAGAATGTAGATTTATTTCCCTTTTACCTCACCAGTAACAGCATGAACCGAGGCAAATAGATACTTTTTTTCAAGAAAGAAAACTATTCTGTAGTTTCAGTTGGTGGCAGTCTCCAAGGATTGAGAACAAATTATTTGCATTCCACTGAAAAGTCTCAGGATTTGCTCAGCAGACCACAACTTGATTCCTCTCCTTCTAGTAACCTTGCAAGAAGACATAAGTGAAGCGGTTTGTTTCAGAAGAGATATCTCAATGTAAGACAGGTTGACAGATAATTCTGCTAAATATAAAGATGCATGAATATGTGACTTAGAGGCAGCACCTGGTTATTGTGTCAAGACCTGTAAAATCATATACAGTGATGAAATAGGCACCTACCTTTGCAGGATTCACAGAATTTCTATTCTAAATACTACCAGTAAATAACACTGAGCAGCAGCCTGCAATAAGTTCAGCATCTGCATTGAAGGACTTAAAATAACAACTGTACTGTGTTGAAGGAAGGGAGCAGGAGAAATCAAAGGACATTGCCAGACAATCTTAGAAAGTGACTATGGTCAGACTAAAGAGAAAAAGAAATCCCTTTATGACCCCTGGTAATTTGACTCAGAAAAAAGCCCCTACCTGACCCTGAGTCCGCTGTTCGGCTTAGTTCTGGAAATCACAACAGGACATGTACATTGCACCTGCTGACTGAATGCAATGCATTAGCAGTATCGGCACAACGTGTCTACACTGTGTAGCTGTAGCCAACCTCCAGAGCTTCTGAGAAAGAGAAAACTTCTTTACAGAAACTGAACTATGCCTTAAAGGCAGAGAGGAGCAAATTCTGCTTAGCCACTGAAGAAGACCAGCATTAACCTTGCAGCGCAGGAAATAATATAAACATAGGACAGATAAAAAGTCTTCTTTCAATCCTGCTTGGCTGTATTAGCGCTACTGAAATCCAAGGATCCAGTGTGGTTATCACTAATCAGCTATACACATGTGACAGAACTCCTCCCAGAAGATATCCGTCCATCACTAATGTTATGCTTGCATGTATAATGCATTGCTCTATGGAGATAATGGCTCGAGCTCCAGGCACCATGCAGCCACGTTAGGGAGGTGATGGTGGGCAGGCCTTATTACCCTGGGAAAGGCACCGTGCTGACCCCATGCAATGCTTCCACCACTACCTCTCCTTGGATGTGGCCCAGGGGTCCTCTCGTCTCACAGGGAGCTAAAACAAGGATTCAGCAGCACTTGGGAATGTTGCACAGTAACATAAATCAAGTCCCCTTGCCAGGAGTAGTGCTTAATTGGAAATTTGTGGAAGCAGACAGTGAGATTTAAGCACAGGATTAAAAGGCTTCCCTGAAATGAGGTGAGTATAAAGGTGTGTTAATTTTTTAATCAAAGGGCTAAGAAGAGAAATATATAACAGATATATAAATGAAATGACAGGAGGCTCTAAATGGGTATACCTTTTGAAGAAGGTATTTTGCTGTGTAAAAGAATGCCCATTTTTTCCCCCAAATTGTATTGGCTTTTTTTTTCTGAAATGATCAATCTTATAAATGACTGTACTCTCTTGCTACTTGTTATTTTCACTCCCCTCACTTCTGATTGAATCTCCTAGGCACAGATCCTTAGTGAACTTCGGTGCAGTCTTTCTTATGTACTTCCTTCAGTGTCAGGTTTGGATCCCAGCACGACGTTCTGAGCTGAGCCACGTAGCCCAATGGCTCTCACAGTGAACATTAGGCTACGGTCTTCTTCTGCCAGCCAGGCTAATTCAACCATCCCAGCTGGGCTTAGCACCTGTTATCCATTTTCCTCCAGGAACTGAGCACTGGCCTGATTAGACTCGCTTGAAAAGGCAGCATTGTCAAAACACCAGCCATGTTAATCGTCATCAGAAATATTGCCTCGGGGGGAAATGGTTTAATGCAACAAATACCCCTAACCACATATCTAGCCATGTGTTTCCCTACATTAGCTCAACATTTTATTTTATCTGCTTCAGTTTATTTTCACTTCAGGGCTGGAGAATTAGGCCTACTTGCTGCTATCCCAGTATGTGTGCTGGTTGTGTATCAGACTCCGGTGACAGCACACTTGCACGCTCCTTTTTTCCTTCCTGAGGCTAGCATGCTTAATACTAAACAGTGCATCATAAAAACACATACAATAATTCCAGCCTTCCATGGATGAATTCCAGCTGGTTATTTTCATTGGTCTTCTTATGGCTTTAGAATCAAGTCTAGGTTTGTTCCCAGATGTAGCTAAAACAGCCAGTTGCTTTCGGCAGCAAATTGCTGGCAAAGGAGAGAGGGGAGAGAGATCAGTAAAACACTGAAGCCAACGTTCTCTCTAGCTAATGCCACCAATGCCAGCTGGTGAACCGTGCTACTCTGAATATTGAACTTCAGAATCTCCTAACCAACGGGCCAGACAATATTATCTTAACTCTTTTGAAGGAGTTTATTACAGTTGTCTTATCTTTAGTTCTGTTTTATGTTGTGACAATTCTTTCCTTTCCAGTCTCCTTTAACTCTGCTGCATATATTCTAATATGGAGTACTAAACAGAGGTACGCATTGTTACGTGAACTTTCAACCCTTCTTGATAAGCATCTAGAAGGTTGAGGAAGTGGCTGGAAATAATATATATATGTATAAAAAAATATCATATATATGTGTGTGTTATATATATGTCAGCTATAATTATGCACCAGCAGCATGGTGCCCTCCAAGCTTAACTGGAACATATTAATCTGAATGGGAAATTATGTTTGGAGAGAAAAATGCCATTACTGAATGACAGCCTAATTGCTTTCTGAAGCACCTAGATGTTCATTAAAAATCCCCACTCCAAATGTCAGTTAAGCAAGACTCTGGTTAGCCAATAAACCTGAAATGAGCTCACTTCTAAATCATCATGTTACAGTTTAATTCAAATGTACATTAAAGCCCTGATCCAGCAAAGCATTTAAGCATATGTTGAAGTCAATGGGATTACTCGTACATTAAAATTTAAGCATATGTTTAAATACTCCGGTGCACTAGATTAACCTATATTCTGTTCGCTCTCCTGTTGGCCAAAACTTTGCATTTATCTCTCTACCTTTCATTTCCAATCCCTTCCTATTTCCTCTCACTGGAGATTAGTAGCTTTCAATTAGCTCGGTCTGAATTTTTCTCTAGGGTAGGTATATTTCATCATATCAAACCCTCCAATTTCTCTGCTGGCCTTGCCGCTGTGTGTCTGACATCAGCGCTCATTGAGCCAGTGATCAGCCTTGTTAGCTGGCTCCTCATACTGTTTGTGTTGTATTGTAAGCGCCTTCCCTGGCTGTGCTCGTGCTGCTGCGTGCTGCTGCGGCAGCTCAACTCCGTACTGCTCTGGCCGCTGCCCTCCCTTTTTGAGGGTTGATATCGAGGGCTTTCAGCACTGCTCTTGCTGCTGTCAGTTGTTCTGCTGTCTTTTCTCTTCCTTGCTGGTAGATTACCTTTTAACAAAGGAGAAAAGGTTTTAAGTATTTAAAGGTCAGTAAGGGCTGAGGGCTGATTCCATGCTAACCAACTGTCCATGGTGAGCCATTTTAGTTTATGACCAAACTGCATGAGGACTTTTACAAACTTACATGACTGCCCTAGGAGTCTCTGGATCGCTGCCATTCTATAAATGCCCTACTGCTTCATATGTTCATTTGCTTATCATGTTTTTGAGTATTTCCATCTCATTTCCATTTTTTCACAAGACAAACAGACTTTCCGTTACAAGATACCAAAACCAAGGAAAAGAGCAAACCATGGAAATGAAACTTCTAGAAATCCTGGGAAATTTTGTTTGAGGTCTTCAGATTTATTTCTATGTGTACGTATGAAAAATAGTACCAGTGTGTGCCTTGGAAAACAAATTTTCCTAAGCCAATGAACCACCTTAGGAAATAAATTACATTTACATGATGAAACTAGAAAAGATAAAGTTTAATAAAACACATTAAGTCTGCCAGTGAAAAGCTGACCAGTACAATATTTATGAAAAAATATACAGTGACTCCAGCCCAGGAGAAGGACTTCCACAGTTGCCTTTGGGAGACAACCAAGTCAATTTAATACATGGTAGTGAAATGATGAAGCAGGACAGGGACACAAAAGTGTGGAGAATCATGAGGTTACCACCTTGGTGGCTTGGTACCTATTGTAGGTCATTCATGATATCTGACACATAAGAGTGGTCTGCCAGAAGGAAACATCAAGTACAAAAAACAAAGAACAGTGATTCTGTTCAAATCGAGCTACTGGAGTTCATGGCCCATGTACTATTTTTGAAAAGGTAGTTATGCTAAATGTAAGAGCTGCATTTCACACTGTTTCAAGGACAGACAGGCAAGGGAGATAATATCACAGCTATGTTAAGGTTGCCTTCAGTTTACACTGCCTTCAGCACAGGACATCAATCTGGGAAAGTCCAGCATCAATCCTGCCCTGAGTTTCCCCTGACTAAAGAGATTTTTATTGTAAAGGAAAAAAAAAAGGAGAAAGTCTGAAACTGGCATTTGTCACAGCTAACTTTAAGGGCTACAACACAGGTTTCTACATCTGAGCTGGTTGTGTAGGCTTCCATTGCAGTCAACAAAATTTTTGTTAGTATAGTCAGTGGAGTTTAGGGTATGATTCATGTGACAAAACGTAGGTGTCTACTTTAGGCTGAGATAAATTATATCCCGTTGGGTGAAAATTCTGGGAAGCCTGAGAGTGAGTGACTGAGATGTAAACACCTGTGTTGCAAACACTCACACCCAGTCAGATGTAAGCCGTCCCAGCTGACATCGAAAGAATCTGGGAGCTTTCAAAAAAGAATACAGCGTAACTGTGTAATATGTTGTCAAAAACCTGGTATGGAAAAAAAAAAGGGGGACAAAGAAGAAAAAGTCATATTTCTCCAGTGATTCAAAGATGACAAAGATCCATCACAGACTGGAGGCATAAGTGAGGATGTGGAGGAAGATTCCTCAGCCAAGAACAGATCCAGCTCAAAGGAAAAAAAATAAAAAATAAAATAAAAAAAAGAGACAAGGTTGCAAGAAAACAGCATGACAACATTTCTTCTAATCATATTCAACAGATAGCATCACTATCAATTATTGGGGGGACTAAGGGAAAGGTGGAGCAAAGCAGTGCTTGATGGAAGACAGAATAGTCCTAGAATGCATGAACAGAAAAATTCTCAGTTAAGGGAAGAGGGATTACAAAGGGAAGAGCAGAGACAGACAGAAAGGTTGCTGGCATGAATACCATAGGAGGTGGATGCTCTGGGGATAAAAAACAGTTTACAAATGTCCTCCATCATCCCACGCTGTAGTTTTGCGCTTACTCTATAGTCTTATTTTGGCTTTGCTATGAGGGATGGTACCTTTTCTTTCACACACTACAAATGGAATCTGCGGCAAATTTGTGACTGTGCCCTTCAGTGTCTTCCATTCCTTTGTTAGGGAAAATATCAAAGGAGATGCATGGACTATTGTCCATGTTTGAAGGAAACACATTTGATTAGTTTGGGAGTGCTGTTCCACACAGACAAGAAGTGCCCATTTGCATAGGATAAAAGTTTACTACCAGACAGGCTGTATAATTTGGAGAAATGGACTGAGTAGTGACCAGCACCTCTGAGTGGCACTTCTGGTTTTCAACCAATAGGAAATTAAATGACATGTAAACTTCAGAGAGCTAGGAAGGAGAGGGATGTGGTACAATGCCATCCTTTTGTAGAAGTAAGACTCGCAACAGATGCCTGATTAGCCTCAAAGACTCTTCTTGTTGTATGTGGCAGAAAGATATGTTTCAGAAGCTGTGGATCAAAGGAGTGCAACAACTGCCAGGAGTTTGCCTTGCTTTCAAGGTGCTTCAGCTGGGGAAACAGAATGAAAGAGAAAGAGCTGATTCAGATCTATCAGGTCTCTCCACCTCTCCCCTTGGTAATTTCCTCGCATTAGAGGGATCCCCAGGTAACAGGCTACACCAAGCTTCTGTCTGCAATGTGTTGTCATTATCGGTGTAAGCAGTGGGAGGAACCACAAGAGATAGGGCCGTCCAATATTTTAATTAAGTTAATAACCTACTCCACAGAAGGAACATATAAAGAGGATTGTGGGAGTTTCCATGACACTCCATTTCCTGTGGCACCAGGAGCAGAAGGCAAGGGCTTAAGCAAAAGTCGACCAACTGTGAGCAAAAGTTGAGGTTAGGAAGAAGGGAGTATAGTGGCTTACAGTACTGACCTCTGCAGTTGTATTAAGAATGATTTTTAATTATAACTTTTAATAATAAAACCATTGCAGATAACACCTCTAATTGTATTGTTGAATGACTTGAAGGATTAGGAAAAGCTTCGGAAACACTTTCTTATTTTCATTTTGTGGACCTCAGCCATCAGATATAACAGATAAAAAAAAGCTGCAGTTTTTAGCTTTAAGGAAGCGCTCTTTGCAAGTTCTTGTAGCTTTTCCCTTCCTGTTTTCAAAGATACTTTCAAAAGAATTGTGTGAGAAATTAGACATCTCTGAGTACAATTTGTCTTACATTTCTGCTTAATATGTGTGTGGCAGGACGGAACTCACAACCCAAGAAGAGATGCCTGCATGCCCCAAGCAGAATGTAGTTGGCTTTGTCCATAGTGTGAAAGTTAAGTTAAGGCAGCATAATATAAAACACCCATGGGTGGCAACATCACCAAAACAACCACAGGAGTTTCTCCCGCAGCTCTACCTCCTTCAGCCCTGGGAATGTCCCTCTGCATCAGGGCTTCATGTTCAGAGACATCAGAGGATGGCAGGAAGTCATCAGAGGATCCCTTTCTATGGGATTTTTCTTCTCCCCTCTAAGATTCCTGCTCTTAGACGGGAACACAGTGTTTGCCACTTGTTTAAAACATCCGCCTAATGTAGTGAAACAATTTTGCACAATGTAAAGTAGCAAGTATGCATTTTGCAAATTAATTCTACTTCGGATTTTTTCATCCATAGAAGAGGAAAAATATCAGATTTGTAATTAACGTGATGAACACCATTAAGTTTTGCCTCAAGTGGTGGTTTTATGGCAGGATTCAGACTAGCACTTTTGCTCTTTCCTCCTGAGTTCAAAATGACCTTATAAAAGCATAACTGTCTGGAGGAAACTATGTCCTTTCAAGGAGCAAAAAGGACAAACTCATTCATTCCTATTCCATAAATCAACCTTCATGGAAAAACAATATCTATCTGTTCAGCATAATAGCTGGCAGTTCACAATGTCCAGAAAGAACTACTTTTCACATCGAACATTTTGGAACCCTTTTTTTCTAACTGTCTTTGTCACATCTGATTCTGATGCAGAGGGAGCTGTTTGCTATGAGATTAAATTATCTCAGTGCTAGAACAAGAAGTGGCAAGTGTCTCCAGGTTTATGATAATGGTTTCATATTAGGGAAGATAAGCTGTCTGAAGTCTAAGTTTAAGAAACTTCAGTCCAAAAGTAGGATTATGACCAGCTTTTTCTAATTGGTATGTTGGTTTTTTTTTGGATTTTGGGTGGGGTTTTTTTGAGTACAGTATCTTTTTTTCTTTATTATCTAGCTTAATATATCTGAATTTCAGAAAAGAAGAATTTTTACGGCATTTAGGGTAAGTGCTCCAAATAATATTAACAGAAATTACTAGTTACTTTTTAAAATTATGGCAACTGTATCCTTTTGCTTTCATAAGCATTGAAATCCTGTACAGTGTCTGGTATTTCCAGGTATGCTTAGCTAAATTTGAGAAAATCATGAAATTTCCTAACCGGTTAAGGAAGTGAATAGACTTACATCAGAAAAATTGTCCTAAAGAAGCTATTTCAATAGATAAAGACAAAACCATGCCACTTTCATTTTTAAAATAAGAATTATAGAAAAAAAAAGTTGTCTAGTTAATCCATAATAGAAAATCTTTTCACATTCTACATCTTTATTTAGGGCTGTTACTATTTCTAAGTTAGGACACATCACAGAAGAGCCATGGTCATAGCTAGCGGGTATAGCTAATGAGCTTGAGGGCTATGTCTGTATTAGGAAAGCAAAGGGGACCAGGATGTCATCTCTGTCACTGAGGCCAACTGGCATGGAACTGTCTCTGTAACATCAAGCCCACATCCAAAACAGCATAGCCTCGTGTAAACTACTTACTGTGCATAGCCCCTAGTGTATGCCATCTCCTTCACCATGCCCAGGGATTTTTTGGGTTGTTGTCTTTGTATCATAACCAAATGTGTCCTGGAGGCTGTTCTCACAGTGCAAGCACACATATAACCATGGTGCCCAGCAAAGTTTCCTGTCACTGCTTACCTTTCTAGCATAGATGTAGACAAAGGCTCATAGTGTAAGATAACCTTTTTTTTCCTCTCCTTAAGTACTTATTACAGACCATATGCTTGTCCTTTGTTAGAGTGTGAGGGAAGCCTGCTGCATCAACAGTCACTAAGAGTATTTGAAATCCTGTGCCCTGGATGGCTTTTTTGCATCTTTTTGTGTGCATCCTGCTTCTCTGTGCCAAGTTAGGATCTTGGACTAGGCTATATGGTCAACATGATAAACGACATAACTTTTGAGCAAGATTTCTCCAACCCAGGGGCTGGTAAGGAGAATGCAATTAAGTAAATACGCCTTTCTCTGTGGAATCCACTTTGCTTAGTCACACAGAGATGTTTTGTGGGTTTTTTTTTCACCTTTAGGACTTTCACATTGCTGGGATAAGGAAAGCGATTCCCTTAATCATGCAGAAAATATAGTTTTGATTGATGTGTAATGAAATAGTTGCAACAAAGAAGGAGTAAGTCTGCATATAAAGCAGAACATCATAGGGCCTCCAAAGAGAAGGAAAACAAAATTGACTTGTTTAGACTTTCCTAGAGCCATCCCCTTTCCCCTCTGTTATTCAAGTCTGGCACAAGCTAGAAGGCGTATGGGCCAACAATTCAGCATTTGATTGATTTAACTGGAAGCTGTTAGTTTAGGACTTCAGAAGAATTGAGACATGTAAAAAATGTACACTTTGGGACCTTATTCTTGAAAAAATCTTCCTGGTTCTTTATTTCTGGTGTAGTTGTTAGGTATCATTTTACAGCAGGGCTTGATTTATTGTCACTCTTTCAAGCTTTAAGGTTTTACCATATTTCATTCAACTCACTAAGTAGTAAAATACACAATTGAATACCAATATTTAAGCTTTCTTCCTCATGGTCTCTTAAGAATTTTTAACCTAATTTAATAGTGAAGATTCAAAATCAGACATTTCATGACCAGTAATGTAAATGAATAATATGACTAATGTATTACAAGCCTCCTTTCCACATTTTATCTCATATTGTGACTACCAGTGGGTAACTTTGAATCAAAGTTAATATTAAAATATAATTCAGCTATAAACAGAGAAAAAATATCTTTCATGTGTGTGAGCACCAAATTTATGTTTACCTCTAACTAGCACTTTATATGTATTCGTCCAAAAACTTTTATTAGGCACATTTGGGAATATGACTTTTAGTTATCTGGTGGAGATACGCTGTTTAAAACCAGAATAAAAGGAAAACAAGTATGCACCAAGGTGCTAGTGAACAAGCACATATCTATGAACTATTCACACAACAGCTTCTAGTTTGGTACTGGAACTGTGGCGGTTTGCCAGTTCAATCTACTTTACCTCTGAAGTACAGGGTACTTGTGAGCAAAATGCTACTGTAGTATCTTTTCCAGATATGGAAGGAATTATTTACATCACTTTCATGATCTGCTTCCATTCTTGATGAATCAATCTGTATTTCGTTGTCCTATGAAAAACACACAGTTCCATTCCTTATCCTTAAACATTTCCACTTCATATGCATGTGTGTCTAGAATTATTGTTCTGGACATGCATGATGTTCAAAAAAGACATTTGAAGGCAAAAACTCATGCTGAAATATGGGTATACAAACCTACATGGTTTAATCATGATCCAAAGAGTGACTGTCTTCATGTGGGTAATGGCAGAAAAAAATAATTTGCTGCATGTTAGATGGCAGCCTAGCAAAAAGAGGGAATGAAAAGCTGAAGTCCATCGATTTCTCAAGCAGAGACAGAACAAAGATGCCTGCTTTAGAATAAAGAAGGATAAAGAACCTACACAGTTTATTCTTGACTCTGTATCTGTGAATTAAAGGTATTTGTATTTCTTAAAGATCGTTTGACTTTGCCTCATTCTAGGTATCTTGAAGATAGCAGGTAAAGTTTCTAAAGTCAAGATAAACACTCTCCAGACTTTTAAGGTATGACTGACTCTATGTATGCAAGTCACTCCTTGTTTGCGTGGAGCACTGCTGTGCCTGAAATTGTGTCTCCAGTATAATAGCTATTTCTCCCTAAATAAGTTAGGGAAAATAAGCTGATATGAAATTTGTTGATATGTTGGATGTATCGACTAAGTAAGTTGATATGAAATTTGACATTTTCTATGTATGATCTGAAGTAGAACTAAAAGAATATTTTTTTTTTTTTAAATGCAAGGAGACTACATTTTAGAGAAAAAAAATATAAGGACAAATGAGGTGTTTTTTCTTGAATCACATGCAGCTTTCTGTGCTGTGGATTTCAAACTACAGGGCATATAGTTTTAGATCCACTCACAGCTATCTGTAGCATTTATTATGCCCATATGTAAACACTCAAAAAGAGAACTGACAAGATTCAGGGAAAACTGCCAAGTTATATAAGACTTAAAATGACAAACTGTTGACATACTCTACAATTAAGGTTCAGATTGTCCCTGGCAATTGAATTTGTGCAGTGGAAGGACTTGGGGGAGGAAAAGGGTACAAATATTCACATATGTGAGCTCCATACAAGGACAAGAGAAACGGTAGTCTCAGCAGATGCTCTGTCTGGAAGGTTTTCTGCAACGTTCCTGATACCTAAAAGGAACAGGGAGGGTATGGGATATGCTGCTGCTTTTCCTGTGCCTCACCCCTACCAATGCACTTTTTGACAAAGTGGACCAGATGAATGAGAACTTCCTTAGTGTATTTCCACTGTGTATAACCTCTGCATATCAACCCAGCAAACTTTTTATATTCTAGCATATGCATATTCTTACTACGTTCCATCTTTTTTCCATGGAATAATTTTCTTGAGCTCTGCTCCCAGATCTCACTTTCTCTACATGTAAATGTCTGTTGTAGGCTCATGAAGAAGCTAGCTGACTGACTTTGTCTGCCCCAAAGCATGGCAAACGACCAACTTCACTACCTTGCCAATATGAACCTTCCCTGTCTCACACTCCACACACTGTAAGCTTTCCAAGGCAGACATGATTTTTTCCCCCAATGTATGAACACTTAGAATGTCACAGGTACATCCTGACTTCAATAAACCTTATTATAATTATTTATCCTTATAGTAAAGAGAATGAGTTTGGCAGCTTATGGATGAAAGATGAAAAAAAATCTGCTGGTAGTTCCCTCTCTTCCACGGGGATTTAGATACTTGCACTGATTTTTGTTGTCAACACTGAATAGCATAGCAAGGTGACTGTTCTCCATATCACTGTATCTGAAAGTATTTATAATTTTATACATTAAAAATAGCACCTTGCACTTCAGAACCGATGCGAATGGGTACCATATTTTCCATGAAAATTTGTAAATCTGCCATCTTCTCATTTAAATCCCACCTTAGTCATGACAACACTACCATCTGGCAGAAATTAAAGAAAAGGTAAGCTAAAACAAATGATCCGAGCTTTATGTTTTATGTTACCTCACCCTCCAGCCCTTGAGGCAACTCTGTTTCTGCTTCATCTACCCCAGCAGTCTGCCCTATATGTAGTTCTCACACACACAAGTAAATGTTAAAGAACAGTATTTTGCTTTAATACATTATATTTCAACAGTGTTTGCTCTTATGGGATTTAAACAGCTTATTTTCTGAAACATATTGCTCGAAGTTGTGGGGTTTTTTTTCTGATTGATTTTTCTTCACAATCAAGGCACCATGTTCTCTGTAGATATCTGGGGTCAATGCTCTGTTGCTAGGCAGTGGGGATTAGTGGCTCTTTATCATGCTGGATTATAGGAAACCTCGTAGAATCGGCTGCAATTTGGGACCCTGGAGTCAGTCCCACCATTCTTTCTGCTCAGTTGTGTAGTTGCCTGGTTGCAACACTATTTTCAATTTTTTGTGTTTCATAAACATTTTCAAACTGCTGTCAGACTGGATGCAGGCAGCACAGCTGAGCACTATTATCCCAGTGATAACTACTATGAAAAGAATGTTTCAGGTGTTTTGGCAATTGTTCAAGTTACATGCTTTTGAATCAAATTAAACTTCCTTACTGTCTTAGCTGCTCTTGGAGACAGAAGGAAAGGGTGGACTGGACATCTCCTTCTGCTTCCTCTTGGACATCCTTGCTCGGCTTCATGGATCTGAGCGCTGCACGCTTGGGATGACCAGAGACAGCTAAAGGTCTTTAAGTTGTTTATTTCAGGAAACAATTATTGAACTTGCTTTTTGAACTACAGCAGTTAGCATTGACCAGACACGTTTCCCTCTGTATTAAGAAGTGTGTGAGCATCATTATTTGGAAGCTAATAGTCAATAGCTGGTCACTCAGATGGTAAAAAATTAGCAACCTGTCAGATGTCTGGATCTTCAGTGTATGGCATGTGGGACTGAGCTAGCAAAAGTCTAAAAGGCCTGCTACACAGGGATGGACAATTCTTCCGTCCACTGTAATATTCTAGTACTTACCAAACACATCTCCTCATTGATGTACCATGGACAAAGATTTCCTTATTTTGTGTTCTGAGGATAACAGTAATATAAAATGTATTTTCTAATGACTGTGACATTCCTGTCCCTGTGGCTTCATGGTAGATCCAAAGCTGCTCCTCTGGATGTGTGTGCGGTGCATTGAGGAGAGTTTGACCTTACAAGGTAATTTCATCTTGTTCATTGGATGCTACTGCCTGTGCAGGCAAGCACTGTGGTGATTTATTGGGGAAATTTTTATTTAATGTTCTCAGAGCATGTGTATATGTTGGAAACATCTTTGAGAGGCTACTTTTTGCCTTTAGAGTTTTTGTCATGGCTTCAGTGTCACATGTCCCAGGAAATACCTTTTCTTCATTTGTCTGCTAGCAGTTTATAGGTATGGACATCTCATTGACAAGTGGTGAGATGAGACTGAACTTGCTCTGTCTTGTGAGGCAAGATACTTCAGGGTTTCTTGATGAGGCTGCAAATAAATACATAATATCAAGGCAGGAACAAACTCAGAGTCTATGAATTTGCTATCAAGATCAAGTCACAAGTGGCTCATGATTATGCACCAGCATTTAAGTAAGATGGAGTTACTCTATTAGGATAAAACCGGAGCAGTAGAGAACATGTGGTAAGCAACCAGCAGTTGGGATTGGAAGTACAGTCAGAACAGATTTGAAATGTTTATTCAAAATAGAGATGCATCAACACAAATCTTGTAGTGGATTACTGATTTCAAATATGGTTATGGATTTTCTAAAGCAGGAATTAATTAGAAAAGGTTATCTAAATATGAATATAAAACAGATTATTCGCATAAAGCTAATGCATTTTGATTTATACTGAAACTAATTTTCTTTTGTAAATAAAGCCCTAGATTGTAGGGTCTACACACCCAGGTCTCTAGAACTAGGTATATCTTGTTTACTAATAGTCTCTATATAACCTGGAATAATAAAGGACTGATACTTGACTAGTGTTACTGAGAGATATCATAACATACGTTTGAACAAAGAGAGTAAACAAAACCAAGATGAATAGTAAACAAATGTAATAGAACCTCCAAGAACCTCAAGTTTTAGCTAGGAAAAATCTGCTTGCTATTATTTTCATTTTTCAGGGTGATTTATTTGTATTGGAAGTATACATACGACACAGGTTTGCTGTTCTGCTTTTCCTTTCTCTACAGCAGAAACAGCAACTCTCATTTGGCAATCCTATTAATGAGTTATCTTTCCTTTTTTTTCATTGGTTAAGTTACACCCAGGAGCATTGATCAGCCACTGTACATTCTATATTAATATAGATGGAAAAATGTCACATTCACTAGAACTGTGTTCTTTACCTCAATTTGAATCCCAAGACATTATTTCTGCTACTTGCCTGCTATGCATTTTATTAAACCAATATCCACTAATGAATTTCTACCATAACAGCAGATGGCTTGCTGGCAGAAAGGAAGCTTTGCAAGAAATAATTTCCTCTTCTCTTTGTCCCACCAAGTTTCAATCTACCTTTTAAGATAATTTTTAGAAACACTCAATACCCTGATTATAATTCTTTATCATGTAATTGATTAGATTATTTTTGTAATTCCAGGCAATTTAATTCAGGTAATTGTAGTTTAGAATAATCTTAGGTCACCAGCTCCCCACATGGTCTGACATCCCAGGCCAGCCTTGTCCCACCCTCGTCCCCAGGGAGGTGCCTGATCGCGGGGGCTGCCCCTGGCTGCCCTGCTCCTTGTCTGGGGCAGTGGGACGGGACGGGCTGCCCTGCCACAACACCCTGGGGAGTCCCTGCCACTCCTAGTCCCCAGGGAAACCTTATCCCACACAGCACCCTGACATAATGATATTAATATGAATGCTTTTCACTGTTTCAAAATGCGTGTGTCCATCTGTTCTTGAAGTTATGCTCAAAATGTGAGAGGAACACCCTGCCTTGGAAAGCCCATGTAAAGGGCCAAGCAGCTCCAGGCTGGAAGAAGGTACCTGCAGCGAGCACGTGATGCAGTGCTGTGTCGGCAGAGAAGGTGCGTCTATCTTGGCTCATCAGTATATGCCTTCATAGAAATCATGGAAAGGAAAGCTAAAATAGCATAAAAATATTATCTGCTCAATTTTCCCAATGTAAATTTTGATAATCTGTTCTTAATCTCCACAGATGTTTTTTCTAAGAAACTCCAAGTGCTAGTCCATGAGTTCCCTAATCAACCTGTCCGAATATTTTTCTGTTTGCATAGTTAAGCATATAGCCTATATGACTTTTACTGTTTCTAAGCCAGCTGCTCTTTATCCTACTTATAATGAGCTCCTTTGTCAAGCCTGATGTTTCTACTGTCGGCAAGCATTCATCTTGCTTTACTACAACACATCCAAAATGACAAAGAAAGCCCCCAAGTCCCATCGCAAAAGTCCGTAAAATTGGCCACTTATAAGTGACAATACAATATGTAGGCATTCTACAAATATTGCTCTTCCAAGTAGATAATCAGACAGGAAGTAACATGGGGAAGAAATCCAGGTAATTAAAATGGACAATGTTTTCTGATTCATCTTCCTGCTGGAAGACAGAATTTGCTTACCTTGATGGAGATCACATCAGTTCTCACACTTAAACATAAATCTAATGGAGGGAATCATTGTATTACATATTAAGCTCTTTACCAGACAGTTCTCCATGCTTCTAGAGTCCCACTATTAACCTTGACTCTACGGCTATTCCTAGATATAGAATTCTATTAAAGTGAGAAGAAGGGAGAGCAAATAGTACAAAGTATCAGGAAGAAAAAAATCTTATCTGTAGGGCCAGCACATGTTCCTAACATATCTATTCTCTATTTTCTTTTTTTCCTTTGATGTGTTCTGTGCTTTTTCAGATGAGCGTCCTGATTGGTTTGCTATTGGAAACTTAAGTGTCTTCTTTGTGACCCTGCCAACGGAACTATTTTCTTTGTCAAATTTCTTCATCTCCCTTCCTTTTCACGTCTTCAGTGTGACAAACATTGCTAGCCCCATTAGAAAAGATGTAAACTTTTACAATAGAAGACTTTCAGTGGAGTGGAACATTTTAATTTTAATTTTGCAATCCATAGAACTTTGAATTTATCAAGAAAATTTACCATTCTCTTGCTTCTTTAACTATGTTTATTTGTGCTTCAGCATCAATATTTTCTGTTCATTACTGCCTTTATCCCATGACTATTTTTTTTTTCTATACTGTGAATAAGGTCAAAGTGAGTCCTTTTGGTCAGCATATAAAACACCTATTAAAGTTTTCTAAATTAAAATTCATTTTTGTTTTCAAATTATTGCAGTCTTTCTCACGAATATACACTTATTCCTGTTTAGGTTGTTAGTGATCTGCCTTTAGCTCAGCTGGTGCATGGTTGCACAATGTAGTATCTTTTCTCTCTCTTAATTGGATGGTCTGTGAAACTAACCAATAGCATGTAAATTGCAAAGATATTAATTTTATGCAGAAGATACTCAGTGTGATATTAAGTCTTAGTGAATACAGCATGTATAATTTCTACTGTTTCTGCTTGCAAGTAGAGCTCAAATACTCCACTGCTCATTGACTCTGAAGTAGGACAGTTTCTACAGTCAGATGAAAACACTTCAAAATTTTCATTAATGAAATATTAATTATTTTTCCTAATATTTTTTCATTTCTTGCCATTAGACAAATTCTCACAGGTCAAATCTACAAGTGATGTAATCTAAAGCACATTCTTTGACTCGGCTGAAAAAGTGTTTGTTTGTATCAGCCAAAGACTTGGCCCGTATCTTTGGAAATTCCCATACTGGCAGAACAGTCAGATTCCTCAAGAACTTCGAAACAATTGCTTCTCTTTCTCGACTCTTTGGCATTTCTGTATAATCATTTCCTTCCCTCTCTGCAGTACCTCAGTAGGATGGCTTCTGTAGCAGTTGTCCAGTATTCACAAGGGATGACCTTAAAGCCCTCTTCCTGCAGTTATTCTGACTTGTACTTGAATCACAGAATTACAGAACTGTTGAAGTTGGAAGAGTCATCTTGAGATCTTCTAGTGCAACGCCCCATTGCTCAAGCAGGGTAACCTGGAGCAGGCTGTCCAGGACCATATAGAATTGGATTTGAATATCTCCCTGAATGGATACTCCATGACCTCACTGGGCAACCAGTTTCAGTGTTTTTTGACAGTGAACATTTTACAATCTCACAATATCTTTTTTTCTTCTGTTCAGATGGACTTTCACGTTTTGTAATCTGTTGCTCTTGCCTCTTTTGCTGTCACTGGGCCCCACCAGCTCCCTCTTCTTCATACCCTCAGATCAGGTATTTACACATACTGGTAAGATCCCCCAACCCTTCTCTTCTTCAGGCTGAACAGTCCCATCTCTCTCACCCTCTCATCCTCTAGTCCCTTAATTATCTTCATGACCTTTTCCCAAGTTGCTAATTTTCTTGTCCACATTTATAACCCCTACCTCAAAAAGAACTTCCCACTTGTTTACATTATGGAATCAAAACTTAAGCACATTTTTTTTTTCTTCTGTAGTTGGTTCCTTGTTTAACATTTGTAATAAAATGCTTGAAGCACAGACAACTATTTATACAAAAGAATATTAACAGCAGTCTAGGTAAAACAGTGTCCAGAGATACATAGCACATAACCAGATGCTGCCAGATTTTCATTCTTCAAGCTAAAAAGTAAAATCATATCTTATTTCCATTAGCCACTTAATTACAACCTCCCTCTATCAAATGCCACGTGCTATTATCAATGGCAAAAACCTGAAGCTTATTGGATTGGCAATGTTATGAACTGCATGACTTTAGGATGTTGTACAGCAAAACACACTGTTCAGGAAAAAGAGGAAAGAAAGCACTTTAAAAGCCTTGAACAATGCTTCGTCTTCCCTGAAGCAGCCTAATCTTAATTAAACTCACTTAATTTAATTAAAACTATTATTCAAATGTGCTATCTTGCAATGGAGTTAAGAAGATGGAATGTACCTCTTTTTTTTTTTTTTTTTTTTTT
>VYZM01005142.1:155024-185030 GCA_013398915.1 Dromas ardeola
TTTTTTTTTACTCTTTTCTTCAAAATTAACTACTGTACTTGGGTTATGCTGATCAAATAACTGAGGACTTTGCCCAGTTATTGTGAGGTCAGCACTGTAGGATTCATTAGGGATGTACTGTATTTCTGCTGGAAAAGCTATTATTGCATGCCTTGAAATACAGTGGCATCCAGAATAAATGCTTGGCGCAGCCTGACTCCCACAGATTTTGAGAACCATGTGAGCTGTAAGTTGGTCATGTTCTGCTCAGACCGGCCACTTGAGAACAGCCTGTTCTGCACAGTGGGCTGCCCATCACCATCACTTAGAAATCTTTAAATAATGGACTGATGCCAAGGTAGTATAATCAGACAAGAACAGCTGCAGGGCTCTGCTGGCAGTTTCTGCAGATCCTCCTTGTTTCTTCATCAGGTTATGGGTATTAAGAATTGTGCACAGGCAAGAGCTTAGCATAGGAAATTGCACATTGACATTTAAGTTTACTTGTCAGAAAAGGGTGATTTGGCTCTGTCAAAACCGGCGCATATGCAATAATCATTAGGAGGAAATATCTATTCTCCAGCAAAGTAGGCTTCCTAATGCACCTTCTGCTGGATGAAGGGTAAGTAATGCAAACTCTATTTGAAACGCACTGCCTTTGGTGGAGTAAGGCATTGTAACTGGAGATGTATATAAGTATCTGGTAACTGTCTCAGTGGTTTCCTGGGGTCTTGGGAAAGGCTTCAAGCAGTGAGATTTCAATACCCTCTTTTAGGATGGGTGAGGGAGGGAAAACTGGCATATGCTACACAGACTTTTAGGTATTGTGTTTCATACAGCACTTGGTACAATATCAGATCTAACTGGGAATTAATAAATAAAAGTACTTATTATTTGATAGCTTTACAGATTGTGTCAGCATGGGCTGAGTGAAAAATCCCTTAACTCTACCCCCTAGGTTGTTTCTGTTTCTTTATCCTTTATTCTAGAGTCCTCTAAAGGTACAAAATTTCCTCCCAAAACTTTTTCTTCTCTCTTCTTCAGCTGCATGCACTGACCAGGTACTGTTTGGACTATGAAAATCTCAATAACTACAATTGTTCCAAGCTATGGCTTTTTACGAAACTTAAGAGAGATGTAAATATACACTTATACAGATATTTAAAAGCCATCATGGCTTTTACATCAGCATCACTCTCAGTCAGTCACAGCTTTCCTTCCACTCTACTAGATGCTTAGAATTTCTTCACAGCTCCGTTGTTTTGGCTCCACTGGAAAGGTTCAGGACCTGTCATTGCCAGTTCACAGTGCAACAGAGGTTAAAGAAACTATTTAGCATTTACATTGCTTTATTCAAAATTGTGACGCTGGCTTACAGCACAGCATCTGATGAAAAAAAAAAAAAAAAGATTTCCCAGGAAAAATCAAGTCCTGGCAGCAATAATTGTCCATCAGAAACTGGCATTTGGCATTGAAAACTGTTTGGGAGAAACTGGTTCTCAGTCTAGAATTGACACAATCTTCCTTCTTCTGAAGGTTATCCCGATTACCTTAATTGGGGGTAGACACATGAAATGTAATTCGCTTTCTCTCTCTCACTGATAGACATATACTCGCAGTCAGACACAAATTCACCTTTGACGAATTATGAACCATTTAAAATGAAACTTGACTAACAAGTGAAAATAAGACTGAGGGGGAAAACAGCTGTAATGGATTTTTTTCTACTAATAACAACAAAGCAAGATCATACTCAATAATTTGGAAAACACTTAAGTCTCTTGAAACAGGGGATTGCTTAATTGAGTCAACACATTTATCTCACTTTCTAAGAACCCCAGTGGAGAATATTTACATCAAAGAAGATCCAAAACCTGTTTGTGTGCTTTTCAAATGCCTATTACAAGGTAATCCTTTTCCTCAGACAGATTGAAAGGACACACAGATTGAAAGGACACAGATTGAAATCACACACAACCCTGCTTGTACAAATCATGGATAACTGGGAATTCGCTTCTCCTAGATGATTACTGATTCTTAGGCACTGGATTTTAAGTCACAAGTAAGAGTTTCTGTAGATATTGCCCAATATACCTAGACAGCCACTTCCAGAGTTACTTTTAGAATGACTTTTATAAAGTACAACTTCCTTCTTGGTTGTTGTTACTTTATTGAGCAATTAACTTACTGTTCCTCTTGCACGGATAGCGACTGATTGCAATCTTTTTAGTAACAAATTTTCATAACAAATGGAGGGCTGGTGAATCTTTTTTTTCTAGATGAAATACACTCGATCCTCTCAACAACTTTACAGTATGACACATTTACAAAATCTTTTAGCATTCTCTTTTTCAGACTCTTTCTTATGGTCTGAAGTAAAGAAAACTAAACAAAAAATTCTATCTGAAATCTCACTAGTACAGAATAACCAATTATTGTATTTTAATGTGTCCTTGAAAGAGTTCTGTCTTTTTTTTTCCTGACAGCACCACGAGTTGATAATTTGCTTCTCGACCAATATACACCTGAGATCATTTCCTGCAGCACTGCTGCTTAAATAGGTGAATACACTGTACATTCAGTTTCCCTTCCATAACTGCAATTACCTCAATGAAAGTAATTTTGTCACTTTCAGAATCTCTAATTTGTCAAGATACTCTGGTATTCTTAGAACACCTTTGCAGTCTTTCACATTTTTATGCCATTTGCATATCTTGTAAGCATATTTCCCAATTCTTCCTCCAAACCATTACTGAAAATAGTGGCTTTGGGGCCTGGCAGAAGTCAAGTTCTGGTTAGATTTCCGGAGGATTCTACTTTGGTATGCTTCTAATTTGATAGTCAAATACCAATAGCACTTCTGAGAGTAATCTTCCAACCAGTTTATTCCAGTTAATGGTAATAACATCTAAACCAAAATTTCTCATCTTGATTAGAAAAATATTATATAAGAATATCCTGTACCAAAAGTTCTGCTTAAGCATTTACTGCTTCTCCCCACACACTAGGCCATTTATCCTGTCAAGGAAGGAATTTAGATTAGTTTGATATGACAAACCCATGTTAGTTTTTTATATTGCCTTATTAACTTCTAGATATCTGCTTTTAAATATTTGTTCAGAAATATTTCAGTGGACCAAAGTCAAGTTGACTGATCTATAATTCCCTGAGTTCTCCTTTTTCCTTTTAAAAGATAGATTCTACATTTTTCCTGCTCCTCTGGGGCCTTGCTGGTCTTCCATGAATTTTCAGATATGATTGATTATGGCTCAGATATTGCTTGAGCTAGTTCTAAGATGGATTTCGTCAGGCCTTGCTAACTTGAACACATCTATCTTATTTGAATATTATTTAACTTGTCCTTCTCTTCGTCTGGCTTGAATGTCTACTCTTTAATTAAAATTAATTTTTAAAATTCTAGTCACAGTTAACCTTTCTAGTGAAGACTGAAGCAAAGAAACTCACCTTCAATCTTCTCTGTGACGTTTGCTCTCCTTTTTCTGCTGGTAATGATCCTAGAAGTCCCTTTTTCATACTCTTCAGACTTATTTCTGAAACCTTAGCTTGCTGATTTTGCACTCTCACTTTCTTCTGCTTTAATATGATCTTTATTTTGGTTTTATTTTCAGGTTCCCACAGAGATTGAATTTTTATGTTCTTATAGAGTATTTCTGAGCAAACACCTAAACCACCTAATTCTACTCTTTTTTAATTATTATTATTATTATTGTATATCTTTAAATATTTTCCAGTGAAGACACAGAATCCTCATGTAGCAAAATGTAGACTACTGACAAAAAAAGAGGCTTTAGTTTCATTGTCTCTCTAGAAGCAGTCCATCTACCTCAGGGCTGAAAATCAGAAATCTGAAAGTATTGTGTATACATAGTCCCAGTTCTTTTGACTACTAGTTCCAGTGACACCTGAGTGTATATAGCTATATCATTCTGTTGTGACTTCCAATACCAGGAAAATTCCTGTTTGATCATCACTATCCCAGTATATCCGTGTAGTTCAAGCCAGTATAAGAGTGGAATAAGCTTTCTGTAGTCCTCAGACTGCACATTTTTGTCCATTGGCAAAGGTTTCTAGCATTTTCTTCTCTGTTTTTGGGTAATGACATAATGAATTCTTGCAGTTTACCTTTCAAAATGCTACTGCTTGCTACAAGTTAGTATAAGAGCTCCTGCCTATCATTCTTCCTCCTTCCTTCCTTTGATTTTTCTCAAACAGATGATTAAAGCATATTCCAGAGGTATTCCACAAAAGATGATTGTATTGTTTTACTTCAGTGGAAGTTCAGAAGATACATATGTAGATGTGTGTTTTCCTTCATTAATAAGGTCTGCTCTCTACTCAGAACAGAGCTTTTCAGAAAATAATGTCTTGTGTGGGCTTTGAGCACCTGCCTAGATTTCCAAGCTAGCAGAAGAATGTCATCCTCACAGATTCAGCTCTTATGTTCTGATTTTGGTTCTGAGAGTGTCTGGAGAAGATTATGGCCAATTCAAAACCCTTTCTTTCTCCATTAAAACGAACACACTTGGCACTAGGAGACCTCAAAGGTGGAAAAGGGAGCCAACACATCATACAAGTTGTACTCCCAGGAGTGAAAGAAATCCACTGTACTCAGGGGAATGTTACAGAAGCCCTTCTTTCAGAAATCCTTGCCATCTGCCTGGACATAGCAGCAAAAGAGCCCATTTGACAAAGGGTACTTGCCCCAGGAAATGCTACTAAGAGTGACTTATTACTATATGAATAGTTTTAATGCCAGCCAAAATATATAAAATAAATGGCCATGCATTATACAGTTAAACAATCATATGAAATTCTGAAATGCATCAGGAAAGTAGATAAAATAACTAGTGTTCTTGGGTGGTAACATTTCCTAGATATGCTATTTATCAAGTGACTCAAACCAGCAAAGAAGAAAGATTATGTCAATTCCCAGGAAACTGTGCCTAAGCGAAAATGCAAACATAACATAGGCCTTCATGACTAACAGAGGCACACACCTTCACTTTGAAGACATTTAGAAGTTCACACTAGGAATGGGAAAAAAGAAGGGTTTGGGTGATACTATAAAGTGGCTGACAGTTGGGCTTCATCTATGGCAAAGACACAGAATGATTTTGATTTCAGGAGAGACTAAGAATGTAAATTGTTTTGTTCTCTGAATTGACTCAGCTGTTCTTGAGAGACAAACCTTTTTTGAATTTTTTTTTTTTTTTAATTGTAGGCAGGAATTTAATGTTTACAGTCTACTTGCATATGTGCATAATATTATCAACTGTTAATATGTTACAACAGCTTAAAAAACCCAGTATGTTACTTATACAGTTCGGTTGGGATAGGTACAGTACAAAGACGATGCCATAGGTCTTGCCTCAATTACAATATGGCACTAGACTCCAGTGATTCAAGTTGACAACAGAAGCAATCCTCTGCAAGCACTCAGAATCCATCAACGGCCCATGCACAGAACATGCCTCCAAGTAGACTCTGATCATTACTTAGGAAACTTTACTTAATTGAGATAATGAAGGACTGACAGACTTTGGAAACTTGTTGCAAAATTTCTTGGAGAAAGAGTAAAATTTTATTGTCTTCAAGGAGGAAGGGGAGAGAAAGTTTTAAGAATGATATGTTTGGGACTCAGAGGGGCTGCTCCCAAATGTATTGCTGAAGAGAGTGAGCACAAACTAAGGAGAATAACTTTGGTTAGTAGCAAACTAAAAAAAGCCCACTGGTTGCAATAAAATAAGAACAGATCCACCTTATTTTTTTTAAGTTTAAGTCGATAGTCACTTTGCCTGTATTCTAGTTTGGGTATTTTGCTTTTTAAAATTTATTCTGTGATGATTGGTAATTACAGCTCTGGTATATGCAATGGCAACTGGCAATTCTTCTCAGGCTTGTTGAGTCTGAAAGGTAGTTTTCTCCAGCTGCATATTAACATATGATCTCTCATTAAATTATACCAAAAAAGATAAACACTGATCAAAAACATCTGCCGACACTTAAAAGGTCCTGTCTTTCCAACTTCATTTAGTATTCAGTATAATAACAGTAATCAAAATGAATTTGTGTGGTATTCATCGTCTTTTATATAGGTGCTGCATTGTAATTTAGTGCTAATTAATGGACATGCTGTTATAGAAATTCCATACTGCACTGATATTCTATATGCAAGAAACAGCCATGAGACATTTGGTCTTTTAAGCTGGATACTTATTACAGGAGCTGCTGTAATGTGAATAAATTCTTTTGAGGCCATAAAAAACCTGAGTGCATGAATATGAATAACAGATGATTCAACTACCATACCATTCAGAATACGGCTGAAGAATATGAATACGCTGCTTGGTTGACTCAGATTAGTTTTACCTAAAGAACACAAAAACTGGAGAATTCAGGACTGATGTACCTGAATCAGGACAGCCAATAAGAGGAAATGGAAAAGATCCTCAGAGGATTATGGAAAGGTCTTCGGCCTTATGACATAGATATAGAGTTCATTCTTTAACTAAAAGGAATAATGTTTGGCCTTCAAAGAAAGAAAAATGCCCAACATATTGCACACTGCCCTGTTCCACTCCAGTGCGTTGGGCAGGATGGTATGTGTCTGAGGCGTTCAGAGCTTCCAAAGGCCTAACGAGACTAATCTAATCATTGCACCAGACTGCATTTTTTTTTTTTTTTATTCAGTGTTATGCAACTGTCCACCTGGATGTGGATAGCTGCTGGGAACTGTGAAGATTGTTTTTAGGAGAGAGAGAGAACATATAAATAAGATTAAGCCACAGGGAAACTGGAGGACATGAAATGCTGTAGGACACTCCTTAAGTGGAATGGCCCGATCTGCTGCAGATGCGGTGGCTGCACACATCTGTGGGCTAAACCTAAGGCACAATTTTCATGTAGCCTGCAGGAATTTACTTTTCCCACATTCCAGGGTTTGTGTACCGGTAATTAAAGCCTCATGCTATGCTATCTTTCTCTTTCCTTTTTTTAATCTTCATTAAATACGTGCTGCTGCTTTTACAAGTTTGATATTTCCAATTGCATATAATTGTAATACACACGGGGACAGATTTTGTGCCTTCCCTTCCTGCCTCTGAAAAATCTGTCTGCAAATGACTGGCAGAGGTATAGATATATGTCTAGCAGAGACCTAAACCTGACATCAGAAACTGATTCTCAACCAATCTAGAATACATAAGAGGTCTACAGCCAGCTTGGGGCTCAGCAATTAGCTTTCTGAAACTGTGCTGGATTATTAAATAACACAAAGGACACAAGTTTTCCAATCTAATGGACATTTTCTTTTTATTTAGTTCCTAAAGCATCTTAGATATTGTCTCCTTTCTGATTCAGACTAAATCCTGTTTGTCCACCTACTCCCTTCTTGATTGAGCAAATAAGACTTTATTAACTTTTCAGCTCTTATTGGTACTTACAACGTACTCCTACTTTGTTCACCCAGGACTCAGTGAGACATAACTGGAGCAGCCTGGTCTAGCAGGATGTGTCCCTGCCCATGGTAGGGGGGTTAGAACTAGATGATCTTTAAGGTCCCTTCCAACCCAAAACATTCTATGATTCTATGTACTTGCAGATTATAAATACATAATAAACTGGATACTTTTTTGTCCTTTTCAACAAATCTATAGCAATTTGTATGAAAAAAACATATTTATGTTCAGTCATTTTCAAACTATTAGCACAGGCAGAAAGATTAGATAGTAGAACCTTAATTTAATTCAAAATCCAAGTTCTACTGCGATTTACTAATTAGCTGAATTGGAGTTCTGTGGTTTGTGATATCTATTCAGTCTCTAATCTGACTTACAAGCCCTTGCTCCGCTGAGATCTGTGTACTGAGTAAAACAGTTGTCATTATTCCTGGAGAATAACAAAAAAACTCCCTGGCTACATATCCAAATATATTAAATCGTTGTTTCAAATAACTTTAGCGTTTATATCCAAATAAAAGTCTACAATCGAATGCATTCTGTATGTCTCTGTAAGCTGCTATCGTACGGCCCACGGAGCGATGCTGTGGAGCTCAGCTGGAAGTCATGTCGTCTGACCAAGTGCCTTTCCTGAACACTTTTCTCCCCGCAGACTTACTCCTCCATCCACAATTGTGCTCTCAAAGCACAATCTAAAAGCAATAGGACAAAGGACTAGGCCTTCACAATCAGAATGATCTACTTGGGTAATTATAATGGACGGGGCTAAAACAGTTTATCTTCCAAAGCAATTTTGATAGGTAAAAGCAAATTTGAGCAGACTTTTTGGCGATATAAGCCAAACGATATAAGCTTACTGCAAGATTCTGAGTTTTTTGTCAGCTAACTGGAAAATTCTAAGCAAGATATTTTTACAATTTTTTTTTTAAATAAAGAATGAAGTTTAACCTGAAGGGAAAAATGCAACAGCACAATAACTACAAAACACTCAGCTCTACCTAGCTATTCCAAATTTAATATTTTTTTTTTCTTCTTTCCAGAATCTAGGGAAATGGATAGTCTTTGAACTAAAAACTTGATCCGAGGAAGAAGAAATTCTAAAATGCAGGAGTCATGACTGTTCTGTGAGACACGTGCCTCAACAGAGCACGGCGGGAGAAACATAACTCGGTGTTAGAGCTGCTCTGTCACTTTTGCGGATCCCAGGGCAAGTGGAGTTTATGAGCACAAAGCTCAGTGTTCTGTCGTGTTCTTCCAGGACTAGGTCTTAACAGCATCTTGGGAAGGATGGTTTTTACGATTTAGAAATTGGCTGGATGCTGGGTTAGATGCAGGGACTGTGGGCCAAGCTTGGATGGAGGAATTGGGATAGGAAGACTGTAAAATGCTGGACTTGCAAAAAGTAGTAGAAATCATTACAGACAGGCTTTTGGGCTGCTATAGAAACTTGCAGACTGCAATTCTTTCTTTTGATACTAAAACCATTTATACTAGGTCTAAATTTTGCCTGAAGTATTTGCAGATGTCATCCTAGGTACACGGTCCATTCACGTTCATGAAAAGGCAGTGTACCTTCTGGTTCTTTATCTCTTTATTCATCTTTTGGAAAATTCTGGAAAATTAGACTTTATTTTCCTGACAGGTAAAAAGGACATTTTGCAAACAGGGTGCATTTTTAGCTTTGTCTGTCTTTGTTTGAAATTGCTGACAGATACTTTTGGGATGTATATACTGCTCTCCAGAAGCTTTAATTTCAGGGTAACTGGCTGGACAATTAACCTGATGTGAGTTTCCTACATGTGATATTTTCAGTTTATGTGGCTACTTTATGAATGACTTGCTCCTTTGTTGTCGTAACACTGTGCTTGTGGGTAAGATTGTTTTACTAGACCTCAAAACAGTCACCAAGGGGCAGTATTTAAAAACATCAATACTGTATCAGAGGAAGCAGCTGTTTGTATTAGCCATGGTAAAGCAGCTAAGAGCTTTGGGTTGTCATATGGCTAATTTATGAGTTCCACTGTATAAAATACATGACTCATAGTGTCTTGTGGTGTGCACCAGGAAATATAATGGCTCTGTAATGTATGTGGTGCTTGTAAGGAGAGTTCAAAAGTGTTCTGGTTCAGTGAGCTACTGACCAGATGTATTATTGCCATTACTTTTGGCATAACATTATAACATAACAGATCTAATTTCTTTGTCTTATAATTATAGTAGTTCTTCATAGTCTGGGGAACTGCCTTGATATTGGAGTGGAAGGTTGGTATCAACAGGAGAAAGTATCTCCTTTCCTTTTGCAAATTCCAGCTTTTACAATGATTATGTGCAGCTCTATTTCACCCTCTTTTCTCTTTGCTAATTACCAGTCTGACCTCCCCTCAGAACCTTGTTCTTGTCCACTGAGAGTCAGTGTCTTTGCTATTATAATCCAGTATGTCTGTAGCTGAAATAAATAAAAGAGTCATTAATCGATGGCACATAAACATTAAAAATGCTAAAACAATTGTTTTAAAATTTAAAGGAGTAATGATTCACTGCGATGCATTATTAATAAGCATAAATTATTGAGTTGGCTCAGTAGTGCAGCTACAGTTTAGAGATGGACTCATGGTCCCTGGAGGGGCTGCGGTCCCGTGTAGAAGTGAGCTGTGCCAGCTGGCCGAGCCGCAATATTGTGTCAGCTGCGAGAGCAGAGTTACCTATGCCAGGCTGTGGGAGAGTGAGCTGGAGGCGGCAGACCGTGTGTGCTTGCAAATGCACCATGTACATGAGGAAAAACACATGAAAAAAAAAAGATTATGCTCACTTTTGAGAAATTGGAAGAGGACAACGCAGTGATAGTGTATCCTTTTTAATGGAAATTGAACGGACATAAAACAATCTTTTCCATGTCTGTGCCTCTGTCTTTGCTCTGTCTTTACCCTTCCTTCCTTCTAAATAGTTTTGTGTTATCTACTTACCCAACTACCCTCATTTTGTTGATGCAGTTAGGCACACTGAGAAATGTATTTTCTTGTGCTTCTACATCGTTCTGTGCATGAAACTAGTTTAAATTGTGCACCCCTCAGACAATTTCTCCTAAGAATCAGTTTAAACTCGAAGGATGAAATTCTGCCCCAAATGAAGTCAATTAGATTACTTGTTCTAATTGTGATGAAGTTGAGACTTTACCAAGAATTCTTTCCTTTCAGTAGCAACAGTTGTTGAAAAGTAGTTCACAGATCATGATTCAGGAGATGAATGGGCCTGATTTAAATGTCATATTTAGACATAATCTCTATGGAAGCAATGGAACGTATGTTCAGCTAAGGATGGGATGTTCATTTATAATTTAAAGCCATACCTTTCAAATATCACTGGTACAAAGATTATCGTGCATTTTAGACCAAAGCTACCTACTTATTTCCCACAAAAATGTGGGGTCCCTTTGCTTCTAAAGAGAAACAATGAACCTCCAGAAATGCAAAATTATGTAACTGAAGGTATAGTTTTTATGATGCACCCAGAATGACTCCCACTCTGTGTGCCGTTCTCTGAATGCATGGTATTCTTCAGTCCTTCATTTTGCCCAGTTGTCAGTTACAGTATCTAACAGCCGATCCCAGAATACAGAAAATCTGACTTTCATATGCGTTACGGGTTCCAGTGACCTCTTTGGAGCTGCTGTTATGGTCATGCACAGCTTTGCAACTGTTAATGAAAGCAATCCGGTCCTGCAAGCAGAATCCCATTCTCATTTGCAAACAACTTAAAGTTAAATTCCACAAGCTACTAATTAATCATTCTAAGTTTACACTGATGCAACTGAATGTGACCTAAAAATGCACATCAAGTTTGTTGTAGCAAACCAGACAGATGCTTTGGTTTCTCCTTTGAAAAGTTGCCTAAGAAGCTGGAATAGTTTTGATGATGGAAACATTATTGTGACATTGCATTTTGCTGCATCTCCTACACATTAAAGAAAAATATAAGGTGCAATAGACTATAAACCTCTTCTTCGTATCGCTTAGCTGTGCATCTAGTTGTATTGAAAGCAGCAAATATTGATTATAGGTTAAAGGCAATTAAAATAATGGACCTGTAGCTGGCAGAAACTGCCAAAGGCTTCTTGGCACTGACAGCATTTACCACATAAGCAATGACTGTCAAATTTAATGAGCAAACATATTTTCCAGGAATAAGCATTTAATATTCACCCAACTCTATTTTACAGGACAAATTTCTATTAAATTCGTGAGCAGACTATTTTTTAAAGGGGCAAAAGAAAGCATAACAAGGGCTCTAATTACAGGTGAAAGTGATTCAATGTAAAGGAATCACATAGTCACCAGATTACAATGTAGCATGAGAAGAGACGCTGTCTTAGGCTACCTGTAATGGAAAGTCTGTGCTTTCCACAGAAGTCTCCGGATATCGGTGTACACAGCCGAGGCAGCTTTTTTATTTTTGTTGTGTCTATACTTAGGCTAGTCCCATCAAACACGAGCCAAGGTTTTTAGCTGAGCTTGCTGACAGCACAGCTAATTGCACAGTTAAAAGTGGCTTTATCACAAGCCTTTGGGTGGCACATAGCTGAACTGCCTTGGCATAAGCTGGAAAGAAAGTTTTTGTTCCAAGAACCTCATTTTTTTTCCTGCTTTTCCTCTGATGCAAGGGTTGAACCCTCTGCCAGAACCATGCATTACTCAAGCCTGCATCCCCAGGTGTCGATGAGGCCGCTCTGCCTGTGCTAGCTAAAAAGTGAAACCAAGTTTTGGGTCATTTCTTAGTGTTCCTCAACCTCCACTCAAGGTATGTGGGGCAGGGGAATTTATTCTGCCCTCAATGACTCTTTTTCATCCTAAATTGCTGCCAGACTATTGCCAGTCAGGAGGGAGAAGGAAAGGAACAAACTGTACATCATTGCACCTCCTGAGCATCATCGCAAGCTCACACAATGGGCCACCACCAGGTCTTACAGAACTGTCCTCCTTAAATGATTACCTGCTGTTACAGCTCTAAAGCAAGTTCAAAGAGAGACATGCAGATATTCACAGTCTTGATTTTTCTCCTTTCAAAATATCAATGTCATAGGGAAAAGAGAAAGAACAGGGGTTTGTGGAAAGCACTTCACTGGTACAGAGGGAGAAGAAAAATAGATGGAGTGAGTATGAAAAATGCACCTTTTGAGAGGCATGTTTAAATGCATGTTCTCTCATAAGTATATATTTTTCTAGTGGGGGTAGTGGGGCTAAAGTCTTGGCCATTTTCCCGGTATTATGATAGTGCATGAATGGTATCAGTTTCAGCAGCTGTTAGAGCCCTGCTGAATATAGCCTCAAGGTTTTACAGCTTCCATTCAAGTACCCCAGAGGATGTAATTTTATGAACTTTCACAAAGATGCCATCTTCTCAGAGCCCCTCTATCCCTGTTTTCTTGCAAGACCAGTAACTCACACCCGGATTCCTCTTCAATACAGAGAGTTGCAGTGCTTCCTTAAATGAAGGTAGTCCACACAAGCATCATTCCTGCTTGTTTATCTTCCTGTAGAATTCAGCTTCTTCATCCCATCTTGAATGTCTGGAATGTATCTAATCAGAATAGCTCCTGCTCCGAGACAACGTTAAATGATACTGTTTTCAGTGTGCTGTGAAGGAATTTGATGTTATCCATGATGCAATAATTGTGTTACCAGAGCTCTCTGAACTGGCTGCTGAGATTGCATTTGGCAGCAAATGAGTTCATGTATTACTCCATAACTGACTAGGTCAAGCTACATGGTTTTCTGTGCAAAAGCATCTTATGTCTTTGGGTACAAAAAATTGAGACTTTTTACTAAATCAAGCAGCAAAACTGTTACCATTTACTCTTCATTATTGCTTCATTTATTTATGTGAGAAACAATAAAAGTGAGTTCAGCTCTGCAGGAGCCGCCAAAATTAAAATAAAATTACTGTCTAAAAGAAACAGAAAGATGGAGGTAGTTCATTCTGTATTCTTAGCAATAAATGTTGATAAGATGTTTATCCAAGGCAGCATCATGGGAAACTATTTAAACAGTCTTTGTCAAGGTTTATTTGCATGCAAAAATATACTAAGAAGAATATGTCTTCTCAAAGCGAAAGAGGTCTTGAAACATGATCTAGTAATAAAGTGAACAGACTGATTATTTCCATTTAGTTTGAGCATGTGGAAAGACCTTTCATATAAAATAAATAATTCTATTCAAAACACTACTGTCTCATATAACCATAGCATCCTTGAATTACACTCTAAATAACAAGTTTGAATGGAACAAGTGAATTCTGGGTAAAACTCCACTGACCTCAAACAGGGTCTACACTAGCGATAAGTTTTGACTAATATATTTAGGAGTTATATGCTATATAGACATCAAAACATGAATGACAGGCTAATCTTTTTTATAATGTTGTGATGAGATGTGAAAGGAAACTTGTAATGAACCTTACCATACCACATATCTATCATTATTACTAAAACATTGTTTGTCTATATTTTTCTTTACTGTGCTATTTAGACTTTCTTTAAACAATAACTTTATATGTCAATGAAATGCAAATTATTGAATTATAAGATGCCTCATGAGCATTACAACTGACAGGTAAATGAGAGCAAAGAAAAGCTAAGCATACCAAACCAGATGATTTGTAATTCAGTTATAAATACCTCCCAAAACCATATAGTCACAATATAATAAAAGATGGATTTTATTTTAAGTAAAAATGCATTTGGTTCTCTACGATATGAAGACAAGAACTGGGATAATGTACTTTAATTTTTATGCCGTTTTATGAAATGTGAGCCGTTGTACCAGATCAGAGCAGAGAATAGCGGACTTCTACACCTGCAAGCTCAATTTCAAGCAGCTACTTACAAACGGCTGCACTCTTGCCACTCTTTGTTGCATTAACACAGGTCTTTGTGTCTGGTGCTTTTCTAAAGCCACAAAAGCTTCTGGTTTTATTTGATTGCCTAACAATCTTAACCTTCATCTGAAAGAAAAAAACCAAGCTGCTGTCCTGCATGCCTTTGATACGGTTTCCCACAGCATTCTCCTGGGGAAACTGGCTGCTCATGGCTTGGACGGGGGTACTCTTCGCTGGGTAAAAAACTGGAGGGCCGGGCCAGAGAGTTGTGGTGAATGGAGTTAAATCCAGTTGGCAGCCCATCACAAGTGCTGTTCCCCAGGGCTTGGTATTGGGGCCGCTTCTCTTTAGTATCTTTATCAATGATCTGGACAAGGGGATAGAGTGCTCCCTCAGTAAGTTCACAGATGACACCAAGTTGAGCGGGAGTGTTAATCTGCTGGATTAGGTAGGGTGGCTCTGCAGAGGGATCTGGACAGGCTGGATTGATGGGCTGAGGCCAATGGTATGAGTTTCAACAAGGCCAAGTGCCGGGTCCTGCACTTGGGTCACAACAGCCCCATGCAGCGCTACAGGCTTGGGGAAGAGTGGCTGGAGAGCTGCCNGAGTAGCCATCAGCAGGCTGTGTGGACAGGTTCTTCATTAATCTTTGATGGGAAGCTCAGAGATATGTGGGAGGGGTTGTTCCATAGTGAAGGAGATTGCATCTCAGAGATGTCAGGGCTGTTTTGTGTGGGCCTTAAAGTTAACGGGGTTTTTAATGATAGGTTGTTGTTACAACCAAGATAGTATTTCTAAATAGGAAGAAGAATTTTGGCATTATGAAGGTATTGAGCTGTATGCAGGTGACTGGTTTGATGTAGTTTTAGCAGATGCACAAGGGACCAGCTGTGCAGAGCAACATAGGAGGCTGAGGGGAGACCTTATTGCTCTCTACAGCTATCTGAAAGGAGGTTGTAGTGAGGTGGGGGTTGGTCTCTTCTCCCAAGTAACAAGTGATAAGACAAGAGGAAATGGCCTCAAGTTGCACCAGGGGAGGTTTAGATTGGACATTAGGAAAAATTTTTACACTGAAAGGATTATTAAGCATTGGAACAGGCTGCCCAGGGAAGTGGTAGAACCATCATCCCTGGAGATATTTAAAAGATGGGTAGATGTGGTGCTGAGGGACATGATTAGTGATGGTTTTTGTCAATATTAGGTTGATGGTTGGACTAGATGATTTGAAAGGTCCCTTCCAACCTACGCAATTCTATGATTCTATGCTTTCATTAAAAATTTCAACCAATTAAGATGAGTGTCTGGCTGTGTATTTTCAACTGGAATTTTTAAATCTACTTTAATTTTTTTTAAGCCTGACACTTGATTTTTGGCAACAGTTAAATAGGACCTTGACATACTATACTATATGCTATTGGAAATGGTGTTGATCAGTCATCAGGTGACACTTTTCAACCAGCACACTGTCTTTGAAATGGGAGTGAGGTTTTTAACCTTAGCTCATGCTGTTTTACAAGTTACCCCCTTCCCCCCAACTTGTTCCAGTCTGATCCTGACCCTACAGTGGCAAAAGACTTAAAGTATTCCCAAAAGACAAGACCTACTGGGAACAGCAGCCTTGTGCAAGTGCCTTCGGCACAGCAGGACTTCTGCAGCCACCTGACAATGCAGAAGTCCCGGTTCAAAGCCATTTCTGGCAATGCCGTTTTGTGCCTGATGTGTGTATAGAGAGATGCTGCCATTGACACCTGTCTGCAATTCTAATGTAGGCTCCTGGCAATGCCATGGATGGGAAATGTGGGATTTGGAGGTCGGTGAGAATAGATGTGAAACTGATAAATCCCTGATAGCCCCGTAATAAGTACAGGTCTATTAAGTAACCTGTGAAGAAGTTGGAGGGAGACGTACATACTGTCAGGAATGAAGGACTTGAGGGAGTATCAGAGGGCAGTTTCTAACACAGAGTCCTTGTTAGGTACCACTGCAACAGCTTTGTAAATTGCCTGTTAACGAAAGACTTTTTAATTAGTTTCCTCCTCTGAAACAACCAACATCTAACTTCGGTTTCCTGTTTCTCTTACAGTTGCAGCAACTTGAAAAAGGGACTAGCTGGGAAACGGGAATCCCTTTACATGTTAATTCCTGAGTGAAATGCAATATCTGACCTGCGCTCTTCCCTCACAGTAATTGAAATCCTGCAAATTTTTGTCTGAACTTGATTTGTCTAAAGGATTCTGTTCATCCAAGCACATCATTTCAGCGGCCAAATTACAACAGGCAGGTGTGTCCAAATCATGGCTATATTGTCAGACAGACCCCCAAAGTCTTTGGTTTTGATGGACGGACTTGTAATCTGCCTATAATAAAATAACTAGCATTTTTGCAATTTACTGTCTGTGAGAGTTTGGTTGGGGTCCAGATTCCCATTTTCCAGCAGAGCTTTGTGTTTCTGAGCAAAACTGTATGCCAAGAGATCTGAGGATATCTTGACGGGATTTTCTTCAGTACCTTCAGCTTGGGCAGTGAATTTTCTCTCCATAGATGGCAAACCATCTCTTAGAGTCCCATGCATATTTTGAAAAATGTTACAAAAATAAGCTAGTTGTAATGGAGAAAAGGAATATTCTACTCGTGTTACGCTTGTATGATTCCAAAAACACTACTAGAGGTCATTCAAGCTTCCTAGCATTTCTGTTACAATCAGACAGTGTTGAATTAGATGAAATATGTTTAGCAACAAATTCATACCAAGATTCTTATTTATTTTCAAACAGTCTGAAGAAACTTCTCCCAGATTATAGTTTGCAAGAAGCAAATCTACTGAAATGATATGCAGGTGAGCCCTGCATACGATAACAAGATTCACTTTCTGCTCTGACACTGTGTGAAGGGGATTAGGGTGATATTGCTGCTACAGCTAGGATTTCCAAAATGTCATTTTTTCATAAAGGAAACTTCTTTCAATGTGCTGCAACACTTCCAGGATAGGCAAGTCCTCTTTCCTGTCCCTGTTTCCAACTGTATGGAAGGAGAATACCACTCTCTGTCAGTGTCACAATTTTCTGGTTTCAATGTCTTCCTGTACTAATCGTCGAATTCACTGGTAATTTTAGTGGTTGTTTGATTTGGCAATTGGTCCTTAGCTACTTACAGGCCAGATGTGGATCTCACCTGTGTTATTTCGTAGCACTGTCACTCCTAAACTAAACAAATTTCTTTTAGTTATACATTGGTAGAAATCAAATGTGAAACATGATTACTTGTAGAGGCATATCATGTTATATTCACCCGTGTTGCAGTTCAGGAGAATTATATCTGTTGTGCTGCTGTGCTCTGGGGGGCAAAATTCAATTGCAAAGAGATCAGATTAACAGACTGCTCTGATTCCACCTGTCCTTAATGTTTATATGTCTATGAATGGATGGGCACAGGTTGATTTTCCCTGCTTACTGCAGGGGAGTTGGACTAGATGACCTTTAAAGGTCCCTTCCTACCCAACACATTCTGTGATTCTATGATTAGAGTCCTTCTCAATATTCACTATCCAACATTAGATATTACAGCAACCAAATCTCTGTTAAACCCAGTAGTATATTGTTTTATAAACACATTCTA
Organism: Dromas ardeola; assembly: GCA_013398915.1. Taxonomy (NCBI): domain Eukaryota; kingdom Metazoa; phylum Chordata; class Aves; order Charadriiformes; family Dromadidae; genus Dromas; species Dromas ardeola. The sequence continues at coordinate 172,967 of VYZM01005142.1, forward strand.
AACCCTTTGCAGCTTTTGTGTTAACTGGGAAAGATGATTTAGAAGTGTCAGCAATAAACTTTCTCTGCATCTTTGTTTTATGGCACTGGGCATGTGGTGTTTAGAAGCATGCAATGCCTGTGTGTCAGGCGTTAAAATATAGTAACATAAAATGGGTTTATACTGCTGTAAACAAGTGTTCTTCACTAACATCATCTCCAATGCTGGATGATAATAGCTAGGGGAGAAAAATGCTCTTTGTCCCAGAGATGGCTCTGGTTTCAAGCTAATGTAAGCATTTGTAAGCTGGAGTTACAGAGCTTGTACAGATGTACTGTACAATCATTAAGAGTCAAGAAAATCTGCATTTCCATTGGGGATTTGACTCTGTGGGTCAGATCTACTCCTCTGCCAGGTGATGAGTGTAGAGAGAAGAACAATTGAATTGTCTGAAACTTTTGAATTATATTCTCGAACATATCACTGTTTACTACAGTTTTTCTTGGTAAATGTTTCATATGGGGGAGTAGCACAGATTTTTAAGGTTATGTCCTGAGACGTCCATACACCTTCAGTAACACTTTAATATCCAATTAGACCCAGGGCTTTATTTGGCCAGAATATTACATATTTAAGTCATAAAGTTATAGAAATCATGGAATCATGGAAAAGTCTAGGTCGGAAGGGACCCCTGGAGATCTTCTGGTTGAACCTTCTTTTGAAGGCCTGGCCTCAAATGAGGTTACCCAGGGCCCTGTCAAATGGAGTCTTGAAAATATCCAGTGAGGGAGATTTTATCACTTCTTTGGAAAACCTATTTCAGTGTTTGCTTGTTCTCACGGTGAAACATATTTTTAAAATATCAAGATAGAATTTCCTCTGAAACAACTTGTGCCTGTTGCCTGTCATGTGTCCTTGTGAAGAGAGCACATCCGTCTTCTCTGTAACTGACTATAAAGAGTTGAAAGACTGTAATTAGATACTCCTTGAGACGTCTCTTCTCTGTTCTGAACAAACAAAATTTCTTCCACCTTTCTTCATATGTCAGGTCCTCCAACCCTCTCATCATCTTAGTGACCCTCTGCTGGACCCTATCCAACTTTTCAGTTTATCTTTTCAAATGTGTAATCAAAACCGGACACAAAATTCCATCTGTAGCCTAACAAATGTTAAATAAATTGAAATAATCACATCCTTTGACCTGCAGCTTATTCCCTCTTGTTGATGCAACCCTGGGCATGATTTGCCTTCCCTGTGCAACTTCTCTTATGTCCTCTCATATGTCATCATTAAATGACATCTGTGGAGCCCAGGATGGATCTTTGGGCATACTATTCTGTGGAATTACATAGGTACATGAGATTGCTGTGAACTTGGGGTCAGGAAATTAAATGGAGTCTCTGTATTAAGTCAATACGTCTTACAGCTTGCTGACTAACTCACAGCACTGTTTTCTTATCTCCCCTTCGGTGACAAAGTATGAGCTCTTCCAAGAGTATTTGAAAAACATTATCTTGACCATCATCTAGAAAAGAGAGAATTAAGAACCTACAAATGTCTGTGCACATATGTGTCTGCATGGTATTTGTGAATAACAAAAACCACCTGATAGTTCAAATTTGAATTATTTAGTTTGCTTATTTGTAGGAGAATTTTGTGTTCAACCACAGAAAAAAAACAGAATGGAAAACAATTCACTGAATCAATTCAAATAATGTATATTTTCAAGAAAATACTGACCTGTTTACAACTGTACTGAGAGCAGAAATACTGACTAAGTATATTGAGTAAATTATTCACTTAAAACTATTTACTCAGGTCTAAAAGTCTAATTTTCAAAAGCTCTGAGGGCTCTGAAAAACAAAAATCTATTCTCTTTCTGTGAGACAAGGCTCCCAGAGTACATCCCCAACACAACTCGATTTGCTTCTCTACATAGGGAAAGTGGCTGCAACAAGCTGAAATACGAATTTATGTTGGAGAAACTATACCGTCCTGTATTCCCATGTGGATGCTCTTGGCAAAACCAAGGTGGCTTACTCCATTCCAGAGAATACACCAGTGTTTCCAGGGTGAATCTAGCTAATTCTCCGGTTGTAGGGCAAAAATGTGTCCACAGACAGCCTTCTTGTGATACAGGCAACTCATGTATGAGTGTTTCCTCTTCTCAGGAGGAATCTTGACTTTATGGATTGCCATCCTATATTGATTGCTTTGATTCTTCTTTGACCTGGAAGGTGTCCTGGAACTTCCTGTCCTTTGTTTTTACTGTGGTACCTTCTTATTAGGACTTCATCAATTTTAAGAGGGGCATTCCACCATGCTGCTTGGGCTATGCTCCCCTGAAGCTCTTAAGGAACTGGAAAGCCTCAGGTTGGTAACATCATTCATGTAGAACATTTATATAGGATTTGTCTACCATTGAGAAGTAATAATTCTGACCATCTCAAAGCTTCCAAAAATGCACAAGAAGGCAATCATAGTCGCCCCTTTCCTAATGCACAGCTGCTCAGCACACCTGTTACAATATGGCAGGCTTTCCACAGAAATGTGAGGGAATTAGTGCTCAAAAAATCTACCCACTCCGCCAAGAGTAAGAAGCAGGACATAAAAATGTTAAGTCTTATGAGGAAATGCCAAACTCATGATGTTCAAACAAATGTTAACCACAATGCATTCCCGCTGTCTGTATGCTAAAAAATTTTGTGTATTGATGTAAACAAACATTTTTGCACAACATCTGTTCTATGACCTCTCCAATATTTTCAAGGAAAACAAAAAAAAATTGATTTTTTCCCCTTGATATTTTGCAGCAACACATTTTTTACATATTGAAAATACCTCCAGTGTGTGAGAGAATAAATCAATACACTGAGCTCATAATCTAAAGTGTTAATTATATTTGAGATATTAAGTAGTAACAGATGCACCTCAAAGAACTAAGCGTTCACATCAGTCATATTAACTTGTCTGTTCATATTTGCCAAATAAAGAGCTGGTTAGAAGTGAAGGTAGGCAAAATCAAGGAGAAGATAAAGTTGAGCCTGTGAAGAAGGATTTTATGTGGCACGAGGACCCCTGAAAAAAACCTGTCTTTTTTCCCTTGCCTAACATATGCATTTTTCCCTTAATCTCCAGCTCCAGTTCAGACAAATCCAGGACATTTTTCTAATTTCTCAACTAATAGGTCCTTCTGCTCTATCTCTGGCTTCTCATGTCCCACTTATATTCTTGGAACTGGAGCTTCTTCGCCCAAATCTGTGTTGTCTCTGTCCATTTTCAATATACACCGTGGCTCCTGCTCTTTCTGTCTTTTTACAGTGAGTCTGCTACCTCTCAAAAACCTCATTCTTTCTTCAGCCTCCAAAATGGCCTTCCTATCTCCATTAGGCTTCGCGCTCTGCAGCCAAACCACGAGTCACACTCTTATTTCCACTGTGCAGGAGCTGGTCACCCAGTGGACCTAGGTGCATGGTCCCAGGGGCAGGAGAGGGAAGGTGAATTACTATCATTCATCTGGTGGGGAGCTGGGGAAGCCTTTTGTCTTTCTCTGTACATTTTTACTAGCAGCAGATTTGGCCCTCAGTATTAGGCTAACTTGCATAGTAACTTAATTTCACCAGAAAAACTCAACATCTGAAGGACTAATTGTATTAAATCATCTTTGACATAATTTGTCCCTGTAAGTATTATTTGTGAAAACCATAAATGTGCAGTGTTTCTCTAGGAACTCCAGGAACTTAAATATTTTGGAGGGTGTTGTTCTGAAAACACCCTTAGGGGCCGTGAGCATGCAGTGCCCTTTTGGAGCAGGTTGCTGTGTCTGCATGAGCTTGTGGAAATGCCAACATTAACATCTCTATACATCAGAGTTTGTCCATTTGGAAGATCAACATAATAAAAAATACCTCCCAGGAGGGTGGTGAGACTGAGTTCACACTTGCAAAATAAATTATGTTAGAAAATAATAAAAATAACTGCAAAAGCAAACCAAATTCTGTACAATTAATTTCCTCTACAACTCCTTTTCATTTTATAAATAAATCCCCATTATTATCTGTATTTTTGTTACAGAAAAACTTAGACATGGGGAAGATATCTGACATGTCATGAAGCTAGTAGTAGAATCAAGATTTGAACCCTGACGCCTAAGTCCCACCCACAAACTAGTCAAAATTTTCCTATACAGCCTTGTTTTACTCTTTTTATACCAGCAATCTTCAATCATAATTAAAGCAGAACGATGGCCAAAGCAATAACTGCTGAGCTCCTGCTGTCTCTATTAGGGTGGTGGTAGTGCTGGGGAGGTAAATACGTTAATTATATCAAAACCTAATGCTCGTTCCATTTTAAATTGCTAGTGCAGTCATACTCTCATGAATTTAAAAGTGGAATCCATTCTGATTTTATCAAAAATAGAGGCTGTCTAAAGCCCTTAAGGAGAAAGATCAACTTTTTCTTCTTCTTTTATCTGATAAAAGGTTAAGGGGAAAGATCAACATTTTCTTGTTTTATTTCTGAAAGAAGGTTTAAAAATCACTGTTGTGCAGCATGTCTACATAAATAACCGGATGAATTCTGATTTCTCATGATGTTTTCATGCTGATGATATTCTTTACCTCTGAATTGTTCTTAGCACTTCTAAGGGGGGTTCACTCACATTACAGATACCATTATACAAGTAATTATCATGACTCAAAATTGAATGTAATTATTTGTTTTTTCTTCTATGCATATATATTAAATGTAACAGCTTCAGCATAAAACAGATGAGAATCAGCCTGATGTTTCCCAGAGATAAGATTGCATATTTTTAAGTATTCAAATGATAATATGGTTATCTCCATTTCCATTGTATTAAAATGTTGGTGAATGTTAAGAACATTCAGAATAGCAAAAAAACTTTTCTACCACAGAAAGCAGGAACCACATGTTAGCAGACTACAGTATGACAAAGTTTCCTTGTAGTAACCCAAGAATTCATATAACATGAACGTGAAGAAAAGTGAGTGGATTTTAAATCCCCATTTTATGGTAATTGTATTTCAGTGCCCTGATGGATGAGATTGTAATGAGTTATACAAGAGAAAACTGAAGCACAATTTTAAAGGATAAGATTTGGGAGTATGAAAATACTTGCTATGATTCAGGATTGGTAACACTTGATACGGTGTGGTGTAATTCCCTTTCATGACTCAATGATGTAATGAGGAACAGTTCCTTCTTCATGATTTCTTTCTCCTACTTGTCAAAGAAAGATTTTCCTGCAAGCATTTACTGTTCTTTAGCTCATTTAATCAATCTAAAAACATTTTAGGGCATTTTATTATTCTTGATTATAAAACATTCTCCTTGAATATCAGACTTCTGCTGTTTTTAAAAAACTCCACCATAAATTGAACTTTCTGCAATCTACAAAACAATAAAGAACTCAATAAGTTATTTTGGTGGCAAATTTATCAGAAGCACACTAGGAGTTAGTGAGTAAAATGTCAAATATAGCATTTTTCATCTTAACACTGATGAGAGCCACATTTCCTAAGTATTCTCTTTACTCATCACTATAAACCATCAGCTTCCAGGATTCTCTCTGATTGCAGTGGAAATGACATCAAGCCTCACAGAGAAACTGTGTGATGTTTGCCTTTTAGTGGGGTTCTGCTACCCCAGAATGCTTGCAGTAAGCCTGAGACTGCTTCTTTTAACGCTGAGTGGGTTGTGTCTATGGTACATACAAACGGACACAAATCAAATACACCTATCAAAGCATAAGATTTTGCCACAGTTTTAAAGACTGTGATAATCATGAAAATAAAACTTGTTAGTAAAAGTGTCACATGAATCTATTGTCCCTGAAATTTGCCTATTTTGCAGATCAAACATCACAGAGATGTAGAATCATAGAATCGTGAAATCACAGGACAACTCAGTTTGAAAGGACTTCCAGAGGTCATCTAGTCCAACCTCCCTCTCAAAGCAAGGATAGCTTTTGTCAGATCTGTCTGTTTAAGGTCATATTCAGATGTCTTCTGGAAATCTCCAGGGATGGAGACTCCAAAGCCTCCTTGGGCAAACTGTTCCTGTATTTGATCACCTTCATGTCAAGAGTTTTTTCCTTATATCCAACTGGAATTTTCTTTGTTGCAACTTTTGTCTGTTGCCTCTTGCCCTATTACTGTGTGCCTCCGACAAGTGTCTGGCTCTATTGTCTTGTCTCTAAACAAAGGAAGATTGCAAATAGGTTTCTCCTTAGCTTTCTCTTCTGCAGGCTAAATAAACCTTGCTCCCCTGGCCCCACCAAGGTTCCAGCTGCCTGCTGATCCTAATAGTCCTCCACTGAATTCTCTCCTGTTTATTGATACAGCTTTTGCACCAGAGGACAAAACTGGATGCTTTATTACAGGTTTGCCCCATCTAGGACTGAACTAGGAGTAATAAACACTTTCCTTAACCTGATAGCTATGCTTTTGCTAATGTAGCCCAGTATTCAGTCAGCACAATCAGTACAAACATGCATTTCTGACTCATACTCAGCAACAAACTGAGGCCAAGTCTACCAGGACCCTCAGGTCTTTTCCTGTTGAGCTGTTTTCCAGCGTCAGTTCCACAGGATGCCGGGGCCACTGTCACCTCAGTGTCTCATGTTATACTTCCCAGGACTTCTAGATCTTGAGACAGCCAACTCGCAAACCAGTTCATTTCTTCCTCTCAAAGAAGACACATAAAATGTCATTACCACTTTATTCCAATTGTGTTTGGAAGATGCATTTCTGAAAAACAGGAAGGAGATAGAGAAATTAAATATACATGGAACATATAAAACAGATATCACAGCAAGTCATTAGTACTCTGTGAAGAATGTTTTTATGTGCTTTGGAAGGACATTGCCAAGTAATTTTCCCAAATATACTTCATGTTTTATTGTTATTTTAGGCAACATAAAAAATTAAGATACAGCCACACAAAAGCTCTTAAATTCTAAATTGCAAGCATTACATTGCAACTGATAAATGAAAGAACTTTCCATTCCTTTGAATTGTCTGTAGTATTCTCTTAAAGCCTGAACTTCACTGTCAGCCCAAGTCTCTCTTTGTCCCTAGTGAGCCTCATCTGTAGATTTGTTTGGGTTTTTGTTTCCACATGGTAAATTTTCGTTATCTAATTTCTAATAAATCTTCTTTTATGGCACTCACTATCCAGTACCAGCAACATTTACAGCCTTTTATTTTAACACTCAGTTATTTTACAGTTCATTGTCCAATTGACCTCTAAGGGGTCCACAATATACTGTTTCGTGCACTGCTACTTTGTTCAGCCTTTTACAACTGTAAAATCAATATACAGTTATGGTACTCAGTTTTCTGAAGAATGCGCACGCAGTGGTGTTGCCTACTCTCCTGAAACATGTTGTCAATTAGAGCAACTGTGTTAGATATCTTACTTTCTCTTTTATTTCCCTTATCAAAGAATACCTAAAATACAACCATAAATGAGTTCACTGCCGTGATAGACTCACTCGCTTGTGATTTCCCAGCTTTCCATTCAGTGTGTTAAGATATTAACACCTTTTTATTCTGGAAGATTGATGTTTGTTTTTGAAATTGTTGTTTACGGCCAAAAAGCCTTGAGGGCAAGTACTATCATATGCATTTATCGACCCATGATATTTACATTTCTTCAGTCTTCTGAACTCCCTTAAAATGGTCACTTCTGTGATGAACTAACTCTCTTAATTGGCACGGCCTTAGCCTTACAAGGATGAAAGAGAGTTAACAAGCATGTCCAAGCACTGAAACCTGCATGTCCCACATTGTTTAGCTTCTCAGCCTGCTCATTGGATGTATTTTGGACCACTCTGACTAGCTCTCTGTAAAACAAGTCCCAGGAACAAGTAATTAATTCCTAAAACATGGCACATGGATGTTACTGCACCAAGCCTGGGTGCCCTTGCTGTACACAATCCTCCAGCACAATCACGGCAAGGTTTGTACCTTCATGTGCCCTGACAGACCTCCAAGCCTTGCTCTAGGGTATGCATTGCATCCCTTCAGTCTCATACTAACAGGCGTATACCAATGGTTGCAACAGAGCTCTCAGGTGTTTTGAACTAAAAATCCCTTGAAATAATAATTATATCTAAGGGTTACAGGGTATTCCTTGCAGAGGACACCCAGAGCCAGATGCTCTGGGAGCAATGCAGTGTGAATGACTAGTATGTTATTCTGGGTGTTAGCCCCAGGTACCGCGGACATGAGACAGTCTGTGCCCTATGACTTGTGGCCAAATTGCCTTCCTTTCCTTTGTCTCATAGTGTTGATGCACAACTAAAGTACGTGCTCAGGGTTCATAGATGACTTTCAGGTTATCAGTCTTACATATCGCAAAATCACTAGTAAATGGCAATAATTCAGTTTCAACAATATGATTTACTACATCCATTATAACTGCCTATAGGAAAAGATTTTTTGCAAGCCAGAGTTTACAGTGAACCATCTACTGAAGCCACATTTTGCTTCAGTTGTGGAGATAAATTCATTGTACATAACATGATTTAAAAATATATTTTAGCATGTCTTCTCATTACAAACTTTAACAAATTACTGTATTGTGCAGTTGTATGCTTATTTCTAGATCTTAACTTCCAAGTCCTCTTCCCTTTGTTGGTTTGGTTTTTTTTGTCAGTAAGACAAGCAGAATCAAAGTATATAGTACTAGGTGTTCCTCTTCATGACATCGAGCTACATTGACCCTACAAACTTTGACAGTTTTGCAGAGATACTTTTCAGTGATCTTCCCTCTGAATTTGAAGGCATAACGCAACACGTCAATGGAACATAAAAAGCAAACACTGTGAATTCGTGTCTTTGGTTGGTTGGTTGGTTGGGTTTTTTTAAGTTTAGAACTAGGTATCACAAGATTTCATTCCTCTAGTATAATATACACTTACTGAACAGAGTTGGAAGTTATTCTCCTTTTTTTCACTTTCCTAAAGTGTTCTAAAACCTCTTTCACCTATAGTTAATTGAGCCAATCATGTTAATTATCAATTTTCTATTTGTTATAAGATACCATGCTTGTCTCATATTATCTTGCCTAATACAAACCCATTCATATTCTTTTTCCTTGGAGAGCTGGTAAAGTTTCTCTGCTCTTGAACTCTAAGTCAGTTGCAAAGTTTAGCATTGGCTATCTTTTAATCATGCACTAGTTTTTACTTTCTTTTCTTGACTTTTTGTCTTACTTTTAATACTCATATAGTTGCCTGTCTAGCATTATTTCGTATCTAATCAGCTGATTATTTCAGTTGAGAATAGCATTACCAGTTTCCTTGTTAATCTAACTGAACACTCTTTTGGTTTCTCCTAGGATGCAACATATTTCTTTCATAATAAATAATTCAAAAAATCTAATTATTTTATACTAGGTACCTCTATACATCACATATTCAGTGGCTAAGTATTCAGAAGCTGTGAATTGCTTCCTGAGTGAGGTTTTTTTCATAAACATCTCTGAGTTTTTATCATTAACACTCAAGAATGTTACTTAACAAATCTAAACCTTTATTGGGTTTTAGATTCTCAGATTTCACTCTGTTTACACTGAAATAAGGAAAAAAATAATCAAGAGACCTAGGGATACATTGTAAATGTAACATCAACAAACAGAATTGCATACACTAAATATATTGTAGACTACCTAACCAAATTACTGGAATTTACAAATGCAAATTTACGAAGATTATCAATTTAACAGTTGAAAAGCATGTTTAAAAAGAAGAGAAACTATTTTTCCAGTCATTGCTGAGACACATAGTGTATTTACTAAATGTAATTGTGTTTGTTAAAGTAATATTTACTTCATAATTTCACCAGAGACATAATGCTGTTAAAAATTAATGCTTTTGGTATTAGTGTTGGGTAAGAAAACCATATGGATTGTGCTAAAAGCCTGAGTCTCACAATAAATGTTTCAAGTGAAAACATCACCACTTACTTTAAAACTTGTTTAAAACACTTGTTTAAAAATTATTTTAAATTATCTGTAGGTAAAAAAGTAATTGCTATTATTACTTCATCAGTATAAACTGAGTCATAGAACTGAGTTTGGAAGTCCTCAAAACAGGACTAATGAAGTTGGGTTGGATTGATTAGGGCTATATCTATGATCATATGATACTGAATTATTCATAGAGTTTCTACATTAAATTATTATATTATTATGTCCTTTTTCTGCCCAAGGTCCAGATACTCACCTGTTTGCTATAGAAAGTGTATTAGCTTTGTCTTGTACAATCTGTACAAAGTCTTAGCATAAACAAAAACATAATGATAGAATTGGAGGTTACTTAGTGCTAACAGGCCAGAAGGAGGCTTGGAAATTGGACCCTGTAGCACTTATCTGCTGCCAGTGATAATTCTTGCACTGCTACTCCGCAGTATTAGAAGCTTTCCTTCAATGTATCATTCTTGAAAATATGAGATTATGCAAGAACATCTTTCATTTATTTTTACTTTTAGTTTGTGGAATATATCTCCCTGTCAAAATCCTACCAAGCAATTTGAAAATAAATCTGTATTGTTTTGATATAAATTGTAATTTTTCATGCCTTTTTTGTTTGTTTGTTTGGTTTTTTGAGGTTTAATTCAAGACTTAAATGCTTGACGTTGACACATTAAGAGCTACCACAGGCAACAGAGGAATAGTGCACTCTTACTTTGGTTTGGTATTAAAATACTAAATAGATTTTTTATTTTTATCTTCACTAAGGAATGTTACAAGAAAAATATGCTTAGCAGGGAAACTGTCAGGTAAATGAAAACCTACCAAACATTCATTTTTCAGCCCAAAACTTTACTGGAACCTCTTAGTAACTGCAAATTTTAAACATTATTTTTATTTTGACAAGTCTTTGAACTTTATGGTACCATCTGAAAAGACACTTTTTGTCATGAATTTTCCAGTTAAATTTGTTTATTAGAGTAAGTAAGTATATAAGTTTCCTCAACAATAACTAAAGTTATTGATGTTTTCTCATCCCATATTAGATACCAGGTCAGGATCAGATCACTGCTCAGTATTTGGCTTAAATAAAAGCCAGAAACACTCTGACAATCAACAGTCTCTGAGAGGCAGGGGCAAGGATGGTTCTAGTATTTTGAACTAACACTGACTTGAAAATATTTTTTTTTTTTCATCTTTTCTATCAAGGAACATGGATTCAGGTGATACATAAGCTCAGTAAAAAAATATTGTGCAAGTTGGGGGAAAGTAAAACAAGTAAGTTGATATCTCTTGAGCACATTTATAATTCAAATGTGTCTGCACAATTTTTTTAATGAGTTAATAAGATTATCTGGCTTTCTAAACAATAAATTTTGCTTTGGTTGTAGTCTGTATACTCATATCTAATATTTCTTTATGGCCTTACTTGATGCTATTTCAAACCCATGGAGATATTTCAACAGACTGCAATAGGAATTCATTCAGACTCCTGTGCAAAATAATACATTGCCCTTCTTAAAATTATTTAATCAGATATATTGCTGCCAGCATGAACAAAACTTCTAGAATTGCATACTGTTTTTTAATTTTTTATGCTTATAATTGAAAAACATATTTAACAACTAAACTAGGAGACTGTCCACTAGGGCAAATCCATATAACACTGTAATCCAAAGGAATTAATCATTAATTTAAAGCAAGAAGTCACAGCATGAAGATCTATCAAAGAATGCTGAAAAATAGTATTACATAATGCCACCTTGTGGATGTTTCATAGACCTCTTAGAGAGGGGATAGAGTAAGAGACAAAGCAACAGCTTCCATGTTGCTCGGTTTGCAGACCCTTTAAAGGTTTCCAAAGAAGGTAAGTAGTAAATTTAAATAAATTTGAGCTTGATTTCCCCCAAGGTGGACCTCTCAAATACCTCATCAACACCTTGGAGATTTTGAAAATAGAGAAATTGAGACTGAAAGATTTTCAGTGTGTTAATAATCTTTTAAAAGAATTATAGCGTGATTCAGTGTTTTGATGTGACTGCTTGATAATAGCGTTAAAAAAACCCACCTTTGAAAATATTAATAT
>VYZM01005143.1:7540-159812 GCA_013398915.1 Dromas ardeola
ATACTTGTGCACGATGACTGACTACACAGTGGCAACAGCGGTGCAAGAGTCAAACCCAGCTGCCTTCTCTCTGGCACAAAGGAGACAACTCAATTCCATACAAGGATAAGCTCAAACTCTGTCTCTCTGTTCCACGGCTTCTCTTTCCAACAAGAAATACCAATTTGTGCTATTTTTGTGGCAGATGTACATGAAAATGTTAGAAATAGGGACCAGTAGTTAGCGTTTTCTCCCAGATAGCAGAAATCTTGATTCCTTCTTCTCCCAGGAAAGCGATTGAGGAAATTATAATTTCTGTGCCTGGTTTCCCCAGCTTCCACAAGGGGCAATGATGTCTTATTTCAAATGTATGGGGCAATGAGAAATACTTACTCAGAGATGCTCAGAAAGAGGATATAGCACAGGGAGATTTATAGAGAAGTGATATCCTTGCTTTTAAGCATCCATGAAAACAAAAATGATTAACTGACTTTACAGAACAAGAAAAACTCTTTAGCTGCAGAACTCTGTAAGACAACATTGTGTGAACTCTGAACTGCTAAGCTTAAGTTCTCATTTCGCCTCCCTTAATGAAGGTAGCACAATAATTGTATGATACGGAGTATCATACAAGACATGTATATATCTATTCAACCTGGCTTTGACCAACATCTTCCAGCATTCAGCTAAACACCAAAACACAAGAACATCAATCCTTCAAAGTCATTCTAGATATAAGAAACAGTGTCACCGGAAATGTTTCTTCTTCATCTTTTACTCACACTCTTCAATCCTACAGCAGAAGCTGCAATTGTCAGGTATGTTCTATATGGCCCAATGCAAGCAAGAGGCTAATCTGTAAACAGAGATGCCCACCACCATCTGCACACACAAATTCTTTTCAATGTTTGATGAGGGCAACAAGGGTTTCACTCTCTTTCAACAGCAGCCCAGTTCTGGAATCCAGTGAAGCATTGCTTTGCAATTTGCTGGAGTCTGGGCTCCCCTTTACGTGGTCCCTTTAGCACAGCTAAGATCAGACATCTACTATTAGTGGTTGCCATTTATGAGGGTGTGCAAATATAAAATTTGAAAACCTCTGCAGTAAACACATGCAGATAAGCCAGAATCAGAGGTGAAGGTTTTTGCTTGCTTCATTCCTACCCCACACAGGACAATAAAACAGTATGTTAAAAGGAAACCTTGACACTATCGTTTATTTACCAAATTCGGAAGTAGATCGTCAGTGATGGTAGCGAAGAACAATCAATTAAAATTTTCCATTTTCACTGCTGGTAGGTATTGTTTAATGCGGCTGCAAGCAGCAAAAATCTCATGTGCATGGTAGAAGTGCGGAAGAAGAAAGTGGACAGGCAACAGAAGCAGATGGTCAGATCCGAAATTGCTGGCCCAGAACGATATGGGGTTTGAGCAGGGAGCAAGGGGTGAGAGATAAGATATAAGCCAGTGTTGCGTTATGCAACAGTCTGAACGTCAAGAAGAGAAACTGTTGTTGTCATGGGTTTTTCCTCTGGCAGAACCAGATCCAAAACTGAAACAAATGAGGTGAAATGCTCAAATCATAAAAGATCTCGTGCTTGTTGCCCTGACTGAGATGAAAGTGGAAGACACTGAGGTGGGACCTATTCCAGGTGAAGTCTGGGGTTTTGTAGAACATAAAGCAAAGACGGTAAAAGACAAACTAGACTGGGATGAGTGATAAACTGTCTCCTCCATCCTAACCCTATCATTTTTTTCAGCTAATAAACATAAGGATTAATTTACAGAAATACAAAATTCACTGCTGTATGTGGTATTGTCTGTTTGAAGCAGGTCTGACTACTTTATGTCACTGGTGTCATTCCTTCCTTCCCTAGAAAATATAAGCAATTATCCAAGTTAAAAGTCATTCCATTGAGGCTGGGTACTCGTTGTACCAGGAACCGTAGAGTAAGCTGGGTAAAAGAAAGAAATCAGGCAAAAAATAGAAGATCCAAACTGGAAGGACCACAATTATTTGTGAAATTGTTTCAAATTTGGCAGATAGTATCAGCAGCTCTTCTCTGCACTGAAAAAAAGGTTAAAAGGTTTGTGGATAATTTATTTTTATAAATTAAAACTGTATCACTTCACTAGTGTTAAAATGAAAAATAGTATTCTGGATGCTAAAACTATCACATTTTGAGAATTTTAAAAGGAAATGTTATGGGGGGGCTAAATGAAAACTTGTTAACATGAAATGTATTAAAATGTATGTTTTTAAAAAGAAAAAAAGAATTGGCAAAATCCCAAACAAAATGAATCACTTTGCTTGGGACTGAACACAGTAACTACGGATAGATTTTATGAAAAATAAAAAAGACAAAGAAGGTATCTCCATTTTTATTTAATCTACAGCAATTTTTTTCTGATTTTTCAAGTCAACCACTGAATAAAAGATCTGCTTTTCTTTCTGATCTAGTTGTGATCTAAACAGGGTTACATGAAGACAATCATAGTGTCAAAAATGAAAGCGCAGAGAGTATAGATGACTTTCCAAGATTACATATGAAAAGTAGCCGACAGAAGGAAGGTTACCTAAACACCACCTTAAACAACAACCTTACTTTACTGGTACTCCATGGAGAACAGCAAATGGACTTTCAAATTACCATATAGCAATGAATTCCTTCTTTGTGTAAAATAAGATTTGCTTGTCTAGAATTTATTTGCACAGCTTTTCAAGGTGTGGGTTCCATATCTCAAGTCTCCACATTTGGTGACTAGGGCAAGTACCTGTGAATAAGACAGCCCCAAACGTATCATTATCTGTTGCAGTGAGTGAGGGTGAAAATCCATTTCAGACTTGCTTTTTTCCCAGTGCACCTCTGAAGTCCTTACCCTGCAATACATCAGAGAGGTTGCCCTGGGAACGGTGTGTTTTTTCCAACACAATGCAAATGAATCTCTTCAAGAACCTTATGTTTCCTAAGAGGTGTGCTGCCTAGAAAACATTTGTTTGGCAGAAGTGGTCCAGTTTCTTTCCTTATATCCATCTAATATATTCAGAAGTTTGTCTTTCCATTACTGTTGTTATAGCTAAAAGAATCTCAAGGTTAGCAGCAAACAGGAGATAGGGGTTTGTTCTCATAAGGATTGAACCCACCTCCATTGACTCGATGACAAGCTGACTAATATTGTGAGACACTGAGCTCCTTCACTCCTGCAACCTTCGGTGCCAAGGGAAGAGCTCATGAGTTCATGAGGGTGTTCATACACCCAAGGCAGTGAAGCACAACAATGAGGTCAATGGACACTTGAGAAGGGAAGTTTGAACCCCAAATTCCCACTGAATTCAAGAGGAAATGGAAATGTTCTATAAGTCACTCGCAGGCCTACACTTTACTCAAGCAAGGATTTCTTTCTGAAGACGGTTGGCCAACTTGAGGCATATGCAGAGTAGGTAACAAAACTGGGACGGAAACAAGACAGTTCTGCATGGTAGCATCCTAACTTGGACACTGAAGCCACCAAATAGCAACGGGGATTCAAGGCTTTGCTGATTTTAGAGGCAATCTGCCTGCTGCTGCCTTTGCTTTCCCAAGCTTCATGGGGAGAATGGAGAAGACACACAGAGTGAATGCTGAAGTGAGCTGGCCTGGGAATGAAAACAAAAATAAATTATGCTTACATTGCTGAAACTTTTATGTTGGTACACTTTTGAGGACAGAATACAACATTGGACACTGGTCAAATAATGGTGCTTTTGTTGCCTGCCCAGGAGTCTGGAAACTTAATCTCAGCTGCTTAGTCTGAAAAGCATCTGCTGCTCTGGGACCAGTAATTCAACCACTATTCAGGCTATCAGAAATGAGTACATTGTCCTTACCCACATCACGTTTGTATCGTGAGCATCAATACAGTGAAGACTGTAAGTGCTCAGATATAAGATGGCTATTTCATTACCAATAGAGACAGGCCCAGCTGTTGTTGCAGTCAGTGGAGATTTTCCCTTATTACACAACAGGAACTGTAGTGAGCCTACATTTTAGCTTTTATTTTGGCACTCATTCAGTACCTTGTAATGACCAGTGTAAAATCTTTCAAATCACTAATGGACCACTGCAGGGGAGGAACGTCTTTACAATTCTAGAGAATCATGACCTTCCTGTGCTAAGATCAAGATCTTATTTAACTGAGATTTCAAGCCCTTTTTACAGAAATGGCTGGGCAATTACTCCCTGGCTCCTGTCTTTTCTGTATAGAAGGAACTTTGGCTTTCCGAAGCACCAATTAAAAAGCCCCACAACTTTCTCTTTGATTTGCTTCATTGCTTCTGTTAATTGTCTCGTTTGAGTCACTGCCAGAGTGAAAGTACCTTGTTACAGAGTTGTGAACCTGCAATCAACTTTGAAAACTTCCACTTTACAAGTCCAATCTTGTGCATTTTTTTTTTGGAACTTTAAGGGGAAGGAAAAAAATAGAAAAATGTATTAGGTGTTTCCTAAATCAAAGTCTTTAATAACATGTTAATCTAAGTTATTATAGATTCTGAAAAGCAGTTATAGACAGCTGAAATTTTCCCATGGCTTACTGTCAAATATACAAGAGAGTGTTTGGAAAGTCTGTAAGCACTGTAATCATGGATAAAATATATTCTGCAACGGGACTCTAAATTTGCAGTAATTATGTACCATTTAGTTAATCTGCCTACATTATTTATGAAGAGTATTTTGTAGTTAAATACTTGAAGAGTTGACAGGGTAATGTTCAACAGCTATTTGGAACAGAAGTGATGGAGAGGCAGTAAAAAAATAATTTCAATTTTAAATGACTGTCTTTGTGTTCATTTCCCTGTTTGTTTTTAACTCAAAGACATAGTGCAAGATCCGTTTTTTTAAAAAAGGAAGATAAAAAAGAAATGCTCGCTCTCTGTATATGTGTGTGCATAACTGCTGTATATGTCTATATGCCAATGCCTACTT
The DNA here is from genome assembly GCA_013398915.1 of Dromas ardeola. Classification (NCBI taxonomy): domain Eukaryota; kingdom Metazoa; phylum Chordata; class Aves; order Charadriiformes; family Dromadidae; genus Dromas; species Dromas ardeola. The sequence goes on from VYZM01005143.1 coordinate 12,484, forward strand.
TACAGTGACACACAAATAACTTGGGGTTTTTTTGAGAGACCTCAGCTACCACACTCAGCTCCATGGATGCAGTTTTCCATCCTGATTTTGCATTTGCAAGAGGAACAGACCTAGATGGTGGGGGTCCCACGAAAGATCAGTATCGTAACACGTTTTTTCACCACATCACATAACATATATGGATACGCATCTGCACTGAACCCTCATACTCACAATCTTAGCAAAGTCAGATCAGGAAAGTCAACTGGGAGCCAAAGATGGCTTAGCTGCTCTCCTTGCCCTTTTCCAGCTGCCATGCAAGAAGGCAACTGGGGCAAACCACTTCTCTGCAATAACACCTGCAGTCTGGGAAAAGCAGGAAGGAGAGATGGCTCCCAGATGGAGAAGACAATGAGGGTAGAAGAGGACAAAGGGTCACACGTATACATGCTGTGCCCAACAATGGGCTTGACTGATAAAAAGTCAAGTGAACAGATGTTCCCCCTGACTTCATAGGAATTGCTGTTGTACAGCATTTCTGAAGATCTTGGGGGGTGCGTGTGTGTGGGCAGGGGGTGGATGACTGCGTGTGTACATATCCTACCAAAGCACAGATGCTACCACCAGCTGGGACAGGTTCTTAAACTATTTCCCCTTGTTCTTTTCCAGCTCCTAAACCCTGAGATTAACTGGCATTAGCACAAATTCCCAGCTCCCACTGGGATTTCCTCCATGAATAAAATCCGCTTTATTTGCCCACGTGAGCTATCTGTACAGCACGTATCAGATTCATTCTTTGTTTATAACCCCATGAGATATAACATGCAAATGCTGTTCCTCCAAAACCGAATTAATGCCACTCATTATGAGGTAGGTGGTGACTCACCACCAGATGACAAGCCTGTTGAACCCAGGATTTATTACCCATTCAAGTTAGTGGCATGAGAAATTTTTTTTTAGCAAGCTGAAGATGAGCGCACTCACTTTCCCAGAAGGGAACAGTCAGTCAGTCAGTTTTATCATAGGTCTCACTGAGCATGCAGAAGTATTTTTTCTGTGACTGATTCACTGACTTCCATGGTTATAGGGCATGCCTGTAAGGCATTGTCACTAACAAAGCGTCATTTGAACCAGGTCTCTGTGCTGCTTGGTTTGTTTACCATTTTTGGAGCAAAGGGTTTAAACATGTGGTAAAGTCCCAACACGTGGTTTTGGATGAAGTCCACATTGAGACCAAAGGCAGTTGCTGTCGGAGCTGCCGTCCAAGAAATGGCTTTTCCACCTCCCACCTGTGCTATGGCAGCAGCCTGAGCTGGCGTGGTACGTACCACGTGTGGCCAACACAAGGAGAGAACAAGCAGCTGTGGGAGGAAACCACCTCTTCTGATGGCAGCCTGCACCATGCTGGGTTTGAAGAAGTTCTGGAAACATACCCTGAGACTGAAAGTGTACTTTGGTAGCAAAGCTCCATAAAGCCATAGGCATTATACATTCGTGATTTATTTCCTGGAGTCAGAGGATTGATTACATGACAAAATCCCAGGTTTGGTCAGGCATCTGCACAGGACAAGCACTTGGCAGAGGAGGAATGCGACTTTTTCTCTTCTGATTGCCTGTCCAGCAATGTGGGACACGTCTTGTAACTCATTTTCTATATTCCTAACACTGAGGGTTTTTTTTTTCAGTAAAATGCCGTGAGACTTGCTGATAAAAGGAAATACATACTACTTCTTTACAAAAGCAAAGAAAAACTTGAAATGTAATTCACAAATATGAAATATACAGAGGTCTTCCAGGCTCTACAGAGAGTCTGACACAAGAGCTGCCTTCTTGTCTCATCAAGAAATTAACTTGGGGATCCATCAGAGCAACACTGAGGTGGAAGGGAGCAGTTACAGGAAAAAAAGCGGTGACCAGCTTCAGTGAGGATGCAGGTTGGAGTGACAGAGAAACAGCTGGGTCCAGCTACAGTGCAGCTATTGCAATAAATTGCAAATAACCAGTTGTTCTTGAAATTGGTGCCTAAATCAGAAGTATTTAAACTAATTTCAACCAGTCTAGCTGATGGTAGTGTTAGCAGCATAGCTGCAAAAGGACTGAGCTCAGCAATTGCTGTAGCATTCCCACTGGTACTTGGGGAGCATTCAGGTGGTCCTTAGTTTTGCTGTCAGTTTTGCTTTAAAATCATCTTGGATGTGTCTTCCCTCTGCAATGCAGACATGTGGAAAATATTACTTTATACTTTAGCTAATGCAAAAATCACACCCAAAACAACATTACTGGTTGGTTCCCTCCAGCTTCTTGCCACTTCCATCTTTGCCTTCCTCGGCTCAGCTGCACACCAGTGAATAGAGAGCCTGCTCTGACTGAGGAGAGCTGAACCAGCCTGAAAACTAAGGAGAACTGAGGGACCTTTTCTTCTGGGATTTTTTTTGCTTGCACAGTTGTACAAGCCCACTGACCATTACAGTGACAGGGAAAATAAATATGCTATAAAACTCATGATGTTAAACTCCCACTGGTCTGGAGTGTCAAAGGTTGAACTTTGTACTTTTTCCTCTCTGTTTTTGGCATTCAAGTTAAGCAGGATATTGGGAGACGCCGGGGTCCTGACAAGGAGACCATCCTCTCAGGAACAATTGACATTTACAGTAGAAGTCAACAAATACTTTGAAAAATGGTTCCTATCTGACTCACCCTGTGATTTTATTGAAGCGGTTGGATTTTTAAGGAATGCCTTGAAGGATCAATGACAGGAGAAAGAAGTTAAGTAAAAAGGAACTGACAGGTTTGCATCTGCTAAGCAGGCCTTTCATCCAGATTGCAAAGAGCTATGAACACATACAGTCACACAGACTACACACAGTTATTGACACTCACTGATGAGCCATAACTTGTTATGTAGTGGCACTGTTAACTCACTGCTTCTGTTAATGTAGCTGTACTCTCAGACCACTGTGGAAGTAAGCCTGTCCCTGACTTGTTATGAGGCTAAATAAAGAGATGATTGCTAAACGCACAGATGCTAACATGACAAGAATCAATTTTCGTGTTGGTCTCTGAAATCTAAGCAGTGCTAACCACAAGTCTGGTCTGAAAACCGTATTTCTTTTGTTCAGCAATTTCTGCTATTCTGTTCAAAATGAAAAACATAAATGTGGGTATTTTTCAACAATTATTTTTTCTAAACACTTTTTAAAATGTTGAACTTTTTAATTTTGAAATGAGGTGTTAATGTATAATTACTTAAGAATTAAATATTTACTTATTCTAGTAAAATGAATTTGTGACTGCAGTATGAAGATTACATAAAATGTTTTTACCTTTTTAAAATGAAACTTCTTAAAATTATTTAAAATAGGAGTGTTGAAATAACTTTTTATTTCTTCCAACTTTTATCATAGGAGATGTTTCATGTTCAGAATGTAAACTGCATCTAAATTTCACATCAAATGAGCATCGGTCTTTAAAAATCGCAGAGAAAAAAAGAAAACAGTTCATTGCAGGGTTTTGGGGTTTTTTTGTTTTGTTGTTATTGTTTTTCTTCAACTGAAACTGAAGACACTGTGAGGTTTTTCAAAGGAAGCAGGAATAAACTCACTAGCTTCAGTTCTCTGGAGCAGTTACGTCTTGAGTGTGGCTTTGACTTTCCTCTGGGGTCCAAAGAGAGATCAGATCTTCAAGAGGTGTTATGTCCCATTTTGTAAGACAAACAAATTGGAGACCCTCAGTTTTACAGGGACCCTGTATAACTTATACAGGGACTTTCTGGGAGAGGTTACAGGCCTTTGGACAATAACGTGTGAAAAACCTGAATTCAGGCCATTACATATGTACACTGTGACATCTGATGGATAAATCTCACAACTGATTCATAGAGATTACCCATGTTTTTTTGCACTGAACACGAGTGTGGTGTTTTAGGACGGGAACTGAATGCATACATAGGGACAGCACTTGAGATATTGCAGGCAATTGGAGTTGCTGCTTTCCTTTTGTTCCTCTTAAAGCCCCATGCTCATTCCAGATATGAAAATCTAATGAGCAGTGAAAAATAGAGAGCTTTGTTTTTCTTTTTTTTTTTTTAACCTCAAAGGAATGCTATTTAAGAATAAGGTCTATGAATAGTGCTTCAAAGTCCTTTCACCAAAGGGCTTTAACAAGGAATATGACAGGTACTAGGATAACTTTTAACCCAGACAAATAGACAAATAAAAAAAAGATTTGAGAATTCAGCTTTGTTCTGCAGGTGGACGTAAGCAGTTTGACATTTCAGACTGGAATCCCAGATTGTCTGTTGAACTCAAGGATTAAAGAACGACAAGTATTTTTTCCTTTATTGTTTTTGTACAAGTGCTCAAAGAAAGCAAGAGGCATGGTCTCAGAGAGCAGCAACTGAGTACAACAACCCATTTAAAAGGGCAGGGAAGAAAGAAAACAAGGAATCTGCTTTCTCAAGAGTCTAGTGATTCCTTTCTAAAATGACTTGAGAGATTTCACCATTGTTCTATTTCTGCATTAGAATTAAATTCAAGGCTTTAATGAAATGGAATTTTGTTAAAATGCTCCTTTCCATAGTAAGAAGGTTGGGATTTGTGTGAGCTTCAAGGTCAATGGAACCATCCAAGGTGTCTTCTCCAGGTTTTAGCAATATTTCTGTCAACGGTGGCATTGATTGACACATTTTCAAAAACTGGTTTGATTCCAACAAAATAACATTTGAGGAATTACTAATTTTGAGTTACATTCTGAACAGCCCTGTAAGTGATCTTCTCTGTGTAAGCTGAGTTAATGTGTGTGCACTCTCAACTGCCTTGGTTATGGGTCCAGCACTGCAGGCCTAAATCACCTTCTTACTGCCTTGAAGGATTAAGTCCTTTATTAGGAAACTACTTTGGACTCCATTCAAGTAAGACATGTTCGTGGGCAATTTTAAGATGTGGGTAGTCATCTAGTCTCTCTCTTAAAGTGGATCACTTTCAAACGCCTGGCTTGACTGAGGCCAGAAAGCTCAGCATTTTGAAGGATCAAGTCAATAAGCAGCTTATTGAACTGCAGAAATTATCGGCTGGAATTCTCTGGCTTGTGTTCTGCAGGTCACGCTGGATGATGATAATGGGCCGTTCCAATCCTAAAATCTAGAAATTGATGAGCTTAAGTGGACTACTAATATGCATAAGCCTTTTCCGGAACAAGGCTCAAAGAAGCAAAAAATAGAAAAAAATTCAAAGAATTGAATTTGCTGCTGCCTGCCTATCGATACTTGATTCCTTCATCTATTTTGCATCTTGCAATCCTTGCCTTTCTCACCAAAATTAAGATTGGACCCATATGAACTCCTGCACACATTTGATTATCATTATAGACATTAGTCCTGGAGGAAAAAATGGTGCTGACTGGTTACATTTTTTTCTGCTGAGCTGTTCCACTATTTGACTTTGCAACCCGTGTTGCTTACTAGCTGGGAAATCAAACATTAAAAATGTTTCTGTTCCCCTGCAAGTCCCTCCCTAGCTTTTTGGTCATTTTTGCTGTTGGTTTTAACATAAAATCTGAATTTTGGAACTAAACAAAGTGCATATGACATTTTTTTCTAAAGCTAAATAGTCACTCAAAGGACAAAGAGATTTGAAACACTGGTGGATAAAGAACAGAAAGGTTAATAGATTTCTTTCATTGCTTTCCTTAAGGGAAAGGAGGTCTCACCAGTGTGTCTGTCTGCCCATTCCCATCTCTCCCCTCACTGACATTACTGAATACATGGGTTAATATTAACCACATTTGACTGAAAAGTATCAAGAAGAAATCTCAAGATAAGTGGCCATATAAATGTGAGACAGAGATTCTTCCACAGTACCCCACTGTGCTAAAGGTGGGAATGTAGGCCTGCATGTTTTAGAAGCTAGAGAGATAACAGAAAAGATAAACCTTATGTATGCCCCAAATGGTAGGAAGAGCTTTGGCTGTGCTTTCAAGGCACCGAAGAATCCACATCCAGGACCTGTTGCAAGTGACCTGGCTGTCTTCCCTCCACTGTCTTCAGCACAGCTTGTCCTAACTTTTAAATGGAACTTTTAAATTTGTCATTGTTTTTCCTCTTTTTTCTTTTTTTTTTTAAATTTATTGTAATTTCGATAGTGGAAAGGTTGAATCCATCTTTTCTAAGAACTGGTGGCCACACTAACAGCTGGAACCGTTATCACAGCCTCAGTCCTCCTCATCTCTCTATAACTGACTGATAATACTAATACGTTTTTCTAAACATCTAAGTAGATACATGACCTTCATTGTCCAAGGACCCCAAAGCACATGAAAGATACTAATTAACTAAATCTCACAATTGCTAAGTACAGTAAGTATGAGGCTGACATTTGATTACTATTTCTAATTGTATCGGGGATGCCTGAGGTACAACAGTGTGTAAGGAAAGCTCAAAATCTATTACAAGTATAAAGATTAATCTCACTTTCCCCAAGGCAGAGCTGTGAAAAAAGCTCTGGTTTCCTGCCTCCTCCTTCCTGGCTCAAGCCATGCACATGATTCCTTTGTTTAACTGTTTGCCCATTAAATCCCTGATTCAGCAATGTCCTTTAGCACAAATTTAACGTGAAGCCTACAAATAATTCAATTAACTCTGGGTTGTGTCTAATACACTTTGAGATAGGCAGGTACTTCTGTAGAAGACCTGGTTGAATAAAGCAGTTAAGGATGTTTCTTATGCCTGCAGTTAAGAAATTCTTTGATGAAAGTATTTTCCTAAATCATTCTGCAAACCGGTCTGCTAATCATCCTGCAGTCCTTCTAGTGCTTTAAATCCTTTAAAATATGTTGCTAATGTATGACATTTCAGTGCAATACTTAAATTTGACATCATTTTTGGTGCATGTACAACTCCATCCCCAATAAATACATCACGTAGGACGGCGCAGGACAATGTGTCCACGAGATAAATACGTAAGCACTGTTCTATAGTAAAGATGGAAATGGTAAGTTTATTCTTCCAGTAGACGTTTAATGAAGCCTTTAATGTGCACCACATCTTCTGAGATTGTGTTTTTATCCTTGCGCCTTAGCTTTAGAAAATGCTTTCCTCAGAGGCACTCAGCTTCGAAGGACCCAGAGTAGGGCTCCTTGTCAGGCTTTGCCCATCACATTGCTCAGGCGAAACACTGACTGGAAACTGCCGATGTCTGCGGCAAAAAGGCAGATACGGTTCTACGGCCTGCGCGGCACGATCAATGGTTTCATGCGTTTGCAGAAAGAGTTTGCTCATTAGAGACCAAACACGATTTGTGAAACCACAGCACCGTGGGCCATTCGCAAACGCTGCTCTTCCCCACCCGATGCACAAGGAATTCGACAAAGCCATTGGCGCGCTGCTCATGGAACCCGCTCTCTAACAGCGAGCAATGCCGGATCTCCAGAAACAAACACTTCTGTGAGGAGCAGAACAAAGACTGGGCCACCGTGAATTTGTACCACTTCACTTACTGACTGACTTCCTCTGAGACGAACAGCTCCGGTGGCGGCAGGTCCGCAGCGGGGCCGGACCATGCGGCGGAAAGGGGCTCTTCCCCGAGCCGTTCTGAGGCGGGGACGAGCCGGGGCGGCGCCGGGACCCGCGGGGAGGCTGAGGAGGCGGGGGCGGGGCCAGCGGCGGCGGCGGCAGGTTTAAACGAGGCGGAACCGCCACCGGCGGTCACTCGTCGAAAAGCCCGAAAAGGGGCTTTTCCCGAGCTTTTCTGGGGCGGGGAAAGGCCAGGGCAGCGCAGGGACCTGCAGGGAGTCGGCGGCTCAAGAGGGTAGTTCGGCTGGGGAGAGGGAGCTCAGCCGTGGTCTCTACCCGGCAGAAAGCTGCGTCTTCTGCGCTTTGCCAGAGCAGATGTAGCCACGCAGACAGAGCTCCCATGGAAGCGTGTAGCCACCCAGGCCTCAGGCTGCAGGGAGTGCTGCATCCTCTCACGGCTAATGGGTGGTAATAGGGCGGAGAGCTGTGTGAGGTGCAATCAGGTGAATGGTCTACTCAGCCTGGTGGCAGAGCTAAAAGAGCAAGTGGAAAGGCTAACAGAGCATCAGGGAGTGTGAGAAAGAAATAGATTGGTGGAATCAGGCTCTGACTTCCTTGAGAGGGAAACCGGAACAGCCACCAAAAAAACCCCAAGCTAGAGGAGATCCAGTAGCCTCCCCCTGCCAGACTGAAGGCAGTGGCCAAAAGGAGAGCTGTGAATGGAAGCAAGTCTGTGCGAGGGGTGACAAGTGAACAATAGGTATGAGGCTGTTGATGAGGGAGGTAGGCCAGCCCACGGATGATGTGGAAGATGATCTGACTACGGCAGAAGAGCTACCAGGACTGGAAAGGCCTACCCCCTGTTTAATGACCACCTCCACAAGGAAGAAGAGGCAGGTAGGAGCTGTGGGTGACTCCCTTCTGAGGGGAACAGGGTCCCATATGCCAGGCAGACCCTCTTTTTAGGGAAGTCTGCTGCCTCCCTGGGCCCGAGTCACAGACATCACTAGGAAACTTCCTAGCCTGGTGTGGCCCTCGGACTGTTACCCACTGTTGCTCTTCCATGTGAGTGGTGATGAGGTGGCAACATGTAGCCCAAGGGTAGTCAAAAGAGACTTTAGGGCCTTGGGAAGGTTAACAAGGGAATCTGGGGTGCAGGTTATCTTCTCTTCTTCCAGGAAGAATGCAGAAAGCTGCATTTTGACCCTGGGAAGAGTACACAGAAGCAAGACAGGAGAAATGCTTTTTATGTACTCTACTGTCCTACACAGGGAACATTTCTCTTGTCTCAGTCTGGCAAGTACCACTTTGGACTTCAACAACAAATACCAGGAACACTAGACACGTTGTCCTTGCTGATCATGTTTCTTCCGTCTTAACCTTGCTGCCTCACAAAAGGGTGGCTGCTGCGCTTGGACTTGATGAAGCCTCTCTGGCCAAAGCCAGTGCAGGGACCTCGCTCATCATCAGGCTGAAGTAAGGAGGACTGTGTGTGAGGGATAGTTGGCACCACAGAGACAAAGGGCTTTATAAATGAAGAGTTGGCTTCTACACTCTGCCAAAAGTTTGCTGCTTATGTTCAGGCAGACGGGACATTAAATCAGTGCCAGAGGCCTTTAGCACTTCATGAAAAGGAAACAGAACCAGCAAAATGGGTTTTACACTCAGAAACAGCCATCTCTTCCTGTCAAAAGAGAGTGCTATTTACCCCCACCCACCTCGTTGAAGTATCTTCCCCCATTCACAGCTTGTAGGAGGCAATCTGTGACTGAGGCGGGAAGTCTGGCCACTCCAGATTGGCTGGCAAGACTCAAACAGCGAGAAATCATGGGGCAGTGACTGCTACTCTGTGTGTGCATGAGGTTGCCACTTAACTGGGTCTGGAGGTAAATAAATCCATTAATTTATCCTAACCGTGGTCCTAATTAGTTGCATATGTATAATCAGCATGCTCCCAGGCATCTCGTCGGGGAATAGTGGGCTGACAGACACAAATTTGTTACTCTGCGTCTGCTGCCAGATTTGGAAAGTCTGAAGTTTTTAAAACCGAATTAAAGCAACAAGACCCAACCAAATTTGCCAGCTGACAATGTCCCTTGTGAACAGATGGCTGGGAACACCTTCTTTGAAGAAAGCCCCTTTTCACAGGAAGACAATAAAAGTTCACAGTTAAGATTAAGTTATTTCTGAAGTGAGTAGAGAGCTTTTTCTCCTTTTCTGTGGTTCGTGAAAGACAAAGATTAAAAGAACCCAGTGCTTTAACGTTTCATACTATACAGATAAATCCTACATTGTGGAGGGCTGCATTTTTGTATCAAAATCCCATATTTGGCCTGACTGAATTTGCATACTGAAAAGATGGTGCCCATAAAGGTTAACCTTGAAAATGATAGGTATAGAGGGCTGCAAGTCACAACGATTCTCTCATCTGTGGTAGAAATTGTTGATTTTTGTAGCTTACAGTGATGATTTTCCTTTGCATCATGACTTTCATATGAATCCGCAATGTATTATTAAAGTACTAAAAGAAACCTGAAATGTTAATAAAGAAACATGTATAGATACGCTCGTGGGCTCGCCAGTGTATCAAAACTAGTTTTCTTATTTTATGTAGTTTTTATGGCATATTTTTATTCAGCATGGAAAAAATTATAGCTTTGTTTAAACTTCCAAAAAGTTTTAATCATGTGCCTTACAAAGTTTAGCTGCTTTGAATTACAACATTAATGTATTTTTCAGTTCATGTGGTTTAGGGTTGTTTTTTTCTTCTTCCCCTGACTGCATGTTGAAAGAAAGAAGTTAGCTTTATGGGCTCACTTATATTTGATTTTCCATAATTATGGGCTATTTTGTGATATTTTCCATGGTGGTAAACTGTTCAATGATGTGTGGCCTTTTTTTCTTCTCTCTTTATCTCTGTTGGATATTTTACACATTTCAGTTGTTGTTATGAGAAAAAAATATATTCATAGAGGAAAACTCATCAAAATAACTATTAATATTTACAATAAATCTTAACATAGTCATTATTAACTAGCTGTAAAAGTTGGAACTGTAAGTTAAAAAAAAAAAGCTAGCAAAAAAAAATTCACTATAAGCAACAATATTATTCACTGGTGACAGGACAAGATTCCACAGTACCAGTTTAGATCCAAGGCAATTTTAACTAATTAGTTCTGTAACAAAACCTCAATGGAAAAATATTGTTTTTTCTCATTAATCCAGCCAGCAAACAGATGTATTTTTTAAAGTATTATCTGAAAAAATGTGATTTAATTTTTTAAGGGATAGATGTGTTTTCTTTAATTTTTGGAAGGAAAAAATACATTATTCCAATTTCCTTCTTTTCACTGAAAATTTCAATTAGAAATTAACATTTTTCCCCAGAGGAATTTCCTTTCAGTTGAAAAGCATTTTCTTTTAAAATAGCTTATTACTTCATGGCAGACAATAATTGATCAGTTAATCTCTGAACTTTTGCCTTGGAAAAATGAGACACTGTGAGGATAATATCTGCAAAATTCTGGGTTAAAATCTGTTATGTTGCCTTGGAAAGGAAAAAAGTTTGTAACTGATGTTTAACAGTGCTCTGGAGAAAAGACTGATACTGTGAACCATACTTGCTCTTAGCAGAGATCAGGACTTCTTGAATGGTCAGTTTCTGAGAACAGATCTAACTTTATCCTACAGTTGGAAGCAAATTTATCTGCTGGTTGAGTCATTGTAACTGAGTTTTTTGTGACATCACCCTGTGTTAAAAGAGCATCCAACAAGTAACTTCAGCTAGAGATGATCAAAACAGAACATCAGAAGACTGAAATCTGAACACTAAACTTCCTCTGAACTTAAGACAGACCTTTATGAAAAAAATTTTCTTATTTTTCAATGAATTTTATGGTGGATTAATAGTCTTAGCTCATACTGATACCACAGAAATGTCAAAGGAAATGAAACGCTATCCAGGACTGTCTAAACTAAACTCTCCAATTCCAGCTCCATTGGAATGGAGCTCCATTCCAGAACAAAATTTCACAATAAATCTCTATTTTTTCAGGCATTCATTCAGTATTTTTGCTGACTATAAAAGTGTATTGTTTCTTCTTAGAACCTCCTAGACACAGCAGAGTAAAAATACATAGCCTATTAATAAGGATAGCAACAGTAAATTAACATGATGAACAGTGCAATAAAGTTTGGCGAGAGCTCATCTGCCCAATGCTGGGAACACTACGAGAGCAAACTGTGCCAAGACGCTCAAGTTCATGTGCACAGCTGGCAATAGGGAGAGGCAGGAGCTAATCTCTTTCTGTCCTTATTCAAAGGAGAACTTTATTCTGAGACACCTGAGTGTCTCAGCCAGCTGATTGTCAAGTCGGCCTCCTGCAATCCATTATTCAGATGAAGGAGAGCAGGTCTGGTGATGGAAAAACAGTGAATGAGATCTTTCGTGCTCACTTGTCTGCAATTCTGTCTGACTTGAGGGAACTTTTGTCCAATTGATATATTTCAACAAAAGCAATCAGTTTCAGTGAATCAGATTTTTTTCCAATAAAGCACACATTGTAGACAATCTGATTTATACACTGAAGGTCTGCAGAATCCAGCCTGTGCAATGCTTTTTCTCTTCAAATTTCAAAACATTTTATAAAAAGGAGAGTGGGGAATCAATGTTTTATTATTAGAAAGGGAATAGTGATGATTTAGGAACAGACTGGTGTTTTTCCGGCAGTCAGACAGCAGTGGAGCTCACAGACCAACCCAGGACTCCCTCCTCCCAGTTAATTGCATCAGCAGGGTTGTATGAAATCTTTCATTGCTCTCTCCATTATGTGAGTGGCCAAGAGACTTTTGAAAGGTTTGTAAAGCATTAAAATATATTCTCGTGCAGATAGCTTATCTGCCAATTTCATCTCTGGAGATATTTTGGTTATTTTTGGCTAAGTAAAATCCAGTCTTAAAATAAAGCACTCTCGCAGATTGTTTTTGGTTCTGTTCTAATACTTTGTTTGACAAAATAAACTCAGTCTCCATGTTACTTGATCTGACAAGATGCCTCCTTTGGTACCAACTTTTAAGCTCTACTAAAATACAAAAGGGCTTAACTGTCTTTTAATTTTACACAGATAAGGAGCATGATGATGTGAGAGGAAGTGTTTGATGTTTCTCAGTCCATTTCTCAGTCATTAATGAAATCCCCAACGCCCTGACATCTCCAATTAGTATACTCATCTGTTACCTCTGATTCAGTAACGCTGATTTATTATAAAAAGAAAACCAAGGTAAACCAGTTCCTAATTAAGTAATATTGTGTTTACACAAAAGGGAGGGTGCAGGAGGGAATAAAGGGGAAACAAACAAACAGGGATGTTAGGATTACTGATTTACTTATTTGTAACCTTTAATTGTCAGTGCACAGCTTCAGGCAGCTTTCCAAATTAAGTCCTGGATGTGGGTCAGTCATTCTAGAGGTCCTAAGACAACTGGAAGCTACGGTTAGGCGTAATGTGGGAGAAGGTGACACAGAATCCCTTAGTCCTCCCACATCCTTCAGAATATGTTCTTCAAATCTTGAATCATAGGAGACAATTAGGTCTTTAAAACTTATAGCAGTGGGGAAACACTTTCTTCCTCTGCTGTAGCAAAGATGAATGGACTTGTTAGAATTTTACTGGAAGATGCTTGTCTTGACCTGGGAACTTGCTTTTTGACTCCAAATGAAAAACAGTCAATCCAAACCCATCTTGAATGCTGAGGCTGTGTAAAGTGAGTGAAGAAACAGTTTTGTTTATGGTCATTTCTCAACTCCTAGATTTACTTTTCTTTGCTGTCTCCTTCCAGATGGTGACTTCAGATGACGATGGAGGATTAAAAAAAACACAACCAAACAAACAAAAAAAAAGAAGAATTAGAAAACCTATTAACTAAGATTTATACAGTGTTAACAAGCATCAATACATTTGACAGGCTCAATGTAAGTGCATCCATTTTTGGCTTACATTCATGAATCAGCCCCTTAGCTTCTGGCTCTGAACTTCTGCCTAGTAGTAAATTTAGCAGTTCAATTTGAAATAGATTTTTTTTTTTAAGGGTCTTTAAACCACAGTCATATCTGAACTGAGAAGGCAAATCCTTCCTTGCAATGAATAATTGCCTAAGTGATACTAAAACAAATATATGCTTGACTTGCAATTCTCAGCCTAATACAGTATTGTTTGGAGAACTGCCAATAATGCAAATAATGTAAATTACAATGAGGAGAACGTGTGTGTTATGAACCAGGTTTGTAACAAAGCTAGTGAACCCATTTCGCTCAACTCTGGTGATACTCGAGTTCATTATTAAGCTTCATTGGCAACCAACATCAAATCAATGATGTAATCAAGGGTAAATGCAGAAGAATGCAGCTCACCTGTGTTTAATTTTAGCAATATATAGAGGAGACAGAGCTTCTTACTGCTTTTTTGTGAACAACAAGTTGGTAGGTTTACTCACTTTTTCATCAACCACTTCACTACTACTACAGTGAAATTTATCTTTGTAACACTTCTGCGTAGTTACCTAAATCTAAAGTGTAAAATATGGGCTAGCTGTCAGGGTTCCCTTTTCAGTGAATGGGGGTAGGTTCCTCTCAACTTAGACATTTGTTTGAGGATAGGATGGATCAGCCTACAGTGGTTCTTGACCTTACAATTGCTTTACAATAGATGTCTGCTTTTAATGGTGTAAGACTTTGTATCTTGTGGTAAGTCCACGTTGTCAAACTATTTCTTCTGAGAAGAAAAGATTTTCCTACTAGTACAATAATACTGAAATAATGGAGCTACTTTAGAGTAGAATATGAGTCATTGTGTTCAAAATCAATGTTGCTTAAATCAGAGAAAGGCAACATTATTCTCAAATTTCAGAAGACCTGCCTTGTTCCAGTGGGGATTTTATACCAACTTGTGTGAAGTAGCAAGTGGAAAGCTCATCAGGAACTCATGTATATTTACATATAACTTCTAATGTTTTGTACATAAGAAAAAAGTCTCCATGCTGGATTGAGCAAGATATTATCACCTAAGTAACTTCCCATTCTATGTCCTTCCTCTAGCAATCATACAGGTAAGTAGTTACCTGCCTTAATGATCTTTTGATTTAGAAATTGAACTTGTGTTCTGGTTATCCAGTTAGTGCTTAAAGTTGTCTCTGTTGATAATAGCATTTTGCCTTGCAAGCTTTGAATTGGTTGAGCTAAAAAACAGGATGAAAAAGAGGGAAAGAAGTCAATGGTGTTTTTATCATCACTGAATAATTCAGCTTGGAAGAGACCTTTGGAGGTCAAAGCAGGGCGTAAAGTTAGAAAAGCTTGCTCAAGGTGTTATTGAGCTAAATTCAAAAAATCCCCATGGAAGGATAATCCAGAGCCTCTCAGACAGTCTGTTCCAGGCCTACTGTCACAGTGGATTTTCTTTTCCCCTCTCAATCAGTGAAATTCCCATTGCTGTAACTTGTGGCTGCTGTCTCCTGTTCTTTCCCTGCAATCTGAAGTCTGGCTGCTGCTTCTCTTGAAAGCAATGACTATCCAACTCTTGTTGAAAGCAAGTTAGTTCTCGTTTTAGCATTTCCTTGCATAGGTTTGACAGATCCATCTCTCTTTCTTGGACTTGCATCAGTTTGTTAATGTCTCACTTGCATGGGTGGCCCAAAACTAGATACTACTCCAGAGGCCAACTTAACGAGTGCCAAGTAGTAAGAATAACTAATTCCCTGGGTCTATTTATGCTCTTATTATCACAGACCAATACTCAGCCTTCATTGTTATAAGGATGCCTTCCTGGCATATGTTCAATTTGTTGTCCAACAGGATCTGTGTGCCCTTTTCTGCGGAACTGTTCCTTGTGCAGTCAGTGCCTTGTTTACTATGTTGCATGGAGATATTCTCTGTGGGGTGCAGGACGTTGCATTTTAAACTTTTTAACTTCCTGAAGTTCCCATTGGCCTATTTTTCCAGCTTGCCAACTGCTCTGAACAGCAGCCCTACCCTCCAGGCTACCAACAACTCCCTCTCCTCCCCTTATAAGATGTCACCTGTGAGTTTGCTGAGGATGCATTCTCTCCCATCAAGCAGGTCATCAATGAAGATGT
This sequence comes from Dromas ardeola, assembly GCA_013398915.1. Classification (NCBI taxonomy): domain Eukaryota; kingdom Metazoa; phylum Chordata; class Aves; order Charadriiformes; family Dromadidae; genus Dromas; species Dromas ardeola. Next base: position 28,097 of record VYZM01005143.1, read on the forward strand.
TAAATGGTATTGGCCCATGGCACCTGAGGAACACCACCACTCTTAGCTGGGCATCAATTAGACTTCAAATTGTTGCATTGTTTGGACAGTCCAGCCAGTTTTCCACCCACTTTGTAGTCCACCCACCCAGTCCCTATCTCCCCAGTATGGCTACAAGGAAGCAAGTTGAGGTGAACTACACCCACTGGTCCCACCTGTCTACAGTGTCAGCCACCTTGTCATAGACAATTTTGCATCATCTGGGTGTGGATGAGAAGGGTGTGAGGAATACTTTCCGTTAGGAGGGTTTGTACACACAAAACAACTCTGGATTCTGTTTTCTAGGTTATCAAAAGAAACCCATAGCCTTTTGCTGAAGATGTGACAACCTCCACGTGTGTAGGGTTTAATCAGGCCGTTATTTATATGACAGACAGTCCAGAGCAATTCACAGTAAGTGACAAAAAGTAGCTCAGGATTATGAAATCTAAACTCCTTTGTGAATCTGAGCCAAAAAGACTTGTGAAAGCCCTATCTGAAAGGTCTGCAGCTTATCATTACAAACAGCTCTGCTGCTGGAGGTGAGGGGAGCAAAATGAAAGTCCCTTTGCCTTAATGATCGGTAAAGATCCTATGCTACTCCCAGGGCCCTAGGCACATTTGAGTACAAGTGCTTTGTTGGTCTAAAATGTCCCCTGCAGTTTCACCTAAAGATCTGCCTACTTTCAGACTCTGCAATACTATGCTCTGTTGGAGGTTGTTAGAGTCCCATGGCCTTCAAAGTATTAGCCTTCTGAGAGGGGGAAAAAGGAAAACACTATTGGTACATTATAAATGTTTGTCTCTGATCACAAAGTTTTAACTACCCTTCAGAGAAGAAACAGACAGACAAGCCCTGATTCTAATTGCAGCTAATTTGATATAAAATGAATGCTTTATTGTCATTGCTTTCATGTGAATTAGTCAAATTTTACACATATTTAAGTGATATCTGACCCAAGGAATCTATTAATAAAGCTGTTTAATAACTCTGAGAAGAGCATACTGCAGTGTGGTAAATGATCAGGGCATAATACAGCATAAACCAACTCTTAAGCCTAAAATACGTTTTGAAGCTTTAAAACAGAGATATTCCCTAGAGCAGTGACCTGACTGCCTTCATCACTCAATGGGAAACGAGTTGCTTATTGTATGCAGGGCAGAAGACTCATTTCCCCCACTGTTTCTGGAGGGGAAAGGGAAATGCCTATGCCCTCCTAGGCAAACATTTCCTCATGAGGTTAATGGTGTTTTCTGTTCAGGAAAAAGCGCACAACTAATTAATTCAATGCGATCAGCCCACTGGAAGAAAACAGTGAACCAGGTGATCTCAGTCTGACTGGAAGGCTCAAGGCAGGGTGTCTGTGAATTTTGGGAGAGGGGGTTGCCTCTTTGTTGTCTCTGATACCCCATCAGGGGAGAAAAACACTGTGGCTGACAGTGTTACAAACCCATTTATAACATCTCTGCCTTCCCTACTAGTTTCTAGTCCTGACTCATTCCTCTTATTTACCTTTTCCAAAGGCCCTGTCTCATTGTTCTGTGCTACCCTCCTGATACTGCACCAGTCAGGCAGATGGGAGACATATCCATGTGCCTGAGATGACTCCTGCCCTTCTTTGAAGAGACTGCAAAGGCTGCTGAGCTAGTAGGGCCCTTTCCTTTCTTCATACTGACTGCCTTCTCTAGTTTTTTCACCTGCTGACTCCAACCTTTGAAGGCTCTTGCTCAGTCACTTACTCTACAGTGGGTTGGGAGGGGGAAAAAGGCTTTTCAGATGATCTCCTCAGTGGAGCAGGCACTAGGGGATTTTGTAATGATACTTTGAATTTCTGTGGTCTCTCATCTAAGAAGCTTTGAAGGACTTTTAGATTCATTAAGCCTCCTGATCCACTAGCATTATTATCCCTTCTTGAAGATAAGAGCACTGAGTCTTAGAGCAAGTAGTGCAGATAAATGACAGATCAAGATTGAGAATTGGGGTGTCTCACCTCCCATTCTCCAGTAGTAACCACAAGGAAACATGGCATTGCCAAAGCCCCTTGATGTGTTGATCTGTATTTTACATAGCTTTTGCATAGCACTACGTGATTTATTTTAATGCAAATGTTCATGCGAAAGGTGCATAGCTTTCCATGATCAAAGGAGATAGATGATATTCTTAAGGCCAAACCAATTGAATATTAAGTGATATTAACAATTTCTACTTATGTTATACATAATGATGAGACTTTAGAATGAAAGCTAATTGGATAAATTATCTCCTTTTCTATGCTTTATATTTCAAGTTTTTAATTTCAAAATCTACAGAAAGAACACAAAGTGTGGGGGGAAAAGCATGCTTGTAGTTCAATGCCAGAGACGTAGCATCCACCACGCTCCTGACAGGGATTACTCAATCATGGTAATCCATGTGTGCTTAGACAGCTGTTGATGCTTGACAAAATTGACAGTAACCACAGAAGGTCTCTTCGTTATGATATACAACACTATATGGGTAGGAAAGTGAATATTCTAGGAAGCTCATGATGAAAGGGAAATATAAATGTCCTGCACAGTCTTGCTTTGTGAGCACAGACCAACAGGCTGGAGGCTATTTGCTATTCCAGTCTGCCACAGATTTATAGTTTGACCTTGGGAATGGCACTTCTCTTTCCTTTCTTACCTTTTGAGTTACAAGAAGAGGAGTGATTCAGAGCCAGATGAATTCATAATATGATTGAAAGCCAGAAAATGGCCTATTCCCTGTCATGCCACCCAAAGCGTATGCTGTCTTGGCTAGTGGGAAAGAGGCAGAAATAGCGCAGACCTTCTCTCTCATTGTATAAGTTTATGTTGCCTGGTTTGAAATAGCAGCCTCCGCAGTTCCAGCCACGAGGCACTGCTATAACAATAAATAATCAAAATGATGCATTTGCTCGGATGAGTGAAGTCTTGCACAAATAGAAGTGGCTATTCAGACTTTCAGGGAAATAGTGACTCATGAACAGGTAGCAAGGCCATTCCTCAGGTAAAGCTCACCACTGGATCTATCCTGGTATTTTCTGAGGAACCAGGAGAGTCTGCCTGGTCCTGCCCAGTCCTCACTGCAGCGTGATCTACAGCTCCCATCCACCCAACCTTGGCTCAGCTGCGGAAGCAGGTGCTGCTCTCCGTGCAATACCACATTCTGTGCATGTTCCCTTGTTCCCTACAAATCACTTTGGGTGAGCCAACAGCCATTTCAGCCTTTCAAAGCAGCTTGTTTTTATTCCTCAAGAAAGAGTTTATAGCTAGGATTTAATAAGCCTGTAGTGCTTTATATTTTGGCAAAAAAAAATCACGTTCTGCCCAACGCAAGCTATGTAAACAAGGGCAGTGATTATACATTCGAGTGATGGAATGGTTGTGATGTTTATACAGTAGGATAATAGACAGAATATTTCTGATTCAGTTGGTGATTATTTGCCATAACCAATGGAATTTTTATTTTAGTACAATAGGCTCTGACATTTTCACCCTGGAGTAATTGTGTTCACAAATTTGGTATCTTTCCAGTCTATCTACTGGGTAGTCTAGCCTAATATTGTCATGCTGTGCAGCAATTAATTTTGTGAGGCTGTAATGTGTGTTGTTTTTCCAGAATTTCATTCTTTATATTCCCTTCATATCATTTTTCAGCACAATTGAAAGTGAACTCTCTTGGTATTAAAAATAGTGCAAGACAATCTTTCTTAGCCAAAGTTAGAAATCTGTCTTTCATTTTCCTTAAATTACACAGATGATGGTAGCTACGCATACTAAAAATGGACGTGCAGTAATAATACTCTTGCTTCTTTCCTGTCACTTCATGTTTACTTTTTCATCTCTCTCATCATTTCTTCCATCTCTTTTGTTTTTAAAATATTCTCTTTTCCTTTATTCAGTCCTTACCTAAGAGAAATAAACCACTTCATTCTACCCTCCCTTTTTTTTTCTCCCACACCTCACCTTTACTCTCTAACAATAAAATACAAAACATCAGACTTGGTAGGAGCCTTAATACAGAGACATACAGGACTGCCCAGAGCCTTTAATTAGAATCTTACTTCCACATCTGAGCAGAATGTGGATTAATGAAAGACTATGCATTGTGGAGTTTTTTTTGTGTTTTTTTTTTTTCTTTAGAGGCAACAAAGAAGAATCAAAGTCTTCATTATGGATATGTCTATTTGACAAATCCAGTAAAACACCTGACAGACAGATCACACAACTAAAGCAACTACCTACTCTGTTTGCTGTCTAATGAACCTGGAAGGATTTAAGGAACCTGTGCAAGCAGCCAAGAAATTACCAGAATGTCTAAACCCATTTTGTCTAACCACAGAGATGATGGATCCTCCTTGAACTTGCAAGTTTGAAGCCAGAGGAGAGAAAAAATATTCTGAGGAAAAGCACATTAATGATGCAGAATATTCACTCAATGAAGAATAACTCTCTACAGGTTCTTTTGTATGGTCTGAAGTATTTAAAACTACATGGAACAAAATAATAGACTTCTACCACATCTTCCAGGTAAGTAATATTAGAGATCAGGAGCACTTTGCACCAAAGAGTTTTTCTTCCTAGCTTGTCACTACTTTACTATTGCTCTAGGTCAAAGGCCTTGTATGACCTGAAACAACCCTCCTTTCGCCGAGGACTTTTCCTGTTGTGTTTTAATCCCTTTATAAGTCTCTCTCTGGCCTCTGTAACAGATTTCTTTGTTTTGTTTTGGGTTTGTTTTGTTTGTTTGGTTTTTTCTTTTTTAATTTTCCCTTCCATACTAACAGGACGATTGCAAAGGTATATTATCTGTAATACCTATAAGAAAGCAATAGGGCCAGGACCCAGCACAAATGACTTCTGTTTCTTTTCTCTTCATTGTTTCTTTCCCTTTTCACACAGAAAAAGGTTAGGGTATAGAATAGATGAGGAAGCTGCATCAGTCTGTCTGGCTTGGTCCACGCGCAAAAGTCAGAGCTATTGTATGTATAAATCCCAGCTTTTGCAGTAGGAATATTTAGACTACAAATGCAGAATCAGAAAGAAATCTGGAGGCTAATGAACATACGTTAGTACTGTGGATTTAGTTTGATGCTTCTGGAAGATACCTGCCTTAAAGTCTGCTAATGAGTGAGGAGTTAGTCCTGCCAGTGAGGAAAGTATTAGTGCTGCTTTCTATAGATGAGAAAATTGACTGTTTATGTTGGCATTCGCTAAGGCTACTCTCACAAGGATAATATTAATCTGTTTTATTGTCCAGAGTATAACTTAGCACGGGTTTTCAGGGTGACTTTTTGGGGGAGTTCCTATCTTTCTTTTGACAAAGGAAAGAGTATTTGGGAGTAACCTAAGATAAGAGTTCTTTTCCTGGCTCTGTTCCTAGATTTCCAGGATGACAATTGACAGGGTGTATCCAGAAGCTAACTTTAATTAAGGAAAGCAAACAGAAAGGAAGTGTTATCAGACGTGGGTGAACAATATGGTGTTCTCCCCCAAAGAATTTTGAGAAAACTGAAAAAAATGTTTTTTGCTAATGTTTCCAAGGAAAACTTGGAAAGTCAAAACTTTAACCTAGTTTTTTTAGGTGATAAAAAACCTAACATTTTTTTAGGTTACAAAAAATAACATAGCAACATTAAAATGTTTGCTTAAATGTAGATTTTGCATGGTCTATATCCTCTTATGATTATTATTAATTTTTAAGTACTAAAGTGGACTTTGCATTTCTCTTTCAAAAAAAAAAAACCTGAAAAATTTCTAATGGAAAGACCTTGTGTGGCTTTTTTCCTTGAAGTCTGTGTTGCAACTTGAGGACAAAGTGGGGGCTGGGGAGGTCCCCTAAGGTTAGACTAACTCTACTATATGGCTAAATCTGTTTATTCATCTGTACGTCTCAGAGGACCTATGTCACTTAATTCTAAATAGCAGAAGTAAGGCTATTAAAAATGAGTATTACTCAGTCATATAATGTGCCAATGTGTGTATTACTTGTTCTTCTACTGGCTGACTTGCTACAAGATAATAGCCTATTATTGCTACCAGCTGCTAATTAGCTGCTAATTAATAGGTTGATAGACTCTGAAGCCAGGAGGGACCATTAGCTCATCTAGTGTGACCACAGCAGTCTTAACACATTCCACCCATGGTACCAGAACTCGTGATAGGCTGTTAAAACCACTCTTTGGCAGCAGCAACCACACTACTGAAGTCATCTAGAAATGGAAAACCTCCTGGCTCTTTTATAGTTATTCTAGTATTTTACCACCATCACTGTAAGACATTTAGACCTTGATTCTCAATGAATGTGTTTTCAGCTATTTGTTGTTCTCCACCAGAACAAAGAGCTTTTTGTTATCTGGCATTTTCTTCTCACAAAATTGTTCATTTATTGTAAACAAGGTACCTCTCCATCGTACATTTCACAAACTAAATACTGTTCCCATTGACTGCCCACAAGATTTCTCATTTATCCCTGAAATTATTTCCTACACTTTCTCCACAATTTCATTAACTCTTTTAAAAAGCAGAGATGCTAGAACATCTGGAAGGTTTTACTAGGTACGGGATTGAAACCAATCCTTATGCATCCATCACACAGAACTGTCATCTAGATATTGTCTTGAATTTGTTAGAGGTGATATGCCACTGCCAACTGCTTTGCTATCCCTCTACTCATCATTCAATCTATTAAGCAAGATCTTAATTTGGAAGGTTCTTTTGAAACACAAAGCAAGCTGATATACCCTGCACTTCAAATGGCTTTATTTTTTCCCAAGAACATGCAGATAGTCATTCCCCTGTGCTGTCCCAAACGAAGAGAAGCATCATTATTTTTAGTATGTGACTAATAGGTGATAAATGAGGATTTATAATTCCCCTGGAAGCAGACTGGTATAAGTTCAGCACAGTAACTCTGGCTCCCCCAGTTCTTGCTCAAAGGCACTTGGTTTGACACTTTGATTTCCTAAGCCTTTATTGTATCTTCCAGCAAAGGTCACATTTTCATTTTCTACAAAAGTAGACTTGAGGAGACCCTAAGTAATTTCCCTTTGGTTTGTCTGTAATTACTGGAAGTTTTTTAGGTTCACATATGGCAAGTTATATATTATTATGTACTTGCTAGGATGTAGACTTGTGAGATTATAAGAAATGAGACAGAAAAATAAATTGGTTTATAGCTTCTTTCCTACCACTGCTACTTTCTCAGTGTCCTCGCATGATGTGGAGGGAGGTAACACCAAAGGTACTTATCTGCTTCATATACATAATTCTCATGAGACAAACATCACAATATCACCACTTGGGTGAACTAAGACACTGTGCTGGGAATACAATGCCAGAATGACATAACCAGGTACAAAAAAGGTACATTAAGCTACACACAGTAGGCAGGATGACTACATGCTCCTAAGAAAATTCTACTGAGCTGCTCTCCTAACCCACCTCAGTGCTGTGCATTCTAAAAAATTCATAGATATTATCATCTTTGTGTATTAAGGAAGCTTTCATCACAGATTAAATTAACTAGCGGAGCTCCGACACTAAAAGTTTCATTGTAGCTCCTTCACATCTTCTCAGTTCTCCACTTAGATCTTCCTCTGCCATGGAGGAACAGACACTTCCCTTTTCAGAAAACACAATGAAATAGCTATCAGTGATTTAACAAATCACAAAAGATCCTCCTTGAAAAAACAATACACACCCGAGAATACCCAGACGCACAGTGTTAGCCTATTAATATGCTTTTACACAGACTGGTTTGGTTTCTTCAGCTTTGCTGTATAAATATACTTGCACTCTTCTGTCTTGCAGACCAGTCCCGTGAGCTGAAGTTCATATAATCTAAGTTATCTATTAACTCTAGGAGTGCAAAAGCTTTAAAATAGACACTTGCTGAGTAAAGGGTTGTACAGTAACTACCATGGTATTGTGATCTTAGCTGACAGGTTTTGAATAAGATTGACTGCCAGTACTATGGGTTCAGATCAGTGGAGCTAAACAGCTGGTTTAATTTGAGCTCACATGGGTTGGCCTCATCTATCTGTTTCTGTTGTTTGAAGTAGAAACAATCAATATGGTGCTGCAGGCATTACTAGGGACAGCAAAACATAAAACATTAGTTGCATTGTGTGCAATCATTACCAGTATAAACAAGCAAGAGCATTTCCCAGTCCACTGGGTATTTTACTAGGTCATAAGAGATATCTTTTGTCCCAGTCTGAGACAGTAAGTCCCCATATCCCTATTTCCTGAGACACAGTGGTGCAGTGATTTACTGGCTTCATGCCAGGAGCTAAGAGAATGGCCAGAAATTGTATTTAAATCTCTTGTACCCAGATAAGTTACTTGATATAATACAAAGTACTTCTTGATGGTTCATGGAGACCTAAGAACAGTCCTAAGGATGCATGGTACATAATTTAAAAAAAGTTCGAAGTGATGTGAATTGCCCCATACACCTGGACTATCTGATCCAGCCCCCTAACCAATTGAAGGACAGGACATGGGTCAATTAGGGACAAATGAGTCTATTATTTATTAATATTCCCTATTGGAGCTATAATTTGAACTCTTCTTTCCCCAATATTTTAGGCAAACTTGCACCATCATTGCCTCTTTCCATGATAAAGAAAGCATCCATTACCAGGGTACAACAACCCAATAGTTCCCATGTCACTTAAAAAGACTACTTGGCTACGAGAGGTGTTTTTAAGAGACAAATAGCCTGCCAGGAGGAAGGGATGTGTCCTGAATGGATTGCAAAACAGGGGCTTTCAAAAGGAAGGAGTCATGCATCATATTTTTATATATATTACTCCTTTTATTTGTGTATAAGGCAGAATGGGTCAAAGATATGATGTCCCGGGAAGCCTTTGGTGCAGTGACAGTGGAGTTTCAGATCCTGATGGAAGTGAGGAAAACAAATAACAACATAAGGTCCCTGGATACCAAGTAAGCAGACTTGGGCTGCTTTTCATCAGGAAATGGATACACAGTATCTGTCAATTTTGTCCAGTTCCTCAGACTGCCCAGAGACACTGGATTCTCTGGCTTTGGACAGTTGCAAAATTGGACTGGATAAGGCTATGGGCATCTGCATCTAACTTTGCAGTCACCTCTGCTTTGAACAGGGGGCTGGGTTACAGACCTCCAGAGATCCCTTCCACCCTAAATTATTCCCTGATTTATGCTATAATATTTTCCCTTTCTTTCTTTACTCACACCAACTGTTCTGTCCTTTCAGGTCCCAAATAACAGACCAACATAACTTTCTGTGTTTATATACATACTGTGAGAATCCTCATATATAATTTGTCGTATGACATATTGACTCAAAGTTGTGCAATGTATCACACTGTTGCACTAAACGTCTGCTTGCTTTTCTGAATCAGTTCTCTGCAATGCCTACCTATGATAAACTGCTCTTAGCTTAACAGATAACAGCAGCAGGGTTGTGAATTAAGGTCTGGTAGTAAAAAGAAGAAATCTATGAATTTTTTTTCAGTGAACCAAAATGGGTTTTTATATTGGTTGCCTAATGAAACAGGGCTTATGTATTCAGTCTTTGGGGGTGAACTCTCCATCTACTTGACCATCATCTCTAATAATTTTTTTTAATTAGTTAATCAACTACAATGAGATGAGACAAAAGGTCAAATGGTAGAGGTCTCAAAGATTAAATTACTACAAGTATTATGAAACCTGGTAGATCACAAAGTATCCTCAGCTGAGGAAGTGCTGCCATATGAATTTGAGTTTTATTAGAAACTAGAAAGAATACGTAGGAGAGAGCTGTGACAGTCTCAACCATGGAGAAATCTTCACCTGGAGCTCACTGCTAGATAGCAGAGAACACAACCACAAGTCAAATTCACTAGGAGATTCACCTTTCTTAATACTCTTGCTCACAGCGCAGCTCGTTTTAAAAGTTTATGCTAAGGATCCACTGATGCATGTTGTACAGCTATTTTTGATCATGTTCATGTGTTGTGATTATAGAAATGGGGCAAGTCCTGGCCTGCCAGTGAAACTTTAAATTTTGTCTTGTGATTGTTAAGCCCTTATGAGAAAGGAGCGGACCTTTTATTGACATTTGATCTACTAAAAATGCAAATCAATAAGAAGTACAGATAGGGTAAGATTTGATTTTTAACACAGAATCTGTGAGTTCCTACTCTTGGTATTGGTGACTCTTCTCCCCACAGCAGCTGTCAGCTTTACTTTCCATAAAACTGACAATATTACAAATTGGAGTGTGTGATGGTACTGGAAACAGAGAAATTAGAGAGGCAATAGTTGCTGTCTTTTGAATATTGTAGCATCATGAACTTACTTCATCAAATCCTGTTTCTGAGAAAATGATTCCTCCTGTTAGAGACAAAGATTTTGCTTCTAGTTTAGCAAATCCTGACTCTGTCAGTAAAAAAAATACACCCAAAAAACGCAACAGCAAAACATGTGTATATATATATATCTATTTATGCATATAAAAATAAATAGATAATTATATATATTAACAATTTATTCTTTCCTATGAGTAGGAAATAAGAGATGCAGACACAGGGGAAAGGTGCTAAATTGTTTTTATGGCATTTCTTTTAAATATACAGTATGCCAGTTCAGCTCTCAGAGGCATTAAGTGAAAGAGCCCAAAAGCAAAATAAACAAATTCAAGCACAAATAAAACCAAATTCAACACTCACAAACACCCCTCAGTAACTTGACTTCTATTTCCGAGTCAGGGTTGTGCCTAGGGAACCTAATATTTGAAAATGAATTTGTAGGCTACTTATATTTCTCTGTTTCTGGGTATAGTACCTCAGGATTTATTTTATTTTGTTTTTTTGACAGGCAGAAGAAGAGTTTTGTAATTATTGTTAGATAGTACATAGAAATGAAATACCAAAGGAAAATGTTGAAAGTGTTGAAGGGAATGCAGAAAATAGAAGAAAACCTATTATGGCTGCAAGGCTCAATAACAATAATTAAGGACCTTATTGCTGATTATATTACAGAGTTGTCATTGTTTTTTTGTACTGAATGTTTATGGCATGTACTTTGTCTCCGTAGTACCTACCACCTCTGTGGGGAAACACCAAATTTATTTAAGTAACACCAAGAAAAAAGGTAGAAAAAGGTATTTATGATTAGATTTCTCAGATGGCCTAAAAAAGGCTCATTATTTTCCACTAAAGTCAACAACAACTTCCTACAGTCTACCATGCACATGGGACAGGCCCTATGGAAGGTCCCAAAATTATTATGATTAATATCAGAAGATCAGATCCTTTAAACACCTTGAAAAAATCTGGTCTTTCTGTAGGTCTCGCTGGCCTGGCTTTAAAAGAAATTCATTACCAGCTTTATCAAAAAGGTGGCCTTCCATCGTAGCCTGGAATAGCCTTACGTCTGCTCCAAGAAGGCATCTGCTGGCACTTGCTCTGCTGCTGAGATCTACGGGTTGTCAATTCCTGGAGAAGATTAGTCAGTAGATTGTGTGCTGATTTGTATATAATAGTATGCAAAATAGATGGATCAAATCTTGAAAGGAGAAATAGAGAGAGACATATACATTAGTGGAAATGGGGACAAAATGCAGCATATGTTTTTCAAGAGTAAATTGAAACCAGACAAACCTGATATCTTTCTGTCATTTTTAATAAGAGAACTGTTTTGTTTTTGTTTTTTAGATAGATATGGGATACATTGTGGCTGTAATATACCTGTAGCACAGTAAAGGATTTGATGCCCACTCTGCACAGAGGAACTCATTGTTACCCTAGAAAGGAAGTTTACAAGTTTAAAATCTTTCAAATGGGTAAGAAAGCTATAATGTGAATATGTATGAATGTGGCACATACATAGAAAAGCTATCAGACTGGAGAGAGGCTAGGAGAAAAATCCCTAAAGGATTAGTCTTTTTTGTGTTGTCTTTGACAATTTCGGTACAAAGTCATGCCATCTCTGATGCCAGAAGCAGTCAGATATGATGCAGATACAGTGGAAATGCAAAGTCGGGGACAGAAATACATCTATTTTCTGCCCAGGACGGAACATCTACTGTTGTTCCATGCCTGTTCTCCTGGCTCAGGATAGGAAAAGCTGCAACAGATTACAGGGAAAGGAAAGGAGATGGAAAGTATTGATATAGACATTTATTCCATAACATGCTGGAGGTTTTATGGTATACAGTCCAATGGAGACATACTGCAGAGATACTGTCTAAAAAGGAGTGGTTGAAAAGAGGTTCAAATCAGCCACTGAATAATCCCGTGGTTATGTTAGGAGACTGGGATATTAGAAAGACAAGTGTAGTTTCTGTCTCGGCATCCAGTCATTTATATGACCTTAGGCAAATGAAGGAATTGCTCTGTAAAGCATCCTCATCTAGTAAACGGGGATAAAAGTACTTCCTGACTTGGTGATGGTTGTTGTGGTGAAAAAGGCATTAAAGTTTATGAGATGTTCAGCTGCTATTTTGGAAAGGTCCACATGATCATCATTCTTTGGGAAGTTGCCACTGGATTTAATGGAAACTGATGACTTGCAGTGAAAGATTTAATGGTTATTAAATTTACGTAAACACATGATGGGCTGTGTATGGTTTGATTCTAGCTGGTTTATCTGGGAAACTCAGGTTATTACTATTTGATTTTTAATTTTTTTGCTACCTGCAACTTCAGGTATTATACTGCTTAAACATCTTTCAACTTCTAGTGTTCTGACACTCAAGAAAAAAAACCCTAGTGCTGAGGAGGTGTACTCTATCCATGCACTAGGGTAATCCTGTTTGCCCAGTTTGGGCATGAATTGTTCTACTTGCTGTCAGTGCTAAATGACACAGCTATGCATAGTGTGCAGCTGCAAGGCAGAAATTGTGCCATGCCTACTGCCATGGTGGGTGCAACTCACATTCACCATTAAACCCAGCTTAATGTACTTACTCTCACACAAAAGCTGGTGACCTGTCAGCCCAACACTCTCCTGGATTTAATACTAAAAAATAACTACTGGGTGACTGTTAAAAGGCCACAAACAATAAGTGGAATTGGGAGGGAATAGGAAGAGGGCAAAGAGGGGAAAACATCTCAGATTCCTTTTTCATTTAATGTGCAGTCTTTGGGGAAAATGTCATTTACTGCAGATAAAAATGCAGTGTGTTGCTGAGCAGGTGTAAGCCATTTTATCTAATTACTACAAATGGTTTTTTCATGTATGTGAAGCAGCTGGGAATACTGAATCTTAAAAACATGTAGGAAGAAGGTGGATTTGGAGAAGGTGGAAAGGAACAACTTTAACAGCTGATCACACTGAGCACTCTGGGGTAACAGGGACATTGAGAATGGTCTTAGGCAGTTTTAGAAAAGTAAGTTTCTGCAGCAGGATGTTGGGAATAGGCTTTAAGAGGCACATGAAAAACAAGAGTGCAGTGGTTTTGTAAATCTTTGAGGATGAGAAATCCATTACAGCCAGGAGAGTTAAGTCCCATGATCTGACACTGCAACAGCCAAAGCCGGCTGTTATTAGGATAGACTAGTTAGGCTACATCAGAGATCAGCTCTTCACTTTTCAGTGCTTGGGGACAAAATGTATTTGAAAACAAAAAGAAGGAAAAACTGATTTGGAGTAATTTACTTTTGTGGAGCTGAGCTAGAGACACAACAAAGGACCTTGTTGAGTTCTCATCAGTCTTCACAGATTCAGCAATGTAGGAAAACTGTAAAAGAAGGCCAGAAGGAAGGGAATCTGGGCTGTTTACAATCCTACCGATTGTACCACTTAGGGCAAGTCACACAGTCTCCCTCTAACTTCATAGTTTGCTCCACAGAGGATAAACTTCTAACCTAGATCAATTAGACTGTGGAAGATGCAGTTCTGCACAAGGGATGGAGCCAGTTAAAAGCTTCTCAGTAGTGGAGACAACATTAAATTATGCTGCCAACACACTTAAGAATCTGGGCCCAGGCTGCTGCAAGAAAGGGAAATACAATGCAAGAGACAGAATTAGGGTAGCTAACTAATGAGAGAGTAGTAGAAAATCATGCTTAATTGATTAATTAATGTTTGCTGCTCCTGCTAGCAAGGTAGAGGCAACCAGGATGCAACTTCTGTTGCTGGAATGGGTCACCTCTGTGTGTCATAGCAGAAGCTGCCACCCCACAGACCTCAGTACTTCCCTTGACACTAGCAGCAGCCAGCAAGGCCTTCCAGGACTTTGGCAGGGAGGAAGTTGCAATTTTGTTGTTCCCAGACAGCTTAGATAGATGGGTACTCACTTTCCAAGATAAGGGCCCTTATGCTGAACACAGTAACAGATTAATCCAATAAGGTTCTCTTCTGGCTGCCCACCAGGGTTAATCATAAGCTTATTAATATTGTGGCAATTACTATTCATATGCATTAGTTTTTGGGTGGCACATCCTCAACATGAAGGACCAAAACAAAGAAGTGATTAAACAGGAACCTCATAATGTTTATACCAAGAAGTTAGGAGATTCTGGTATTCTTCTGCAGAGGATGGTGACTATACACTTTTTTGGCCATCATCCTGCTCTCTCTGGCTTTCTCCTCTAAGGCACTATGGTTTATTGTCAGCCCCTTAGTGCTGTTGAAGCATTCAGCTAGTAGCATCTGCCTTGCTAAAATCAAGTGAGCATCCACTTCATGCATAGGCTGATCAATGCTTTGACACTAGAGCTGGTTTAGTACCTCACTCTGTCCTGGCTGAGACACCCATCAGCTCCACCTGTACCTATGGCTTCTGTGGATGGAAGGCCTTGGGAGCACAACGCTCACTCCATTTGTCTGATGTTTTGGCATGCAAAGGGTGTGATTCCAAAAGGTCAAGGACAAAAGCATATTGCTACACATGGGTAGACACTATCTGGTCTGTGTGATGCAGTGCTGTCAGGAACACTAGAGATAAGTGCTCAGGACAGGGGTATCTAAGTTATAATCTAGTTTTATCTCAGCTAAGACAGGTGATGCATTGTTCTTTGAGCAGCAGCACAGTGGGACCCATCCTTCATGTACTGCAGTACCTGAGAATCATTTCAATGGTTTACAGCAGCTAGTAGAAAGCTAAGATTTGGTGGGAAGAATCAGCCTGAAAAACAGTTTGGTTTTTTAAGGGGCGAGGGAGAAATGATAAATATAACAGATGTGCTGTGCATCTCCAGTTTAGGACATGGTCATGTCAGTGTGTTTTAGAAAGCCACTGGTTCCCAGCTGGAACCTGAATTTTCCTGTTCACTTGAAACACAATAACTGATCACGTGTGCATGCCTAGCTCCTCACATTGCAGAGTAATCCAGGATGGATTACAGCATCTATTTTACTCCATGCTACTGCAGACTAAAAGCCACATGCACACTGTCAGCTTCTCATTTTTTCCTGAAAAAGCACTGATTTTGAAACTGCTATGTTAACACAGCACATGGTTCCTTGAGCTTGCTCTGTGGATACATACCAAGCCCTGTTCAGAAGGACCCTAAAGCACTCTGAAAACTTTATCATGGACCTGATGATATCTCAGAGCAGAAGATACAAGCACGGACCTGCAACCCCATTGCAGTTTTGCTAGATATACTCTTTTGTTCCTTTTTTAATGCCAAGACCATCATCAACATAACAGTATTGAAATTAAGGCTGTGGAACACTCTGGAAAGCAGCTTTCTCTGAGATAGATGGTCTGACCTATGTAGTAGCAGGTAGTGTTGCTACATCAGGTTAGGAGGACCTGAAGAAGGAAGGATCCTGTGCCCCATAGACACAGTAAGGGAAACAACAAGGTAGTTGAGGACTACTTGAACTTGGACTGTCAGAAAGCAAGGGCTAACTCTCCTCCATTTTCTTCCTATGCAGCGATGAAACCATACATAAATGTATCATGAACATCCTGTTATCCTGCTAGCTCATTGCCTAAGAAAAAGAAAAATAGAAACAGATGCTAATCCTAATCAGGATGGAGTTCAGCTTTGATTTAAATAAAATCATGTGAGATCATAATTTGTCCTGAAATGAAGTAGGGGGGATACCTCAGTCCCACAGAGTAGTAGACAGAGAAAGAGATTTCTCAGTGTAAGAGGAATGCCAGTGTTCCAGCTGCAGGAGAAGTTTCTCGTTGAGTCTAAATCTGTGCCCTAGTTCATGGAGTATCTGTGGAAGGTTCTTACAGAGTTAATAGGATCTGCAGTGACCAGGAACATCATGAGTACAGAAAATGCCAAAGCCATCTGATGACATACAATGTGAAATGTAAGGAATACCGAGATCTGCTTCTTTGTAAGAAACTGTGCTTGCTGGCAGCGGAAACAGCAGTCAAGCCTTGTGCAGGAGGGCTCTACAAGCTTTCTTATTCCTGCTCTTAAACATCAGTAAAGGGCTATCTGCTTTTTCCCTGGCTTCCCTTTACCTCACGCTCATTGCAGTGAGTTTTCAGAATAACTCTATCAGTTTCATGATAGTTGTATCCAGGGGCTTCAGACTGAGGTGGTGGCCTGCTGCGTCAGGGCCTCCTTCTGACCAGAGAAAAATGCAGTTCTCTGTTTGATTCATGTAGGGGAGGTCCCTGCCAGAGAAGGGGCTAATCTAAACTTGGAGAAGTACTTGTACCCTACTTTGATAATGAGGCACAGGGATGTTAACTGGCCTGCCCAAGATCTCAGAGAAACCAATGGCAGAGATATGAAGTGACTGCAGATTCCCCAAGTACCAGATCTGACCTTTGAGAAAAGTCTTTCTTACAAAGTTGTACCGCTACGTCGACCTAAGTGGCAGATCTAGAAGATCATGAAATCAGGTGGCAAAGCCTGTGGAGAAAACAGATGTTACACTTGTTCTGGCTGGGCCCCAGATTCACTTCAGCTTGCATGGAGCAAGATGTTCTCCTTTCTCTGGGAGAAAGTACTGGGTTTGGCACAGATGAATGGTTGGTTCTGGCAAATAAAGGCAATTCATCCGAATGCCTCACTAATCAGGAGGGGTCATGGGAATTGACTGCAGGGGTTTCTGGAGAAGGATCAATGAATTCAAAGGAGGAAGAGATTCCAGCCAGCTGGTCAACTTCTGCTCCCATTTAAAGTCCAATTGAGCTGAACTGCACAAGGTGTCTCCATCCCTACTTTTGGGGGTAACTTTGGCTCTGTAGTAGGTAATAGAGGTTTTTGGCATCCTCACATAGCATCTCAGACTTAAACCTTCAAAACAGGCTCACTTTACCCTATTAACATCGAGGAAAATACAGCATTCCCCTCCACAGCTCTTCCCTTACTCTTGGGGAAGCAGCTGCCTTCACTGAACTCTCTTTTTCCCTCTTAAGCAGGAAGTCTTTTAAACCTTTAAGCTGGGAATTAAACCTTGTTGCTTCTACCACTCAAGGCACTTTCCCATTAGAGGTACATAATTACATTAGCTAGAAGGACAAATTGTCCTACTGGATTTTTAAAGGAGACGTATACTCCATCACAGGTAGATCTCATGCTGACCATATATAGTAGCATGGATCCCCCACGGGCGGCAAGATACATAATGCAGTTGGATTCCTGTCATCAGTGGTGGCTCAGCTTGCTCGGCATCCAGAGGAGTGCTGGACCCACTCCTCTCCCTGCATCTGACTCCTGCAACCTCCCCTCTCCCACTTCCTGGGGTTGCTAAGCAACCTCCTGCGAGCAGCGGAGTGAGCAAGAGCTGTCAAATTTATTATTTTTTTGTCTTAAAGTAGCAATGTCTCCTGTGTACCTAAAAAATATAATCAGGAATTAATTATTAGTTTAACATCACAATGAAGCCTAATCTCCCCTCCTCTCCCCATTCCCTCATTTGGACTCTTGCACAATTTCTGAGGCCCCAGGAAAGGGTTGCACCTGAAGAAGTGAAATGAAATAAAGTTTGAAGCCAGCTCTATTTTTCACATTTGCAGCTGGTTGGGAAGTGAGGGCACCAGCAGGGTCTCCCACACTGTTGAATTTAGCATCTGACAAACTGCAGGAAACTGAAGCCGGTTACGCACAGGGGGTTGTATTTGCCAAAGGCAGGGTAATTATATACATTTAAAAATAAAACAAGACATAGGTTTACCATACAGCTACAATATATTTCTTGTAGTGTTTGGCATGTCTAGCCTGTTCCAATTATGGTTCTTCTGAACTGACCTTATGAAGTCGTAGAAATAATTCTACAGCAGGAGCAAAATGTCACTGACATTTGAAATCAATTAGCATGAAGTAGTCTCTCCTCCACACACAGTACATGTGTATGCGTTCACACACATATATGCAAGAAGTTCAGAGTCAAACACACGTACAAGATGGTACTGAGCTGTACATTCAAATCTAAGTTAGTCTGTTTGAATAGTGGGCCTCAGCTGGGAGAAGACAACCACCCATATCCCCTTCATCCAAGGTAGTGACCAAGCCTCTAACGCTTGCCGAACTTCTAGACTTTATCTGGCTCTGGGGTGTTATGGAGGTTTTATAGATCTTATGTAAAGGGACATCACAGGGAAGATTTATAATATGTAGTATGTAATTGGGTCTTGAGTCAGGATTTAGCATGCAACATGGATATCATGTATCACATATCATGGGGAGTGAGAAAGAGAAATGAAGAGCATTGCAAGGGTGTCTTATTCCCGCCTTAATAGGAAATTTACTAATTTGCAATGCTTTCGTCACCCTAGGAGGCAGACTACATCCCACATTTCAGAGAAAGGTGAAAGAAACTAAGAAATTAGGTTGTTATTGTTAACTTAACCTAAGGAAAATATCCTTCCTGGCCTCAAATCTCTTGATTGCTGTGATTGGGTTCTGAGATATCTACTATTTATACAATATTGGCTACAGAACCAGTGATTTCTGCTGCTTCTGCTTGAGACAGAGCATCATGTTAATCTCTTCAGCTCTGTCTTTTGAGCCTATAGTCTCTTCAGGATTTTCCTTACCACTCTTAGTATTTCAGCAGGTTGCTTGGCCTGGTCATCCATGAGGCAGCCATGTGGAGAGATGGCAGGAGGCACAACTCTAGGTTTGGCAAGCTGAGCTTGTGGCCACAAACTTTCAGAAAGAGAGGTATAGCCATTACCTATTTATCTTGAGACCTGAGAATAGAAGGATGTGTACAATAGGCTGAAGCTTTAATCTTTACATGGCATGTACTCCTTAGGAAAGGAGGAATCAAAATATACTCAACTAAAACCCTCCTCATCTCAAGCAGGACTTGACAAAACAGTCTGAATAATGAACAAACAGATTCAGTGGTGTGTTTATGAACCAACACCTCAAGTGTAATTTTCTGCTGCCTCATGGGTGCGCAGTCTTTGCTGACTGGTTATATTCAAAGAACTGATGAGTTGTAATGGAAATGCATGCTTGTGATTCCCAGGCTTCATGAATTTGCACCAAGTTTACATTCACTATTCATTACTTGTTCTTTATTGGCTTCTTTGGAAAAAGAAGTAAGGAAGTCATGGAAAAGAAGCAAAGCTTTTCAGCCCAAAACCACACCAGTGATAATTACAGGAAACAAATACCAAGTGAGATCATTATTCATCCACAGGTAAATGGGGGAGTGAGAAGGAGTTTTTGAATGATTCACACACCTTGGGGGGAAAAGAGGTTGGGTTTTTTTTAGTTTTTTTTATCCATTTTAATCAGATTTACTGTCTGTGCATCATAATGAGGTGGTGTTACCTTTTCTGAGCACAGAATGTGTATTTCTTACAGCAAGAAACAGCCATTAGAAAAATTCTTCCTCAAAAATAACCCTCCTTATCTTTTTTTCTCCTTATCTGTGCAGGGGTTTATTCAATTTTCAAGCTAAACATATAAGAAGTTCAGGTAATGACAGAGCAGGTGTGCCTTGGGAGGGCTAAATTATGGGAGTCAATAAACAATTACAGGGTAGCATCTGGATGATTGAAAGAATGTTAGCAGCACTAATAGTTACAGAAAATAATGATTCTTCTGCTCCATCTGTAGGTCTTTTAATGTCCAAGACATAGGCTTACAGATTGAAGGGTTTTCTGGGTTTGAAACTTCATAAATGAGACCAATCATTGCATTTACACTGATGCTGTCTTAGTCTGTCAGATAAGATCTAGCCTTTGCACTATCAAAAGTCCATAGTGTGGCAGCAGGGAACAGAGATGATCCTCATGGCAGAAGATGGAATAATTTACATTGATTTCAGCAAGGTTTATGTGATGCCATCATGACTTTTAAGCATTTGCCATGAAGTTCAAGAAAGTCTGGTTCTGAACTGTAGCATCTTCCCCCGTCATTAATGTTAATGTATTAATCTCTTATATATCAATAAGTGTTTATGCAAAAGGAACATTCCCATTGTTGGACATGACCGTAAAGACCTGAACTCTTCAGAATGTCAAAACTCAAGAGAATAATGTTTCAGAAGTAGATAGCACCATCTAAGGCTCTTTTTATGGCAGGGTACATTTGGCCTTTCCAATTGTGGTTACCTGATCTCATTGTCTGTTACAAGTGTCTTTAGTGAAGACATGAGCGAGCTTTGGGGCAGGCTGTTAAAGTCAGAGAGCACAGGAAATCACTTTGAATGCCAGAACTACCAATAACAGAGAGAGGAAACCCAGGCAACATAGTACTTTGAGAGAGGCAGTAGTGAGGCTTCAAGATCATTAACAAATATAGCTGAAATTGCTTAAGTAGGGTGGTGTTGACAGCAATCTAGGCATATTCATGCAGGATCATAACAAAAAATCATATTTTTCTTCAGCGCTTTAGATGAAAAATCATGTATAATATGCAGTGCTACACAATTTAGAATGTTAATGAAAAAAGAATATAAAACTGATGATTGAATATTGTACTTTAGCCACAGGAGAAATGAGCTCCCTGGGCTCTTTCCTTTTTGCAACCTCTGGAGTAACTTTCTGTCATCCAGAATATGAGAACAGATTCTTCAAAGTGTAAGTCTGGGTGTGCAGTGCCTGAGTATGAATTAAAATAGACTGAACGATAGAGGTGATTTAGCAAGCAGTTGATAGGCTTTGCTTTTCTGAGCTTGTTCTTGACAAAATAGACCAAAACCAAGAAAAAAGTGTAAAGGGAGGTAGAAATGAGGATGCTTCCTGGCAAGATATACTTAATTCTACAGATTTCTGTCCCAAGGTTGAAAAATGGCAATGTCAGTATTCTGCAGTGTTGACAGATAAATCACCACTATAGACCATAACATTATGCTTTTTCCCATGACACTTGTCTATGTCCCTCTATACAAGATGAAAACTCCGACCATGGTGCCATGCCAAGATGCTCCTTTGATGTACAAAAAACACTGGGGCACTTTAACTTCCTTTGGGATGTATCTTATACCGAAATCTCTTGTCAATTTGGAATTGGACAGTCTTGATTGCTCAATTGCTTTCAGTCATTTCTGAAAGGCTGATGTCCAGCATATGGTGACTGAATGAAAGGTGTTGAATTTGGTTGTCTCGGCAAAATCTTCTTCTGACTTTATGTGAAAGTGGAAAGAATGTGTGTATAACATATTGATCTACTGATGACTCCAGGTGGAAAAGAAAATTTATCCAGGGCTGTTATTGACCCATTTCTCACTTCTCTATAGTAATTTATTAAATAAAATCTGTGGTGAAAAAATTCTCTCTTCCAAAATGTCATTTTCCCCTCTAAAAACCTCTGCCTTGAACAGAGGAGAGCTTTTTTAGATATGTATCTTTGACAAGGGTTTTGTTACCTCAGAGGGCATATTTTGGGGGTCAGGATCTCACCAAACAAGACCTTGAGATGTTATCACCTTGAGATGGAAGCACTGCAGGTAGTTGCCATACAAGCTCATCACCAGGATTGGTTTTCAGCAACTTCTATCTCTGATTTTGCCTACTGACAGAAGTCTGGATCTAGGATGTGTTCAAAGAGAAGTCTAGTCTCAAGGGGCTTCATTATGGGACCACCTCCACACTACGTGGAGAGAGGACACCCTTTGGATCATTCACTGAACCAGTTAGTGTCTTTTGCTTGTGACAAAGACTGCAGACCTCACCAAGTCAAATGAAAGCCTAATGGCTTGTAATCAGCAAGAACTCCAGTGAAAACAAGGACAATCCTCAACTTCATGTACACACCAATACTTCCTGCTCAAGCAAGAATGGACAAGGAGACCTCAGCCCTAGTACAGATGACAAGTAGTTTTGCTGACATCAGTCAAGTTAGTCTGGAGTAGCTTTTATGAAGCTGAAGCCACTGTAGCACATTACAATGGGTGAGAGAGGTGGAAAGGCTCTGCATAGGAAAAAAGTAAATACTGCTGAGCCACAGACTGACTTTCAAGGTTAATTGGATATTTAGTTTTAGCTGCTGTCACAATAGATCAGTCATGTCACACTGTAATCAAAACTAGCACCTTCCAGTAGGCTTATTAACTATTCTAACATAGGAGGCAATTGTTTCAGTAATAATGGCAAAGGTAAGGAATATTCCTTTGTGTACTGCAGACGTTTATAGCAACAGCACCACCTGTCCCCTGGAACTGTGAGCTGTACTATTTGTGAAGGAAAAACCTGATTTTTTTTGTTTGTTTGCTTGTAACACCAATATAGAAGTCTGGCTGAATTAAAGTGATTCATGGAAAAAGGTCAAAAATCAAGAGCTGCTTCGTTCAGATGATGACAATAAGATGCCTTATGAATAAAACCACAGCCTGCAAAAAAGTGCAGCTGTATTTTTAAATTGAAATATGTCATATTCAAGTATATAGAAAAATAAGCTCAACAAGCTCTCAGACAGAATGGAGGATCTGAGGATAAAACAATTTACTCCGGAGATGTGTCTTCAAGCAGGACTGAAACCAAACTTCACCCACAACCGTGTTATACAACAAGAGGCTCATGTTTTGGACCAAGGGGCACAGCAGAAAAGAAGAGAAACTATGTTCCTTCTAGCATCTCCCCTGTGTAGCTCTGCCCAGGAGTACACCCCAGTGAAGGTCTCCTGACAAGAGATTCCTAAGGCTGTATCGTACATTCAACATATCACTGATACTATGACGACAGCAGATTTATCAACCCATCTATTAGCCTTTTCATGTCATTCTCATGTCTCACCAGGATGGGAAGGTTTCCATGTTTCCTTTGACCTGACTTGTTCTATTTACTAATGTAGGAAATGGTATGGATCCTTCAGACACACAAAAATGCCAGTGGAGCATTTTTCTTTTGGTTCTTCCAGGCCCATGTGATGTTTGGTGAATTCCCTCTGTGGGCTGAAAAGGATCTGTAGCAATACCTGAAAGCCTCAGAGATCCTCAGGCTCCTGGAGTCATTCAATTCCTCTGAAACAAGATTTTATTCTGGATTGCCCCAAACCAATATCCTCAGTCATGTCTTGCACTAGTAGTAGAGAGAAAAATTAGTACTCGGTCTCCACAGCATGAAGCACGGATTAAACACTTCATTTCTTACCAGACTTGTATAAATGGTGGTAAAGCCTGACATTTAGCCATGTCACAATGACAACAGACCATGATCTTGTCTAATTATTTTAAGCCTGCTGATGTATTAAAGCTGGACTTGCGTCAGGGACCTCCTGGACATACTTTGTTGTGTCCATGAGTTTCTGCTAACCTCTAGTCACAAATGAAAACTTTATTCTTTGCCTGGATTTGTAAGAAGAGTAAGAAATACATAGACACACTTAAAGGAAAGACTGAGAAATTAAATTAAAAATGTGAAGCTAAGGAAAAGTGTGGAGGTGAAATGATAGACAAAGGAAGTTTTTGTAAAGTTATAATTCCTAAAAATCCATTTTTTTAACAGATTACAACAAACACAAATACTGTATTCCAGTGACTCCTTTGAATTGTGTTACTGGAAGTAGGATTTTCCCGATATCTGTATGTACCTTAAAATAGGGATACAACATTGCCTATGATGTATTCAGTCTTTTTTCCAAGTGGGACTCCTCTAGAGGATTAAGCACGACAAGAAAACTTGGCCAAAAGATTAAGGAAACAGCAGTTTCCAGGAGGTTCCGTAGCAGTGCATCACATCTGAAAGAGGTCTGAGTTTGTCTGAAGATGCATTATTTTCCTGGCAAAAAATAGAGATTTACTACCAAAACCAGGATCTCTTCATAAATACTGTTTTGCTCATGACCCCATTTTCAATTCAAGATGTTGTATCGGCAGGCATATATACCCCTCATCCATATATGACGAGGTCTTGTAAAAAAATTTCAAGAGATGTTAAGGAAATTGGTAGAGGATTATTGTAATGAAGTGGAAATATGGTCTGGACAAAAAAAAAAAGAAAAAACAACAATAAAAAACATCAGAAGGAAAGGAAATCATAGAAGAAAGAAGCAATCGGGTGATTAAGACTGAAGAAGGAAGAAAGAAAAGGCCAGGGTGAAAAAAGGAAGTCCTGATATGAATTTAGCAACAAGGCTGTGTAGCTACATAGCCATGACACAGAAATAAATATGCTTTACATGCCAGTACCTGTAGGACTAAGAGCTGCTTTAGCCCCCTTCATAACTCAATGCCTGAAAGCAGAAAACAAAGGACTTCAAAGCAGTTTTGCTCTCCAAGCCCATGATTCAGGTGTTCTGAACATCAACACGGTCCCCCTTCCCTCAGGCTGTTTTCTTTGGCAGTTGCTCAGCTTTTCCATTAAGATTTGTGCATTATTGCACAGGCTGCCGATAAGTTGTTGCATACACGAATGGCATTGCCAGCTACTGCTTGAACCTGCTGGCAGTTTCCTGGTAGGTAAGAATTAATTCTCCAAAGGAGGGAAAAAACTGTGGTTTATAAATATATCTTTTATTACTCAGCTTGCAAGAAACTTAAACCAGAAAGACATTTTTCTTCTTTCTTCTGTACAGACTCATTGCCCAGCTTTTTTACTTTCTTCACTCTTTGTAGATGCTTTTCTCAATATAGCTGCAGCTGACCTCTCTTGGATGAATGATGTCAGACAACGCTTCACCAGCAGTTTTCTTGATAGTTATAGAGCAGCTCAGATTCCTTTGTCGGACCAGAAATAGCAAGTTTCTCCAAGCATAAACCAGCACTTCTCCTTTAGAGAAAAGTCAGAAAAGCTCTCCTTGGCCACACACAGGAAAGGCGCAGAGACCAAGAAGCAAACTATGAGCAATCAAGCTCAGAACCTCCATCTCTCTCTCGTATGTGAGGCTTGTGCCTTGTGGCAAAACCTCCCATAAACCATCCTCCCAAAAGCTGGCTACAGCGTGCCTTGCTGTGGACCCCATATGCCCTGAGCTGTAGGAAGAATTACTGGCCTGGGAGATGGCAAGGTGCTTCCCTCTGAACCATGCACTGGGTGGCAGCCACCCCCAATGCATGTGACTCTAAAACAGTACATCTTTGTTGACCCATGCCAGACTGGTGGGAAATTTCATAACTAAGAACACTCCCAAACTCATAATTTCTAATTCCCTTTGCAATAGCAGGCTGCGCAAAAAGACATTCACCTTCCAAGTGAGCCTTTAAGGAAAACTAAGCAGAGAAATCTGGGCAAGCATCACTCTCTAATCAGCAATCAAACTTCCCTATGAAGCTCTAGAGGGCCTGATTAAAAGCAGATGTGGGTAATCTTAATGAGGGAAAAGATATAGCTGCTGTGAGAATAGAAAGTTTCATGAAGAGCCCTTGACTCTGTAGTAGACCTTCATACAGGGTTAATAGATTTGGGCAGGCAGCAAGCTACGATTTTATGCTGCGTTTTATTAATCACAGGAATTGTGTGTTGCACTGCAGGATGAGCAGAGGGAATTTGTTAAAGTGCAGCCCTCCCTCGCTGCAGGGCTCTAAAATTGAAACACAGTCTTGTGATCACTTTGAGAGATTTAGGAAGCACTTGTCTTCCAGATATCCATGAGGTTGCAAGCTACCCTTTTTCAGTTACAGTGTCTCCTTGAAAAAGTGGGGCGTCGAAGAGAAGGATTCTGCCAAGCCAACAGTCTGAAAATAAACTGTGGTGAGGGGGGGCAGTCTTATTCTTCCAAACTGGTGATGCCTGTGGGTCTTTGCCCACTAAGGGGCTGGGGGGAGGGACGTTCACTTCTGGCAGGGAAAGGACAGTGAAGTTTCCAAAGGTAATTAAAATTTACCTTTAGCTACCGGAAAAACAAACCACACAGGGAATGCCTTAGTTGGCATCACCATGGAACAGAATGTTTGTATTTACAAAAGAAAAGAGCAGTCCACATGTCAGTAATGGAAGGAGGTTACAAAAGCATTGTGGGGGGGGGTTGGTGGGGTGGGAAATTATGTGCTGAGGCTCTCTGGTTAGAAACTTACCTCAGCAGCTTAATACAGTGATTTTCAACCGCTTTTGAACTCCCAAGTCCCAATGAAGCTCTCTCGAAGTGCGGATCCAATGTGAATATGTCGCTTTCATGGATTGCATATGTATACGTATACGTATATGTATGAACTGGCATTTCTTCAGGTGCCTAATGGGTGTCTCAGATGTAACCGTAGATCACAAACAGTTCATAGACCACAAAACACTACTCTTTCATTTGGCTCATCTGATTATCTGTTTCTGCATCAAAAGGCCATCTGAACACATTCGCAATACGTTTATCCTTACAACATTCCTATAAGGCAAAATGATGCTTCAGCCCATATTGCAGACTAGATATTTCTGACAGTCATGAATCACTTTTCCATCTTGAGTGTACTTGCCATGGCTTTGGTCACTAAAATGTCTTTGTCCAAATTGCTTCACTAAGAGGTGAAATGACATGACATGGTTAAGAATTTTTTCTCAAAAGATTTTTTCATTTTAAAATGCAGCTTTATTGAAACTGTACTTTCGGCAGAAGAGAGTTAGTTTGGATGAATTTTTAAGCTAAAAATGGGCCAATGTTGTCCAAAAAATTGGTTTGACACTCATAAAAGGAAGAAAAAAGCGTTCCAATTTGAAGTGCCTTTGTATATAAACATTAAGCTAATTTTAGTCGTCTTTTTTTTTGAAGTCAACATCTAAATGAATATTTTATGATTTTCAGTACGAACCTTTTCAGTGGGCCCTGACAGAACACATTTCAGTGTGACCAGTTTGGGGGGGGATTTGTGGTTTGCGTTTTTCAGGTTTAAGGTGGAATTCTTAAAATAGCATCTTGAGTTTATTTTCCTCAGAGGTGAGATTTTCTTTTCCTGACTCACTTTTCCCTGTCACTTGGGACATGACAAATAAACAAAAAAGTTTTACTATTATGAAATTTCTCCTAATGATCAATGCAAATTCTTTTTAAATGGCCTCCACGCAGCACAGCCTCATAGCTATGCAAAACTGAGAATAATTTTACATATTCAGATATGCGTTTAAATCCCAGTTAAAGTAGTTTCTTTTTCAAGGTAGAATATACTTCAGAAAACCTGGAGGAAAAATCAGTGGTCTCAATGATAAACGGCTTTGTGCACCATAGAGTCCAAATTTGCAAATAATCTTAGACAGCTCTTTTTTATTGAATAAGGCATGTATCTATCGAATTTGGGGGGGTTGTAAATTCATCAAAGGCAGCATGGATTAAAAAAAATGTGTAGGAAAGATATTCTTTTCTGTAAGGGTAAGAATTCTCTAGAAATACTGTGTATGAGCTACACCACCTTAAAGAAAGCCTCCTTGAAGCTGGAAAGAGGCTGTTATGAAAACAGGTGGTGATCCAGAACACATCTGTGCTGAAGCAAAGTACATACTGTTTCCCAGTTTAAGCAATGGGGAGAATTTAGGGAAGACACTGGAAATGAGCCCAAGTTAACTTTATAAATGATTAAGAGATAATAATTCAAAATGAATTATACTCTGCATAATTTAGGCATGTATTTTACCCTTTACATCTTGGTACTCAGTGAATATTTCTTCTAATGTAAACACTTGAATTTCCCCATCACATCAGCAGCAGTAGGTGGGTATTCTTGAAGACTTCCTGGGTGATGTTCTCTACTGAAATGAAGCTTTTAAACTCATGCTTTTTCATCTGAAGACTGTTTCAACAAGTCCTGCTGCTAGGCAGAATGGTTCCAGTGGTTACTGTGGTTTTGATGGCCTGTGAAGGTACAACCGCGAGATAGCCACAACCCAGATTTAGTGTTCAGGGCTTCTGCAGTGTGTCCTCAAGAGCTGTCCTCAGATCACAGCAGCTAGCAGAGCATTTGCTATAGGATTTGTTGAAGCAGAGAAAAAAGTAGTTTGTTGGCTGATATTTATCTGCTGTGCAATACAGCTCATTCAGTCTAACACAGACACGTATACCTCCCAACTGTGTTTACACGGCCGCTAATTTCTACTTGCGGCTGCTGCTGTTTATAAGGAGAACCAAGCAATTGTTCCTAACAATTCTCTAAAAATAAATGTGCCGCCTTTACTGGGGTCGTTAGAATTCTAAATAGTGCATTTCGTGATAATTTATAATGCAACAGCCTTAATGAACAGTGCCAAATTGGTCTTAGTATTCTTGAACCACCCATGGCTCAGTTCCTCTCTCTATTTCCATTGCCTTTATGGAGAGAATAACAATAAATCATTTTATATTTAGAAAACTCTTTTTTATCCAGAATTAACCAAAAGGATTAAGAGCCCTCTACCCAGTCCTCAAGTCCTCAGCTTAGAAAAAGAAAACATCAGTCATGACAGGAACTGGAGTAATTTCTGGAGCGGGAGTTACCTGTATATATTTATTTTTGACTACAGATATGACTGCAGATATAACAGCAGAGTAGACTGGGATGTAAAATATTCTGGGTCTTAACCAGAACTGCAGAACAGAATTTGGTCAGACATTAGCATAAATCTTTATTCTTGAAAAAAATTGACTTGAGCTTTTTAATGATATGTATCACAAATTCTTTTTTTAAAGGCTTCTCTGAAAGGCAACAGGCCCAAAAGAGGAGTCCCTAATAGCAATCTTTGGACGTTGACTCAGTATGTATCTATAGGTTAAACTATCCTCCGAGGCTCAACAGGACTACTTACTTCTATAGCGAGGGACTCCATTCTAGTCCCCTAACTAGCTCTGTGATAAAGGTTACATACTTTTCAGCATATTTGATGTAAGCTTGCTTTTCACTAGAGCTAAAGCAATTGAATCGAGTGCTCTGAGTTCTGCTTAAAAGGGACACTCGCTGAGACAAATGAATGGTTGAAAGATATTGATGAACAGTGTTGGATGGCACAGTGCTTAATAAAAATGAGTCACACCTTGGCAGCTCCTGGGAATGACCCTACAAATAATTAGGAAATTAAACTTACTGGAAGAGAATCTGGTGCAGAGTCCATTTTTATTTTCTTCTTTCAAATTCATGTTTCTTTTTCAACAACCAGCAAACTCTCCCCCAAAGGAACCCAAACGCCACACAGCTAAGTACTCCAGGAACTACACAGCACTCTGGACAATGATCTTTGTCGTATTTGGTATTTGGTATTTGCCTTTCTAGATGTGTCAGGGCTTATTTGCTACAGGACATCCACCATCTTTTCCAAGTTCACTCAGACTACCAAACTGAATGTCCTATGAAGAATACCCTATGAAGAAGAGCTTATTTTAAAAAGCTCTTAAAATGCAAGCTTCTACTTTCTTTTTTTTTTTTTCTCATTTTATAGGGAAAATTTTTTGGGGCGCTTTGGAATAGTTTAAGAAGTTTAGAACCATTTACAAAGTAAGTTTACATTTGACAAATAAGTTTGGTAGGTAAAAAAAATGAAAATGTTGCAAGGATTTTGAATCCTAATGTTGACATTTGTTAAAAAGATTTTTTTTGAACTTTCAGAATAAGTTTTATTTTTTATGTTTTCATATGTTTCAATGTTTTGCTTCAGAATGACATATATATTTTTGAGAAGTTAAAACTGAACTACATCAAAATTAAAAGGCTAAATCAAAGTTGGAAACCATGACATAGTTGAAATGAAACATGACATAGTTATGCTATTTGAAAGAAAGCTTTCAGGTTGGCATAGAAAAGGGTTTTTTTCTCTCTCATACATACACTATTTGTTTTAGCTCAACTATAAGCAATTATTGCTGCCCAATTTTCCAGTTGGATGCCAAATCAAGATGGCAGCTGAACTACTGTTCTGCGCGTCAGTTTAATCCACATGTTCCATATCTTGAATGGATGAATTTGTGGAGAGAAGAATTTCTAATCCTGACCGGATTTCAAGAAAGCAAAACAGTACGGAGGAGAAGAGGTGCTGAGAATTAGCTGTGCCTAAACAGTATAAAACCCCAGCAGAGTAATAAGATTCCACTGCCTGCTGGTTTATTGTTGAAAACTATAAAAGACAGGCAAGCATTGACATAAAATATATGTTACCGATATTTGGTCTGTGGTAGTAGCAAAGGAGCTGAAAATGAGGGTCAGCTGAGCATATTGTTTCATATTACCTTATTTATATCCTACCTGTTTGCAATATATAGCTTGGTGAAATGCAGCTAACCTCTGTCTGCTTATCTTAAAAGCAGAAGTACCAGAAGTCTCAATGTGTATAAAACATGCAAATCATCATTACTACTATGCATCTGGCAATCCTAAAAATGGAAACATAAAAAAAATGTGCACAGAAATAATTTACAGTTAATACACATGGATGTGGAGGAAAAGTACTTAATAAACAAGTTCTAAAGGCAAATTTTTTTTGTTTTTCAGACTGAAAGAGTCATTAAAAGTTTAAGTAGGTGCCTCTTGGTATATGTGCAAACAAACACGGAGGAAGGCTTCACAGCTTTCCATAGTACACAAAAGACTTTCCTAAACACATAAGTTAAAAGAGTTACTTATGTATACATAACATTGGTTAACATAAAACAACAGTAAACCAGTTTAAAAATAAACAGCAGCAGACAACCAGGAGCAGTTAACATTTCACGAGCGATGGAAGGAATACAAGATTGTCTGCAAATTTTGGTAGCTGGTGAGACAGCCACCAGAGCTGTCATCCCTTCCATTCATCCTGGTATCACAACCTTTTCGGTCTTGCATATTAATTTTTATATTCTCTGAAATATTACTTGCTTAGTTTTATAGTCACATATATAAACACAGACTTTTCTTAGTAGTTTCTGATTCCATTAAACATGGGCTGTTTTTTCCTTCGTGACAGAAATAGACATTTAGTACTCAAGGATGTGGCAAATGATGGTTTGAACTGTATTCTGGCCATGGGTGTAGCAGTGACTTCTGGACTAAAGGTCAAGACTTCACATGTAGTGCATCTGAAAGAAAGCAGCTGTATGCCCCTTTGCATCCCTACACATTCTTCAAAGAGTCATGCACAATATATAGGGAAATCATATAGGAAGTAAATTCATCATTCTTCATCAACCACTCCAGGGGCGACACTAATTCAGTTGAATGAGGCAGAAAAGTCCTGGGAGGTAACGGAGCTAAGGTAGCTGTATGAAAAGTTAAACTTGCAATACAGTGGCATAAAGAACTGCAAAGAGTAATTACTGGAAGGGGAACTCAATTAACTGGAACAAACAACTGATTGTGCAATTAAGGAAAACCCTGTAAATCATTACAAACCTCTTGTCATACAGGATTTCTCTACAGTCCTGCTGTAGTGGCCCTGCTCTATCAGCTAAGAGCTAGGACTAAGCTGCAATCATGTTTTCGTTGCTGTATTATGAACCACTAATGATGATCACTTGTGTACTTTTCTTAATTACCTTGAACAACAATGCACATCTCTAGCCATCCATTTTACTAATGTTTTGGTCTACGAGAAAGTACAGGAAGTCATACAGAACCATACAGCAGTCCATATACCACACACAGCTTTACAGGTTTGCATTTGTACCTTGCGTACAAAAGAGTAGGTATCCAAGGGAATGCACAAAGTTCCTTTCTTATCAGATCATTTAGCCAGAATGCAACAAATGGTTATACTTTGAGTTTCAAATCTACTCGGACATCATTGGGTGGAAAACTAGATTTGCACTTCATTGATTATAAGGTTTGCTTGTATTTAGAAGAGATTGGAAGAGAAAGAAGAAAAGATCTCTTTTCAGTATTATTCAAAAGAGAATAATAGAGAAAAAAGAGATCGGTAGAACAAAGCAGAATAGTGAGAATATGTGAGAAGGAGAGAATGTACAAACTCAGTGGGCAGGACTGTCTGGAGATAAGATTCCTTGAAACTTCATCTTTATGAGCTTGCTTGCAATTGTTTCTCTAACTCTTTGTGATGAAATTGTTGTGTTGGACAACTCCTCTGGCTGAGGATATTGGTTTTGTTTAGTATCTAAAATTTCAGCAAAACCAGTTACACTGTTTATAAGACTTTCATAAAAGAGGGAATTAAAATGTTTGTGCTGCGTTTTGTCGTAGCCTTTCCAACTACCTGAAAAATGTTCATTTAAAAAAAATCCTGCCATTGTTCTTCAGTGAATTTCCTAAGGGGTTTTGGGTTGTTTGGTTTTCTCTTGTTTTTCCTTTCTGTCTTTATACATCAAGAAAACTTTTGGTAGGGTTTCTTTCTTACATTTTGTTTTGTTTTTCTTTTCAGTCTTTGTACATCAAGAGAACTTTGTTCCAAAGGCAGCACCTACTTACTCAGAAGGAGCACGCCCTCATGGTAGTTGGGTCATCACTGTCTCCTGGAAAAAAGAAGCCCTTTTCCCCAATCTCCTTTCTGCCAGACTGAGACGCATAAGCAGCTTTTCTGAAAGCACAACCACTGATACGTATGTCCTCCACCACTGACTGCTGCTAGTGAGAAGTGCCAAACAGACTGCTCTGAAGAAATGCCACCTTTTTACACACTGAACAGTATAGGTGGCTGTTTCTTACACCACCCATTGCTAAACGCATTTTTAAACCACGTTGCCAAGAATAATCTCTAAGGGAAATTTGCCTTCTGTGGCCCATCGGTCTTTGGCCTGGGTTTAGAGAAGCTACTAACAAGGCTGATGATTAGTGACAGTCCTGGTGACAGTATTTATGGTAGAAACATCTGGCTGGATGCTCTGAACTGGATGCAGACCCTCCAGCCTGGCCCACCATTTGCTACTGTGCAAATGGCTTTATATTTCAGAGACCGCAGGATCATTTATCTTCATTAAGCCACGGTTCCTAAAACCAATAATTGACAACTAGTCTGTAAATGGCTGTACAGAAAAGGAAGTACTAAGGGAATAAACAAATTCTGAGAAAAGGAAAAGTGCAGGCTGGAGGAAAGGAGACATAAAAATGTTTTCTTCTCTGAAAGCATTTGGGATCTTGCGAGGACATTTCAGTGCGGACTGAACCACTGGTAATTCCCTACCAAAGTGAGCAACGTGACTGGATGTGTGAAGCTGTCTGAATGTGTGCAGGTGGTCACAGCCATCAGAGGACAAGCTCCGCAGCTTTCCTGGCACCCCACGCGTGGCCTGCGCTGATTTCTTGCTGCCTGTCCCTTGTTATCGTCAATAAATAGCAGAGTCATTGCCAGGATTTATGATCTACAAGAATAAGAGGTGGCTTTTCATGTGAAGTGCAGACAGGGACTATGTCTTTTCTTCTGAGTATTTCTGTGCCTGCAGTCCTAAGTTTCAGCCCAGTCTTTCTGTACTGACGCTGTCCACTTTCCTGAGCTACCTGGATTAAATATTCTCTATTCCTCTAAGCGGGATACAGCTTCCTAAATACCTAACTTGGTATTCAGTCTTTGTGAAGAACGCATACAAGGCACAGACAGGAGATGGTTGCCACAATTTTCCCAGAAACAAAACTTCAGGGAGAAAAAGTTAACAGCCTCCATCTAAGCAGAACAAGAAAGTGACAGCAGTCTTTAAAACACGCTTTAAATACTCAGTGCACTCAAGGAGCAGAGCAAAATGAAGCCTGATACCCAGCTCTCCTCGGCATCACAGGCCTCTTTTACAGTCTGGGCTAAGAGTCCCAATGACTGTGGAAAGAAAGATGATTTATAACAGCTGTGTATTAAGGTAAGAGTAAAAATGTTTTCCATTTACTTTTGTATTATGCTAATTCGCATAAAGACTTGAGAATTGACCACTAATTTTAAAAAATGTTGGTGGGAATTGCTGATGGGTTTTATCCAGTCTTTACAGAGAGGATTTTTCGTCATTTCTAACTAGCATTCAGTCCCAGCACTAAAAATGCACATTCACCATCTGGGCCTATTGCTTAACTAATCCCTTTACACTACTTCATACCCTTTTTGTAAAAACAACTTGTATCCAAATGAAGGAAGCCTCTGACATTCTCCTTTGCCCTGTTTTGCAAAGAATGGCACATGAAATCCCTCTTCTCAGGGATTTAAAGAAGTTTTAACTTAAAAATGAGAAGATTCCTGTATCAGCAAAGCAGCAAAGCTCTGGACAATCTTCCAACTGGAATACTGGGAGAAAGTTCTAACTTATTTAAAATAAATTAGAGAAGTTTATAATGAGTTTGTATGAGTAGGCAACATCAGGTCACTTGATCCAAAAAATTCATTTTGTTTCCAAGTTTTATATGTGCTGAAGGCTGTTTTAGTGAAATTTAGGAAGATGTGAATACCTTTTATTTTGGTGTTTTGGTGTTTTTAAAAGATGAGCAGAATCCTGTGCTTACTGAGAAAAAGTACAAGTATATAAAAGAAGAAGAAGCAGAAATGGAAATTATGAGGAAGCAAACAAATGAGATTTGAGCTCATTCAGAGGCCTCTGTTTTCTAAGTTAAGGGTAACATACGTTGACCAGTGACTCACAGGCTGCTGGTGGTCTGCAAAACCATTCTAAATGGCTCGCAACTGCTCAAAGAAAAAGTGTCACATTCCTATAGCTAAAATTTAGCAGTACCTGTGTGTAACAGACTATGAGAAATGTAGATGATTGTCTATAGAGGGGTCTATGGTTCCAAAGGCTTGTAACTCAGTTAAACCACCTTCATGAATATGATAATTTCTATTTTAGGATGAAACAATTAGGATGAACAAAGGGATATGTAAAGGACACACAGTAGTGAAGTGGCAAAATCAAGACAAGAACGAGTAGTATTTGGTAATGTATAGGAAGGCACGGCAGGCACAGCTGCCAGACTTTCAGAGGGTTGGCTTGGCTCGGTATCTTCCAAGAGCCATGCTGATTGCCATTTTTTTCTTTTACTGCTTGGAAGAAGTTATGAGGACATTTGTGGGTGGAGTGGACAGGGAAGTGTGGAAGATGCAAGAAGATGCAGTGCAGGAAGTGGAGTCCTGAGATTACAAGCAGCAACAAGAAAGGGGTGACACAAAAGTAAAAAAAGAAAAAAAAAAGAAGAAGAAGAAAAAAGACTCTTAGCAGGAATCAAGTCTGCTTGCTGGAGAAGTTCGGATGTTCAGCGTACATTTCTGGACCCTTGAACAGGAAGGTTTGTGCACGGTGGTTCTCTTCCCTGAGGGATGATCACCCTGCAGTGCCAGAGCTACGTGTGATCATCTTCAGAAGTGCTCACCCAGAGGTTCCACCACCTAGGAACATCCCACGATGAAGGGAGATGGAAGGTCCCCTCCCTGTGTGCTGGGTCTGAGTGATGACCTCCTAAAGTGATCAGAGTGACTTGGTTTGCAACAGTACATGGATAGAGGCTGACGGGTAGCTCTGATATGACCATATTCACACATCAGTAAGTACAAGTGATGGAATTCACTTAAGGCATTTGGTACCTGATGGATAGAAACCAGCAATCCTATTCAAGGCTATCCCCTTCCACGTGAAAGAAATGGTGCCCAATTTTCAGCCAACTGACCCTCCATGAATAAATTGTCTTTATATGTGTGTGTTAACTACCAGTCATTCTGAAGATCCACTGAAAGCCCCTGGGCACAACGACAGTACTTATAATTTCTTTGCTATGAAGTGAGGTTGCAATTCATTCCCCGATAAAAATCCAGCGCAGTTCTGCCAGCTTCAGCTTGTTCCTGTTTCTCCAGTGAGCACCAAACATCAGAAACTGGTCACTGGTCCTCTGCTTGTTAGGAGAAAAAAGCTCAAATAATAAGAAGCAGGAAATCTGCACGAATGCTCTCTGTTTCAGGAGGCTATGAAACAGATGGCTTTGTTATAGCATCGTTTCCTTCCACAATAAAGGTTTTGCTTTAATTCTGTAAGTACAGCTCATCTATCTCAGCTAAGGGGATCCTAGAGGCTTTGTCAGTTTTGTGTGTCCGTTTGGGGGCAAGGCAGAAAAGTTGTTTTCTTGCCATGGAAAATAAATGTGCTTCAGTACAGCAAAACAATAAGAAAAAAAAAAGACACATTATAACCAAGGAAACAATGATTTTTTCATGCAGGAGAGGAAGCAAAGCATAAAATAGGGTATATGGGGAAACAGGCCAGGCAGAGCCCCATCTTGTGGCAGAAAGTCCAATTCGTGTTCCTCTGGCTGTGCATGAGTCACCATGTCCCAATGAACGTGTTCTGGGACATTGCTCTGTGCAGCTGGCCTTTAAATATTTAAATCTATTGGACTACAAGAAAGATGTCAGCTCTTTGCCAAGCAGCTGCCTATGAACAGCCTTCTAAATTGCAGGTCTAGACTGCACTACCCTAATCCACAAGAGAACAGGAGGAATTGTGTAATTAACTTTTCCCTTTCTCACAGAAAAGAACCCCTTTGTGGTGGGAAAGCAGGGGTGGATCTGAGTCTAGAAAGAAACTGAAGTGACACTGAGCTTTTCTGCTGTTCGTTTGTTCGATTTGGGAGTTTGCTGTGGTCTGGGGCAGAAATACACCTACATGCTGACCACTAACTGCACTCTTGCTCAAGAGAATTTATCCAGCTCTCCCTTGGACCCACTCCAGCTACCAAAGTAGATGTTTCTCTAGGTAATTTCATATTCCAGAACAGTCACCCCACACAGCTAGCTGCAGGCAGCCAGAAGACTATCAGTCAGTGACCACGAATTGCAATTTCATGATCTTCACGGTCCCAGAGCTACAGGAGTGCAGTGTAGAAATCTCTTTATTTGTGCCCAGGTCACTTCTTCTAGGATTTCTTTCTGTAAATATACCCCAAACCATCTACTGCCTGTTGAGGAGGACAGGAGCAAAGAACTTGCAGCTAAGAATTTATCAGTTATATCTATGGGACTGTGTGAAAGAGATCAGAGACACATTCACCTTTTCTTCTAACAAAGAGCCAGCTCTTTAAGGGATTTTGGCACATTGCACTGATTCCAACAGGAGCTGAACTTTGAGATGAGAATTAGGTTCCTAAATACCATCAAGTTCTGAGGTTTTGTGACCGGGGACTTTCCAGACACAAAGATGGATTTGTCTGAGTACAGCCTATCTCTGGAAGAGTCTGTTTTAGGTCTCCAAAAACATTGGAAATCATTACAAAGTTCTCTCTTGAGCCTTCTCTTCCTTTCTCATCTCTGTTAATGAGCATTTATACATGGAGAACACGTTCTCTAATGTCATTTTGTTACCTTTGCCTCTAACAATGAAGTAAAATGAGTACAGAAAAGGTGCAAAGTTTTTGCATTCTCATAAATTTATTTGAAACTTCTGTCAAGTGGGATATTTCATTATGAACTTGAGCCAAAACTTGTAGATTACCTGAGTTCATCCAGGTGTCCTCAAAAAGAACTTCCTTGAAAACAGACCGAGGAACCATCTTGCCCATTTATATTTCTAGCTCAGATATGAGTTTGTGGTGGCTCACTTCTGCTTTGCTGCGACCTGAAAGCATAGTAAAGGGCCAAGCAGAATCTTTCACCTCCTGCGGTAATGGGTTTGGCCACAGGTCACTGGTTAGCACCTTCTCCCGTGTGGCTTCTTCATGTTCTCACTTCAGTTCCTTAAGAGTGGTCATTTGCATCATAAAGTTGAATGGCAACTTATTAGTGAACTAGTAAATGGGACATGGACCTGTCATGGAAAAAATACTCCTACATTAGGACCTCTATTCCTAACAAAATAATCTTAAATACTTTATGAAGAAGTATTCTGTGGTGAAGACAGCGGCCATCACATCCTATACACATCAGCTGGATAAGTATTAACCTTATTGCTAATATTTTTTTCCATTGGATCCATCTAAAGGATGTCAGACTCTGCCATACCATGTGTGCTACAAGCAAGACTTGAGGGAGTGTCTGGCCTAAGGATCTTCAGGCTGAGCACAAGAGCAAATAAAAACAAGATGATGAAGTTTGTAAGCAGAACCGGGAAAAGGATCCAGATGTTTTAGCTTACAAAGTCATGCTTCATGCATTGGGCCACACGCACTTCCTTCCCCCTCCTTTAACCTATGCTTTTTCTACCCTATTGGGTCTTCTTTCCCTATCTGAAAAAGATGGTGTCTCTGTAAGAGAAATGTCTGGAAAAGAAATAAAATCACAAGGAAAAAGCTGTTATTTATGGTGGAAAATTTTTATAGAAGCTCTGGAAGGGCATATGCTGGAAGACCATATGGCACTAGGGAATCTTTGGATTTATGGGGCGGCTTGCTGCGGTGGAGGGAGGTGAGGTTTGAGAATGCCAGAACTTTATTTACTACACGAAGTATGCTGACACCTTTTCTTTGATTCTAGGGAAGTGTGAACATCTCTCCTAGAAACTTCAAGGGACACAGAGGAGTCTTCACCAGTGGAAAAGGAAAGCACAAATGCCAATAGCATGAGCAGGTTGTGAATGTTTCCCTGTTTCTGTAAGTATGTGGAAATATTTTTATTTTTATTCAGTATTTTTCAAAGTTTTCTATTTTCTGTTAACAGACTCTTTAAAAATACTTCACAAAGCTTATTTTCAAATGGTCAGAAAGTGGTATTAGTCAGGTTTGTTTTGCTGAGCATCCTTTGAAGACTGTTTTTCTACA
Source organism: Dromas ardeola (assembly GCA_013398915.1). Classification (NCBI taxonomy): domain Eukaryota; kingdom Metazoa; phylum Chordata; class Aves; order Charadriiformes; family Dromadidae; genus Dromas; species Dromas ardeola. The sequence goes on from VYZM01005143.1 coordinate 66,932, forward strand.
GTAAACAAAAACTTGAGAAATCCCTAATTGGCAATTAAATAGTTCTTGGACATCCCGATTTTTTTTTTAAAAAAGACATTTAAAAAAACCCAACTGATATGGGCATAAAGTTTTGGCTTGGCTTACTAATGCGTTGGATATTTTTTCCTCAGTGTATTTCAAACATATTATTTGCAAATCTGTTTACCCAGTACTCAGTTCTGGCTCCAGCTAAATTATATTCTTTACAAACAATGTTATTCATTATGTTTCTTCCCAGCTATTCTTCATATGTTTTCTTTGCTGATACTTGGTTGTTGGTGCTCACATTTTGTTGCATTATGCAATGAGCTTACTTAAGAGCTTTAGCAGAGCAAAGGTCTTGCAATTTGTGGAGGCCAGGTCCTTCACGGGAGAAATGCGTCAGAGTGGTGTGAGTTCTGGCCCCCAAAGGCAGACCTCAGAATCGTTGCTACTAGATGCCAATACCCAAATCTAAATGGGGTAGTTTTTACCTTTTACAATAACCCTCTGTCAGCCAGAAAAACGTAAGGCAGCAGAACTCCCTTTCCTTTCCAGGTATCACTTTCTCCTGAACTCTACAGCCTTCTCTGCACATCCTGTAATCTGAAGTAAGTTTTTTTGCCTCTTTCTCAGTCCCTTCCCACCCTTCCAAAACACAGTTTCTGTCTATGTATCCGTGTCTATGTATCTATTGTCTTCTGTCTATGTATCCGTGCTCCTGCCTATCTTCATTACTGACCATGTGACTGAACACTTTTAATTTATTCACCATGGATCAGCTTAACACCACTCCTTTCTGTAACTCATACCGTATCCTCCCTGCTGTTGAATGTTGTTTAATTCTGTAAAGCTTTCCAAGTTACAAGCTGCTATGCACTGTGTCATCTTGTATTGGCATCTTGAATCTTTAATAAAGTTGTTCTCAAATAATGTTTCAATAAATGAAATGTACCTGCTGAGATGAGATTCTGCATATCAACATGATGAGCAATGACATTTAATGGGACAGAAGATACAGACAAAGGGAGGGATAGAATATCTTAAAGAGAAAGAAAAAGAACCTTCCCACTATTTTTTTGCATTCAGAGATTTCAGTTCTTTTTGTCTGAGATTTCTCCCACATAATTGTCAAATTCAATTATTTAGAACAGATATCCAATAATGTACTAAGACTAATTCCCTGGGAAACTGTCAAACATGTAAAAAGAAGTGGTGAGAAAAGCCCTGCAGGGATTTTGTTTAGCATGATTGCAATTCAGAAAAAGATGTATGCACCAGTACTAAGGGCTTGGGTATTTGCATATACATGTAGACAAGCACATGTGTTTATATATGCATATATATTTGCATACTAAAAAAAAGCAGAATTCCTATGAAAAAATGAAAAATAGGTGAATGAAAACTGTCCCTTTTTAGACAGAAAAAAGCCCAGAATATTTAATTTATGACTCTGTAAGTTGATACAGACAGTTGATGGGAAGATTAGTGACGACTTATTTGTGATGAAGAGTGAGGTTTGTTTTCTGTGAGAATTCATTATGCTATAGAAACTCAGATCCTTACAGGCACCAAGTTACAAATGAAAATCAACAGGAAAGAGTTATGTTCACCTCCTGAGGAATCTGAGCCTGAGCACATGATCCAAGGCCCATTTGTTGGTTTCCACGGACTTGAGAACAGGACCTATCTCAAAGATGCTGCAAATAAAGACGAGGTCAAGGTCTGCTGCTCAGTGAAAAGAAGATAATGTGCTAAAGCGTTAGTGCACTCAGCTCCCTGGCAGCTTCCCTGTGTCGCCCAGGATGGTCCGACATTCACAGCTGTGAACGAGCAGCTGAAACATTTGAGCACGGGGATCAGGCAGAGTTAACCAGCTAGAGAAAGACAGTGTCAGGACTGGAAACAGCTGAGAAGTAGGAAAGTAGGTGCAGGACAGGTAGTTTAAATTAACAACTCTAATCCAGATATTTCTTCTGCCCCTTGGTTCATTGTTCACTGATTAGCACTGATTTACCTCAAAAAGGTGCAGAAGAGACATCGCACCAAAGCTGTGCTGAAAGGAGCTGTTGATGTATCCTGAGTGACAGTGGGGGGAATCTCCTTGAAGCCAGCCAGGGAGAAGCACTCAGCTGAATGGCCTCAGGGGAACTAGAAGGACAGAGGATGCAGCAAAGGGTGTTCCTCATCTCTGTTCTGCTTTCAGAGAGCACAAAGAAAATGGCTGGTGAAGAGGGGCTTTCAAAAAGCAGAGCCTAATAAGCCAGCCATGAGCCCTCTCTGGCCTGTCCCCTCCTCTTTTTTCATCCACCCAGAGCTGTCAAGATGGATGGAGAAAGGAAGGGCTAACGCAGACATAAATTTCATGTCTAAAAGCACTCTGAGATTTTAAAGACCACAAGATCTGGTGAAGCCTACTCATTAAGTGGCATGCTTAATTTTCCCCTTGATTTTTGCCGATTACTTCAGGATGTCAGAGACTGATTACATTATCTTGGCTAGTCTTTTTTTTTTTTTTGTCAGGGGTTTTTGGAGGTGCAGAGGCATGCTTTGTGCATGTGTATGTATGTGCACATGCATGAGACTGAGGTGTCTGGATTCTGTACATGTTGTTTTACAAAATATATTGATAAAGCCTCAGGCTTTAGGAAAAATAAAGCTGGGAGAATCAGCACAGATAGTAATAGCTTCTGCTAATGGTGGTGATTTGGAGAGCAACCAGAAACTAAATCAGGTACACTTAATTTTTTTCCACTATAAAATACTGTTTCTGGTCTCTTGTTTTACTCAAGAGTACCCTGAAAACTGGAACTGGGGAGAAGCAATTAATATTATGCTTCTCAGGTGCTGAGCAAGTGTCTCCTGGGAACAATTTCTAACATGCAGAATAAAATTAGAGCCTGTGAGAGATCTGCCACCCAGTATTAAAACTCTTCCACTCCCTAAATATTCCTTGATTTTACCATTTGTGTGAGTACCTGAGAGTGGATGGTAATTGTCCTGAAAAGAAACCTTAATAGTGTAATTAAAGCTGCAATGCACCCTTTCTGTTCCAGTTTTGAACTTCAGGGGAGCTCAATACTGTAATCTCACTTCTGGGGTGATATATATGTGCCTCCCACTGAATTACTGCTGATCCCGAAATGCATCATCTGCTGTCATTACAGATCTGCCCTTTCTCTGCCTTCTGTTTGTGGCATTGCTGTAGCACCTCAGGACCTACTGTCTCAACACTATCCTGTCCTAAAAATCACCGCAGCCCAAAAATGAAATCTCCTTGCTGTTGCAGCTGTGAGCTAAGTCATGTTTAGCCACATGTTCTCAGTCTGACCAGTCCACATGGTCTCAGATCAGTCAGAGTATCAGCCTTTCGGCAGGTTTCAAAGGGGGAAAATTTCCTTTCTTTTCTCTGTCTTTAAGACATGGACTAAGAGTCCCTGAGATATTGCAGCAGGGGAAAAAAACACCAAACATGGTCCACCCTGATGTGAAACAATTCTTGAAGGGCTTACTGTTGACAGGGCTACTATTGACCTTGGCAATATGATGGATTGCCCCAAACTGTCCGTATCATCCCAGGGAAGATGTAGAGGTTCCCTCTTACGCATATCTTTCAAATCACTCATCAAAGTGTGGACTACACCATGGGGCAAGAGCTGAGGTTTTGTTGATCTTCCCAAGCTGTTTTTTCTTAACAAAACACAAGCAGACAAAATTTAGATCTGTGTTGTTTGCTTGACATAAACAAATCACATTGTGGGTCAGATGACATATAGAAGGTATCCTATTATCTTGACAGCCTATAGTGAGTATCTGTTGGTTTAGTAAAAAAGAACAGACACAATATTTTTGCTCAGTTATAAAGTGTAGGTTGTTTTTTATTGTTATGTACAGAGAACTGCGAAGTCAGGTTGTAGTAACCACAAGACCAAGCAGCAGAATTGCTGAGGTAAGCATGCCAAAAGTGTTCTGGGTAGCCAATAAGAGTTATATCCTAATGTGGTAGCCAGCGTGGTTAAGAGATGCTTAGGAAGTGAATATGTAAAAGAGCTGCAATAAAGTATGAAAGGCAAGCTTGAAGGGGTGGCTGTATGGAGTTTTCTACAGGACAATATTTTTAGGTGTCATAACACCCCGTACCTGTCAGATTGTGTTCAGATAAACAAGGTGCAGAACTGCTTTGAAGTTGGAAATATACAGAAATTTTAACTCTGCATCCTGATTTCTGCTTAAGCAAGCCTGTGGCTTTCTCTAATAATCTTTGTGTGACTGATCAGAAGCAAACCAGAGAAAAGGCGAGGCAATTGCGGTAGTTAATTTCAGTGTTATCTGATGTTTGTGATCCAGGTCTTCCATAATATGGGCTATTGATACAAAACTAGTCGATTCTTCCCTGTCAATTAAGATACTTTGCTAAAGCAGGCTTGCAGTCAGTTCAAATCTGCCTTTGAATGCTATTGTCAGGAGAGAGACATTTAACTCTGTCCTGGGTGATTCGGTCATTAGAAGAACAATTAACAAAACCGATCCTGTCCCTTGCTGAGCAGTGGAAGGTGTCTTCACCTAGATAGCCTTTCTAAGGGGAGGAGCACAAAGGAAGGAAGAAGGACAGCATCCTCTATTGGAGATAAAAATAGGCTACAGGCAAGCACCATACCACCCTAGAAAGGCTATGAAGTGGAGAGAGTCCCAAAGCAGAAATTACTCTTAATAAAAGGAAAGGCCTCCTCCAAAAAGAAGCGAAGGCTGGGGAGAAGGGGGAGAAGTGCATAACAAGTGATGGCTCAGCAGGGCAGTTTGCACCTGCAAGATTTCAGTGCATACTCCCTGGCAAAATATGAATTTAAACATTTCTGAAATAGTTGTTCAGGTATCTCAAGTTTCACCGAAGTCTGCAGGCAGCTTAGCACAAGGTGTTGCAAGCTAAAAATAACTGTTGCTGTAATTTATACCTCAGGGCCTTTTTGCTGCTCAATGTATGTTGAAATGGAGTGGGCATAAAGGGAATGTAAATTCATCTTATTTCTGTCCTCGCTTTAGGCTGTTCTCCCGGAATGTAACACGATACATTGTGCATTTTCCTAGGAATTTATCTCTGCTAATCTCAAAATTTAACTTTTGTTATTGTTTTAGCTCATGGTCTGAAGATGACTTCTGTTGCCCACAGTATAGAATCATAGAATCATAGAATCATAGGGTTGGAAGGGACCTCTGGAGATCATCTAGTCCAACCCCCCTGCCAGAGCAGGGTCACCTTAGAGCAGGTTGCACAGGAACGTGTCCAGGTGGGTTTTGAATGTCTCCAGAGATGGAGACTCCACCACCTCTCTGGGCAGCCTGTTCCAGTGCTCTGCCACCCTCAAAGTAAAGAAGTTCCTCCTCATGTTGAGATGGAACTTCCTACACTCAAGTGTGTCCCCATTACCTCTTGTCCTATTGCCAGGCACCATTGAAAAGAGCCTGGCCCCATCCTCCTGACACCCACCCTTTAAGTATTTATAAGCATTAATAAGGTCCCCCCTCAGCCGTCTCTTTTCCAGACTAAACAGACCCAATTCCCTCAGCCTTTCCTCATAAGAGAGGTGTTCCAGTCCCCTAATCATCTTGGTAGCCCTATGCTGCACCCTCTCCAGCAGTTCCCTGTCCTTCTTGAGCTGGGGAGCCCAGAACTGGACACAGTGCTCCAGGTGTGGCCTCACCAAGGCAGAGTAGAGGGGGAGGATGACCTCCCTCGACCTGCTGGCCACACTCTTCTTGATGCACCCCAGGATGCCATTGGCCTTCTTGGCCACAAGGGCACATTGCTGGCTCATGGTCATCCTGTTGTCCACCAGGACTCCCAGGTCTCTTTCCACCGAGCTGCTCTCTAGCAGGTCGGCCCCCAACCTGTACTGGTGCAGGGGGTTATTCCTCCCCAGGTGCAGCATGCAGTGAAACTCATTTGGCCTCCTAACATCTATGTAGGAGGAGGTAGTTTTCCAGAAAAGAAATGGACTCCTAAATTCCTTTGAAATGAAATGCCTGTTTTCTCTGAGTCTTGCGGACATGAATGGGAGCAATTGTTTTATAAAGCTGTCTTTAACGACTTGTAAGAGCTAGTGATAGAGACGAGACTTGACATGGGCCTGAAGGATAGCAAGGAGCACTTTAAAAGGTGGAAAATCCTTTTCGCTATGAACTATTAGCTCTTTCAGTGTATGAGTCTTCCCCTCAGATATGTGTGCCACTGACAAAATTAGGCCATGCCACTGAACTACAGAATCTTTGGTGCAATTAGGCAGCCTTATCCTTTATATTTCATCTTTCATTGAGATTACATACTGCATCCTCATTCTGTGTCGACTATATTTTAACTTGTGATTCAAAGTAGTTCTTCCTGGGAATTAGTCACTGCAGTATTCTGGACTTATATGAAGGGTGCTGGAATACCTCACTCACAATGCAAAATTCAAAGGCTTTATTAATATATTGCAGTGTTTTTGCATATGTCTCGTTATGCATATAACTAGACTCCTGTTTAGCATACATATCAGTGACAAGCAATGCAAAGGATAAAAACTTAGTTACAGAAATACGGCTGTAGCCAGTGCCTTCCAATAATAGCTAAATATTCTTTATCTCCTGTAAAGATAACACTTCTGAAAGCTGTTAATGTATATGCCAACTTCTGGATCTAATGTATATTACTAGTAAAGCTAATCATAGAAAACGTGATAGAACCACAGTCAGTCCATGTGAATATTTTTGATTCTACTGAAATGGAGGTACTTTGACTCAGTTTAATTTCCATTTTAAAGAAGAAAGTGTAAGAGTCTAAGAATGTGATGTCTCTTTTTAAAATTTGTGAATCTTTATTTATTCATTTGGAAGTCACCACTTGCCCACTTTACTGTTTTGTGGTGTTTTTTTCCAATAGGGAAATATATAACATTTCAAATAGAAACTGACATAAAAGATTTGTGTTTTGTTGGAATGAAACATTTCTGAAGACCCCAAACAATCCACCCTTGTTCTTCTTGGCCACCAGGTAATCCTCTCCTTCCTGGAAAATTTCAAAATTTTCAGATTTTCTTCCCACCTGGAACGAAGACAGTTTTGTGTAGCTCCAGTCACAACTGCAGCTTTTTTCTCTCTATTTTTTTCTATTGCATAACCATCTGACTTTCAAACTCTTAATTCTTGGTAATATTATTTACGTTTTTTCACAGTTCCTGTTTCAGTAAGCACAGTTAAATTTTCATCCCTTTGCTCTCAGGGTTTCTGTAGCTTGAAGACTAAGATAATACTGCAAGGCATTTCTTGGCCTCATCTAATCAGTTGAAAACGCTTTGCAGAGGCAAAGCCAGTGGACTCAATTGACCATGAGATTTGACTTCTGTGGGTTAAACCTAATGATTTTGTCTAACTGCCTTCTCACCCCAGCCGATGTTCCACATCTGACTGCATCCTGCTCATTTGCTGCAAGAGGTGGTTTGAATTTTTCTATCTAGCTAATAGTTTTTTTAGAATTCAAATCATATTCTGATCTCAGAGACTATTTAGAGAAGTTTGAAAGGAAGCAGCCTTCTAGCTTTGGGGGATGTGCTTCTTAGCTCTGTGCCTTTGACTTTTCTTTTCGTTATTTCTTATTTTCCTGACAATAATACTATCAATATCAAGTAAAAGGGAATTCCCTGGCTGAACTTGTCTTTTCACAGACTTCTTATCTGTCTAAACATTCATCTGCCCAGAGCTTAGATCCTGCCTTAAAGTTTTATGACAGTTGTTTTTATCAGATACTTTAGAGATTTTTTTTGAACATTCTTCCTTTTCTCTGTTAAAGAAGACTGATTTTCATGTAAACTTCGTAACACTGTTCATATCCCAGAGTCCCTTTGTAGCTGCAGAGTTAGCCTGTGATCCAGGGCTAAAGTAAAAGCTGGTAAAAGGAAGAAAGGACTCCTCAATGCAGAGATAGAGCCACTGAGTTGCTGCACCATGGGTTTAATGTCTCCCAGATTTCTTCCAGATTCTGTCCCTTTTGCACTAAAGATATCAATAACATTATGGTGCTTATAGCATTCTCTTATGTGATTTTGGGTATAGACACCATAGTAACTTGGGTGCCCTGAGAATTCCTTCAGCTCTGGATTGATCTTTTTTTGGCTTTGTATGACATGAAATGAAACACAGTCCTCTCAGTGATCTAAAGAGTTGAACATTTGTCTGTTTTACACAGTGGGCACACTTTTTAACCTTTTGAAAGCCAATAAGCATATAAGGCCATTTATCTAAGCATGTGTCATTGACTCTGTGCCAGGACTTCCCAGAGCTTCATAGTCTTGGATAAGTAACACACAGTTTTTCCCAATATAAACTAATCAAGTAGACTATGTCTATTGGTCCATAACGATTTGCCGCTAGCCACAATCCCTGACACTAAATGTCTTTTGGTTGTGTATAACCCTGATTTCAAGCCGCCCCTTGCTACCTGTGCTTTATCACCTGCATATCAAACAAGCTGTGTTTTTCTGTTGTATTATCTATCCTTTAGAAAAGAAACATGACTAAGGCATGTCTCATTGAATTTTAGGGCAATGCTTTACCCATACCCTACCATATACTTAGCCCTTCTAAACAGCATGTGGAAGGAGTGACAATTAAGTTGGAGGCATTTAAAAGACATGTAGGTGTGGTGCTTAGGGACATGGTTTAGTGGCGGACTTGGCAGTGCTAGGTTAATGGTTGGACTTGATGATCTTAAAGATCTTTTTCAACCTGAATGATTCTATGACATTCATGCTGCTGCCCCCTGTCAGTTTGGCTGCGAAAACAAAAGTTTCTCCCATCACTACACTTAAGCTTTGCTGGTGATATTACTCACCTCAGCAGGCAAACATAAATTGTGTTGGAGTATTACTGCCTGGCTCACAGTGTCTGAACACTCTCTGCTCTATCCAACCAGAATATGATGAAAATCTAGACCTTTTATAAAGATTTTATTTAAGGCACAGAGTCATACTGAAAAGGTATTGACAATAAACAGAAATAAATTCATTTTCTTAAGCTACAACAAATAATTCAAAAAAATAGCAGTTTAACCAACTTGAATCTGTATCACACAGCTTCTTTGCTGGTATAAACTGACTTAACTCTTTTTTCTTCAGTGGACATATACTAATTTATATTTTTGGAGAATCTGGCCACATATCTTCATTGTGCTAAAGCTATCTATGTTGTCGAATGTCATCTACTGCAACGATCATTTAGTGTGTACAGAAGTCAGCTCAGGGACAGCTTGTCAGATCATATTATTCCCGTCTGTTGTGGTAAAACACAATCAGAAATGCAGAAAGCATCTCTCTCTCATAAAAGGTGAAAGAGGAATACAGAAGAGTGGAGACATACTAATACATCTAGAAGATGTCATCTTTCCTAAAATGCTGTTTTGCTGGAATGTGATTTTTAAAAAGAGTGATACATCTTTGTATATTTTAAGCTAACTGTCATTTTCTTGATTTTGTTTCCCCTTCCCCCCAGCATTTTAATGGAAGAAAATATTTAAAAATTTTATTAAAAACCCTTACTAAGAAACAGTCCTGGTAAAATTTCACTAATATGGAAAGGATGGGTTTTTTCAGCTTTATTCCTTAACCTACAGCTTAGATTTCTATGTTTTAACTATGTACAATAATAATTGATTGCTGTAGCTAACCAGTTCAATGAAAATTTGGAATATTGCAGTCACATGCACAAGTAGTCTGTTCTAGTACAGGTATTTTTGATAGAGGAGATTTACAGTTCAATTTTGGATGAAATAAAGTCAAGCATTACAAATTAGCCTCATGGACAGTTTTGCAAGCACACACAAATGGCAAAAATATCAATTATGACTACAGTACAAAGTGGGTAGGACAACTGACCTTTTGCTTTTCCTGCCTCTGGGTAACATTTTCAAGAAGGTGTAAAGGTAAATGGATTGGGGTTATCTGAAGGAAAGATACACTTGAGTAGAAAAACCATAATATCAGGTGTATGAATCTCCAGTTTTCATTTCTTCAACTCTATTATATTGATTTCTGGCCTTGCTTGAGCCTCTCTCACCTAAGGGGGAAGGGTCTTTCAAAGTTTCATGGACTAAAATTCCCACAGGTTGGTATTTTCAACAGGAAAAGCGGTATGAATACACACAGTGCGGAGTGGTTCCTTCAGAAATAAGTTAACAATGAGAAAATGTGACAGGGGAGTTGTGTATACCCCATCAAAACTTTATGTGAGAAATAGCAGCATTTAAACTTGAGCTTTGCTTTGTGTCTCTCAGCTGGAGGGTTCCTTTGTCCTCTGTTATTTCTGTAATCAACACCGAATTACGATCAGAAACTTCGAGGCTATCAGATAACCCTGATTCCAGGACCCAGCCCCACAGCTGATATAGTTAAACAGAGATTACTTCCGTTTGCTGTAAGAAATCAGGCCCTTTCCATTTATTACTTTTCAATATGTGAGAAATGTCTTTCTTTTTTTCCTTCTCTGCAGCTAAAAGACATTTTTCCCTGGCTCACAGAGAGGAGCAACTTATCTTGGGAAGGTTGTAATTTTTCCTGCTCTCATGTGGCCCAGCCACTCTGATAGATCCTTTACTTCTCACTGCTTGGAAGTTTCATCTGCCTGTGTAACCCTACAAACTGAAGAAAGGTAAAATCTCTCTTAGCTCACTTAAAAATAATTGTACATAAACAGCAATGTTCCTACAGTATCAGAGCCAAGGCAGGGGAAACTTGAAGGGGCCAGATGTCTATGCACTTTCCCATTCATGAATCAAAACCCCAAATGGCTGGGGCTCTTAGTATCAAGTGTGTATTGGTATATCATTCACATCCCTTTGCCTGTAAGGAAACCTTATTCTCCCAGTTTCTTGACAAATCAAGGGCTAGGCCCCTGAAAAGAGCAAATGTCCCTCATTTCAGTGACATTTCCTCTGGTGGGCCCTACTCAGTTAATTTCTTGTCGCTCCTAAAGAAATCTTGATCTCTTCCCAGTACTGCTGATGTTCAGAGTCTAAAGTCACATCTTTAGCAGGACTGAAGGGAAGCCGTGAAAAGCCTCCCACGTACAAAGCAGCAGATTTTGTGTTTAAAGGGAGAAGCACACCGAGTCCCAAGGTTTGTTAGCAAGTGTGGACCTGATATTTTCCATCCTTCTGCCTGAGGGGAAGACACAATCATCTGGCACAAGTTTACAGGGCATGAAATAACAACTTGGCTGTGACATTTCAGGTCAGATCCCTTCCGCTGTTGAGCTTTGAAGAGGTTGGGGGGGGAAAGGTGGGAGCACTGTGCAAGTATACGTGTGTGTGGGTTATTTTCTCCCATGCTTAGGATTTGATATAACTGTATTAGCACCTGCTGAATGGAAAACTGAATTCTTCCTGCCACTTGAATGACAAAGCTGCCAAACCGGTGATGAACATTTCTTTCAAGGCTGATAAAGTAATTTCTCAGTGCTGGTCACCACTGAGTCTCTGGGAAACCTTCAAATGCAATTTTCCCTGTGTAGGCTTGTCCTTATTTTGGTTTTCAATGAATTGCATCAGTGTGAAACCACCCAAAGAGGACACATAAGGAAAGAAAAAGACTTAAATGGTGTGTTTCTGATTGACTGTGTAGTTCAATATTGTGCTGTGAGCTTCATTATCAACTAAGCTCATCCCTTTCACAGGGACTGTGACAACTCTGGAGGGAAAGCAATTTTTGCTAGGCCGTATACAGGACAATGACATTACAATGACTGATTGGGATTGGGTCTTTGACTCAGGTGAGACAGAGTAAACCACAGCCCACAGTGAATCTGGACACTGGCATTTATTTAAGAACAAGTGAGATTAAAGCTTTTACCTTACTTGATTATCTCGCGCGTATACTCGCGTGCTCACTCTCTCCCAGCACTGCATTCACCGGATCTCAACTTCCTTTTCCCACAGGGAGGTGGCATTACCAGCCAAGGTCACTGACTGGCCCCCAGCATTCATCTCCATTCATCTTCCTGATCTCCATTAACTTCTCCACACCCCACATCTTTCCTCCACCGGGATCTTCACCTTCTTTCTGGCCCTGCCTCCTCCTGAAACCACTTATTTTGGGGAACCCTTTTTTGAATAGCCTTCTCTTTTTCCAATCTCCTAAGTCTTCTGTTTTCCCAACCTAAATAGTCTACATGCGGAGCAATGTATGAGCAGCCAAAAAGGTCAGTTCTGGTCATTCAGCCCCTCACACGTGTACACCCAATTATCTGTTGCCTGTTGGCATTCACTATTCAAACTATTTTTTTGCCTATAACAGTTTCAGTTGGTGAAAATCATACTCTTTCCCAGAGTCATCTGCGCTGTCCTGATTTCTGCCAGTTCAGAATCTGACCCTGAGACACCTTGCCTGTGTTCCACAGGTGGAAAAATGGGCTTGAAACATTTTCAGTCATGTTTGTTCAGCAGAAACCAACCCTAGAGATGGAAAAGTACTTCTCTTAGTTTCTTGAATATTTGTGTTGCTGTTTTACAACAGAAACATTATTTTTCTCATTAAAATATTGTGTATAATATTGTTTGAGCATCATGTAAAGCCTTCATATAAGGAAGATATACTGCTTTTCCTCTTAATTTTGCTTGTCTAGCTCAAGCCATGTGTGGTTACTTTAATGCAAGGGTGTGCCGCTGAGGGCAATTTGAAATGCAATGCTTGCTACTCCCAGCAATGAGGCTACCTCCATGATTCCCAGCTGGAACCTGTTTGAATGCTCTGCCCCATTTCATGTTCATGCAAAAAGCAACATTAAAGGGAGAGAACAGACTGAAAGAGAGGGACATTTTGCAAACTTCCCAGGTAACCTTATCAAAAATAGGAATATGTGTGCAGACAGACCTGAATTCCACTACTCATGTTATGGACTAAATGCATGCTCTTTGGTCCAAGAGATTTATAACCGCCTTAGCTCTCTCCCTGATATACGTGCCTTTTAGTCTATTGCCTGCATTGGCAACCGTCAGGTGAGAGCAGCCTCAGCTGAGAAGCATACACTAATTTCTGAGTTCTCCTGTGTGTGAATAGTCTATGAAAATCAAAGATTTGTGATTCTCCAATTATGTGAGTGAAGATTTTAAGTTTCTATATGGGTTATGGAATTCCCGACTCCCCTTTTGGGAATGCTTTTTCCCTGGGGTAGCACTCAGGAAAATAAAGGCACAGAAGGCATTTGATGGGATGGAGGAGCTGCTGGCATGGTGGGCATTAAGCTGCGGATTCACCTTTGCAGAGATACACATGTGACAAGAAGGGGGAGTTTACCAGGAAACACTTTCCTCCTTCTCCTTGTGCAACAGAAAGCTGAAATGTAATGGGGGAAGGAAGGGGTGTCAGCCTCTGTTTGGATGATAGATTAAAGAAAGACTTGACCTTCAGCTTTAGCTGAACTGGTATGGCAAGTAAGGAAGTCAGGCTGCTGTGTCTGTTTGTAGGTTGAGCCTTTCATGATTACCTGAACTACTGTAGAGAGCAAAAGCCAGCCCTGTGTATCTAGAGGTAGCCTGATTTACATTTCTGTGGGCAATGCATGTGTATTAGTTGGTATTTCTCCTATGTCCCTGACATGGGAACCAGCCCTGCAGCTGTCCCATCCCGATGGTGGCAAGAGTTGCTCATAAGTCACTTTACCCATTGGTAAATACAACAACATCTGGGTTGAGCAGCGGGGTAGTATTGAGTAACTGTCTCTGCAGAACCACGGTGAAATGCAAGAAACACAGCTCTTTGTCTCCCTCCAATGGCTAATTAATGTCAGAGCTTACAGCTTGGGGTAAGATCCGTGCTCCATTTCCGCCATTGGCAAGCCTTCCAGTGACTGTTATTTTTAGCCTCTGAATCAGCTCCCTAAACATTTATATCCAGAGGTTTGGGGTTGTAACTTTGGAACCAATCTGGAAAAAGGTGGATTTATATGTGTAAATGCTTTAGGACAGGGCGTTTAGTTGCCTGAGTTGAGACATGGGGTAGAACGGAGGGCTCCATCCTCCCTCTCTGAACCGTAGTCACATCACATAAAGTCTTTCCCCCTTCATAAATTCATCTAGAAAAAACAAGCCGGGAAATACAGATGGGACATATGAATTTCTACATCTCTTCTTTGATGAAAGAAAGCATGTGGGATTTGCACTGTTCAGTAGCAGCAAGGAGCTGGATTTTAGCTCTCATCAGGGAGAGATCCAACAGTACAGCTCTCCTCTGGGTCTCGCTGTGGCATCGGGGCCGTCCTGCAGCACACTGGCCTGTCACTGCTGACACCTGCACCACCCTTGGGCTTTGGGAGGGCTTGGTGCTCCACCGCCTGACCTTTGCGTGTGTGTGATCTGAGATGATCACAGCCTGCAGAAATACAGCCAGAGGCAGAAAACAGAGGTTTGCTACAGCTCTGGCTGTTTTGAACTAGAGATGGGCAGACCGTGAATCAATGCAGACGGAGAGGCACGGCGAGAACAACAGGGTGCTGGGGGGAGCAAGGGGCTGGTCTTTGGCTCTGTTTCTGACTTATGCCAGCAGGCCACAGCTAAGGTGAAAGTACTGTCCACACAGGCAAGAAAACAAGTACTATCAAAAGATACATCCAAATAAAAATGCCACAAAAGACACATCCAAAAGGTATCTTAAAAAAAAAAAATTGGAAGATAAGAAGCTTTGCCTAGAGATGGCCTGCAGTTTCTGTAGCCAGCATCCCCATGTCCTACCATCCTCTCTGGAGCCCAAGCAGCTGGTTGGAGGGGGGAACATGAGAGGAGAGAGGGATCGGTTACATCTGAAGGCCACAGCTCAGCTTGACCTCATGCCCTGAACTTCATAGGAAGTCCCTGTAACAGCTCTGCTGCTGCATCTTTCTGTCAAAGCAGACAGGAGTAAATGTCATCATTAACGTGTTCCAGCCAGGAAGTCAAGGCAATAACATGCAAATTGTCAGCAGAGCCAAGCGGTAAGTCAGTGCTCATGGAGTCTAAACCTAGCACTGGCCCATGCACCCATGCTAGCGCTGACCCAACAACTCTGCTCAAGGGTCTTGTTCCTGTCACCTGTGACTAACAGCACCTTGGAGGCTGAAATCGCATTGGCAGCAGAAGGCTGCAAAGCTTCATGGTGCAGAAGTGATGAATGTGCAATGGATGCTTCAGCAGTGCGGTTTGTGTCTGTTATTGGGAAGGAAAAAGAGGAAGCTCAAGGCAGGATGATAAAGCATATCCTTTTTAACCTTTTCCACACTTCTGTGGGGAAAACCCACATACTACAGCTCTCAAGATGATGAAGGTCCTCCCATAAAATTACTGGCATCTCTAGTCATTCCTGTGTAATTATAAATCTGTGCTTAAGTGACAAGGAAAAACTGTTAGTCTGTTTCTTAAAGAAACACACACACATGTATGTTTGTATATACGTGTAAGATGTGTCAGTAAAACGCAGCTGTTTATGAATTGTGGTGGTTTCTCCAAGGATAACCTATATCCATTGCATAGTACATATAACCGGGCAACACAGTTACACAGCTATACTAGACAAGCATGCAATAAACTACACCAGAGCTGTCTCTGGTATCCCTGTCCAGGGGTTATCTTAGAAACTTGCGTTCTCTTTAACTGTTTCAGGCAGTGGAGGTGGGATATGAAGTAACTGGGAGCAGAAAGTTCATGTAGCAGCAGGGTCAGCTCTTCCAAAGCCAGCTGATATTTTGATGGCCATTTGGGGGACAAATTGTGAATATTGCCAAACTGAAGGGCATGACCAGGAACAAAAACCAGGAATCTTGCTTCACTAGAAAGTCATCCTTCAAGGAGAAGATCTTAGGAAATCTGAACTAAGAGTTGATATGCTTTTTTCTTTCAATTATTTTAAAGTCAAGCTCCTAGACAAGAACTTTTTACCTCTTGGTGACAGGTCTGTTGAGCCCAGACACAAGGCACGCTCAGAGAAAGTCGGGTTGTAAATTCTCTCCCAGACCACATTAGCAAACAAATAAAGAAATAATCCATGAACTGACTGATGTCCTTACTCTAGCCTGAGTTGCAAATTACTCTTTGCTTGTCTCTCCATTGCCAGAAGTAAAAGACTACCCCTTCGCAATGCTGTCAGAGCAGTAGAGAGCCCCAGGTAGAGAATATCTCGAGGTACCAATCCCAAAGGTGCTTCTTCCCCCATCCCAATCTTCTAATCTCCGCATTAAATCCTAATGAAAGAGTGTGTGCAAAGGGAGATGAATAGGAAAAATTACAGGGACAGAATTAAAAGTTTACTGCATGCTTGCAGTTGCAGTGATAATTTGCATTCTGGAGCAATAGTTATGTACAGTGGGACAATAGTGTTCTGCGATACTAACTGATGCCAAGAAAACTTTGATCAGCTCCCTTCAGGACAACTTAACTTTGCAAAGAGCTGTTCTCACAGCAAACATTTACTTTTACTGCACCATTGGCAAAAGACATTAAAGAGTTATTGTGACTGATTATTTCTTTTGTGCTTTTGTCAGTCAGATTTGTTTATTCCTAGCACCCTGTTCCAGGCAAAGACTGCTTTAAAGGATTTAAATTAGCAACAAGAGCATAATATTCATCTATCTATGTGGACAGCATCACCATGATCACCAAATTTTTGTCCTAACCTATCATTACAGGGTTAGCAGTTACTACCAACAACTGGCTGTCACAAGCTGAGTTCACAGTGGTTTCTGTTTGATTGGTAAAGGCATTGTTACTTCTTATCCTCCGAAAGGAGGTGAAAAACCTTGATGCTGTTTCTCTTTGTCAGTGAGCAGCAGAACCGCTAATGCATCCTAGTAAGATGTTTTTTACTGAGTTACTCTGAGATGAAGCAAACCTTATTTCAGCCACAAAGATCTCTCAACAAGCCCTTGTGATCAAAAAATCCCCCTTTCCATTCACCAACTTGGAATAACACCACTGCATTGTTCTGAGGTCACTAAATCACTGGTCGGTTCTCGACATACACAAATGAAGATATAGGAAAGCTATTACAGCCAGAGCTCACGGTGCCCAGCACTGCAGAGACTTATGATTTCAACTGGAAATATCTGCCTCTGTAACCAGCGCTGACTAAGATGGCAGTCATCTTATGGTAATGATTCATCTCCAAAGAGAAGTGATAGAGACTTTATTCCCATTGGAAAATGCTTATTTGTTATATGCAAACCACTTCAACATGCTGCCTCTAACTTCAGAACAGAAAAAGCTTCAAAAACGAAAATAAAACGTGAAAACAGGGTCAAAACATTCTATTTGCAGCACTTAAAGCAGAATGATTTGATCTTTCATTCCTTCTGGTTTCTATTTATTTATTTATTTATTTATACAAAAATATCAACCAAGTCTGAATGAAAGTCCGACACATGTCAAAAGGAATGTCTCCTACCTCTAGATTTTTCCATTACAATTTAAGTGGCAAGACTTTTTCTACGTTTTGGCTTTGTAAACTCAAACCTTTAAGATTCACCCTAAATTAATTTAAAAAAACAGAAATTATTTCACAATGATATTTGCCAGAACTTGGACCTAAAATAGGTGACTTTTACAGGGGTGGATTTTTTTTCCCCCTTTTAATCAGACTTCAGGACAGAGTAATCTTTCACTTTTTCTATTTTCCGCATATCTGTGTTAGTTTTCCTACCAGCCCAGCGTCTGGAGCAGCAAGGAAAATGAATATATTCTTTCACATAGTTAACCATCTGTCTGTAGTAGAGAGAATGGCAATTGTCCAGAGGACAATGCTGCATAACATTTATTTTAAAATAAGAAGTTCATCTCTTCCTTTGCAAGATTAAACAATCTCTCAGTCCTACAGAAATGAACTCTTTCATCCATGTCATGCATTCCAGAAAAAGGCATTCGAGCACAATTTTGAGCTGAAAGTCCTGCTTGGGTCATCATGACATTGGTGATTATTATATTTGCTTAGAGGAGAACAAGCCCTTTGTCAAGATACAGATTTTAGACTGGCAGTTAGGAGATATTTTCAGACAGGTAAGAGAAACCAGGCTTAAGAAACAGGAAGGCAAGGCTCTCTTCAA
This sequence comes from Dromas ardeola, assembly GCA_013398915.1. Lineage (NCBI taxonomy): Eukaryota > Metazoa > Chordata > Aves > Charadriiformes > Dromadidae > Dromas > Dromas ardeola. Next base: position 85,016 of record VYZM01005143.1, read on the forward strand.
GCAACAACTTACTCTTATTAATGCTGAGAGCATCCCAGATGGGAGGGTTGTTGCGTGATGCTCTGCACACACAAGGACAGAGTTGCAGCTATTATCTTGTCCTCAAGTGACTGTAACAGAAAAATGCCACTCAATTCACTTTTCAAGAGCAGTGGTGGCACAGCACCATTGATCAATAGATCATAAAGCACTTTGCAAACACTAAATCACAAAACATGCAAGTGGAGACAGTGTTTTATCCCAGCTTTCTCAGAGCGCAAATTAGGGAGCCAGCGAGCCCATGTCTAATGTACCTGTAACTATGTACTACACCTCATTAAAGTAATCCACAGTAAAGTTAGACTTGTTGCTTCTGAATGACAGGACCCCAGCAGAAGAATTGGGGAAGATCTTTTTTAGCCATTAACAACAGAGGACCGATGATTGGCATTGAATTGCTCTGAGGCCAAGGAGTAGCGACACATTTGCCTATGGCTGTGGCAGGCTGCCCGGCTGGACTATTTTAATTCTCCTTGCGTAGGATCAAGAGCGTTTGGAAAGACACAGCTGTTGGTGCAGCCTAAGTAGTCAGTCTTCAAAACTGATTGAAATCAAAATGACTGCATGACAGGACTTTGACAGAAATGTGATCTTCCAGACAGAGAAGACAGAGCTATGGGGATTGGGAAAGACCTAGGAGCAATATAGGACTGTGGAGGTAGCCATCTTGAGACAAGCAAGAGGATGAGGTAAGGTTGTCCTAGGAAAGTGTTGTCAAGTTCAAGGTCACCAGGATGCAAGTCTTCTGAGCTAAAATCCAGTGCTTTCACCCCTAGAGCACACTTCTAGGCCAGAAGGAGGGCTATGTCTAGCTCAGATGTCTAAATACCTTTTGAAATGCAGAAAATGCCTAAATTACATCTCTTGCCCATAAGAAACACCTGCTCATTTAAAACAGGAATCTGAGTATTTACAGTCTGATTTCCTAAACATTAGGCTAATGTGCAGGGCAAAAGTCATACAATGTGTTGGGGCACACTTTAAACGGGATAATTTCTTGACTATTTAGTTTTGTCTGAAAGCTAATTTCTGAATTCAAACTGTTGCCCCAACCACATGGTCATTATTTAATGCCTCAGAAACTGTACAGTATGTAAAAACCATCATATTTCAGAACTTAAAAGAAAACTCAGGAAGTCTGTGGTATGGTGATGAGTATCTGGTCTGCCAAGGAGCTCTTTATATCATATCTCTTTTTGCTTCAGTTTCTTCCTCTGAAAAGGAAAGGCATTTTGTTAGAGATCTCCTTTATGAAGAGCTCAAGAACTGAAAATGATTATTAATACATAAATATATGCCTATCTTTGGCAAAAAAGAAAAATTTGAAGAGTTGGGCCTGTAGGTATTGTTCCAACTAGCAATTTACATCTCATTATGTTCTAGAATATTAACTTTTATCATACTGCATATTCTCCTTACACTGTTTCCCTTAATACTTAGGTTGACTGTAATACAAAATCACAGGAAAATCTCTCTCTTGTTTGGTTCAAGTTAATTACACAGTAGTTCAGGGATTTTGATAAATTGATACTTCTCCCCCATCATTTTTGGACCTGAAGAGGATGGAAGAAAGAAAGATGAGATTTTTTCCTTAATGTTTTGCTTTGCAAATGAGAAAAAATATGTAACTATTTTGCTTCCATTACATGTGATCCTACTAAGGCAAACCATAAATATCTGTGCTACTGATGTTTGGGATCATAAGGGTAGATAGAGACTTTACTTCTGATAGGGTCAAGTCTCCTCCAAATGAAACATGGTAGTACATTTGGAGGAAAAGGACACAGATCTCGTTCTGACCTCCTGGGGTTGTTTTATAGAGGCACAGTTATCCATGGTACATGGATTGTCTCTCAGTATTTCTGGGTTATTTTCCTTTCACAAGGCGTGGCCTCCATCAGTTACGGATCATGCTGTTCAGTGGAGCAGCAAGAGAGGAGGTGGCTGCCCTGTCCCCCTCCCCGAAAGGAGCATTTTGAGCCCATGGTCAGCAGCAAAAAGTGTTGATGTGCCTTTCAAATGGATCAGCCTTGTATGTTTGTGGGGAACTCTGACAAACTGGTCTAGTGCTTATGGGCTCAATCCAGCAAGATACTAAGCCCATGGCTGAAGGTGCTGAGGGCGGACTCGCAGGTGCAAACTTTAGGCTCACTGATAATTTGGGCTTCATAAAAGGAAAAGGCTGTCAAAATCCCATTATACTAATTTTAAGGACCAGATTCACCTGCTGGAAATCAGAATAGCTCAGCTGGTTCAGAATAAATTTATCAGTTTAGCAGATTGTCCTTATCTTCTTTGAAAGGTTTGGGTTTTGTTGTTGTTTTTTTTTCAATAAACATGTCCCATCTCTCCTGCCTCTCTGTTTTTTTGTAAGCTTTTCATTTGGCTTGATACAGCAAGATGATTTATAATGCTGCGAGCATCACAATTAGCATGATACTACTGCATAAAGAGAGTTTTGATATTAGTAATCCTCCTGAGCTGTCTTTTGATGATCCTTTTTCATTTTTACAAAGGTGTGTGTACACATGTGCATGCACACAAGTGTGGAAGATGCGTGTCTGTATATTGAAAAGTTGTTTAATCAAATTATTTTTTTTTCAGGAAAACATATTTCATATGCTAAACAATAGTTCAGATGCTCACCATTCCCCCCACCCCCCTTTTTTTCCCCTGGATTATCAGAGACAGAGGAAGCATTTCATCAGAATGGAGAACTACAAATCGGCAATTTTCCTGCTACTTTGTCTCTGAATCCTTTTAAACAAATAAAATAATTAATAGAAGGTGCTAAAGAGAGGGTACATTTTTAGGGTGGGGGGTTTTTTTGTTTGCTTTTCGCCCCCCCCAACATGTGCAGTCTCTGCACGTACTTTTACAGATGTAGCATGTCAGAGGTGTGCAGCCCAGCCCTTTATTGCTGCACCAAGACACCAAGAATGGTGTGCCTTTTAAATGGTAGTAATGTTTTCAGGAGATGCTAAAAAGTCTTTATGTGCATTAATGAACTAACCAGATCCCTTCATCTGCCTCTGAGAGAAAGACAATCATTATCACAGCTGGATGAACTAAGGCATGGACAAACTGAGTTGTCACTGTCACACCCAGACAGTGGAAAGGCTAGGACTGCAACCCCCATCGCATGCTGATTTATCCAACCTGTGTGTTATGTGCAGTATCAGTCAATAGCCCCATCTACCACGCTTTCAACTTTCCATTTTCAGACCCCTAAATGTTTTCTAACATAACAGTGACTCCAGCAGCGCAGATTTAACCTTAATGATTTTCTTGGTTAGTTTTTGTTGGTTCCATTAAAGATGCAAAACAGATTTAGTGGCAACAGACAAAATGAAGGATCCCTCTGCAGCTAGATGTCATATATCCTCCTGTTCCAGAGCAGGCCTTAGAGAGGAAAAAATTGTTTGTCTTTGAAATGGACCATGGCAGTAGACTTCAGAAATCTCCTATGTTTAGTTGCAGTTTGCAGTAATACGACTGCTGGGATAGCTCATTCCTTCTCTCCAGGCAGGGATGGAGGGTACGGCTTTCATGGCCTCTATGATAAATGAGTGTGTACAAATTCCCAGATTCTATTCAGAATGGTATTTTCAAATGTAAGGTTTGCTGTTAAAAAGCTAGGCAGTTCATTTTGTCATCTCTGCTTCAACTTCAACAGAAACAGAAAACTCATTTCTCTGTTGGAAGAAATTTAATTTAAAACAAGAAAAAAAGCAATTCTCCTTATAAAAAGAGGCATTTTGTTAAGCCTGAATGTTAAAATGAAACCCAAAGTTAATTCAGGAATGACTATAATTTCTTTCTATTATTTATTTTTACTGCATCGATTACATGCAGATTGGAGGCACTACTCAGCATTTATCAATGGGGACAACACTAAGGACATCACAGGAGCTTTGGGGAAAAATTCACACCCAGGAAAGAGCACAGATATCACTGATCCAAACTACTGTGGATTTTCAGTTTCTGAAACCTCTTTTTTGACACCTCAGCTTCCCAATGAGATGTTGAAATGGCATAAATCAGAGCAGCTCCACTGAAGTTGATGATGGTATCAATAAACTTGGCTGTACAACAATGCCTCCAACGTCTGATGAGGAAGTGCTGCAGTGGTCATTTCTGCAATGTCTTCAATAAGTGTACATGTAGTTAACTGATTTCCTCCATTATTTGCATAATTTCTATTTACTTACTATTACGTTTATCTGCACTGAGTGTTTACTTTCCTACATGTTATTATTGTTATATTTCTAATTTATTAAGTGTTCTAAGGCCTAGTTTCTTTCCTTTAGCATACCAAAATAGCTTCAGTTAAGCCAAGTGACAAATATTTACATCAGATGACTGTTTATCTTATATGGTCTTTTACTCAACATAAAAATGAGAGGTGGAAAAATGCAAAAACAATTTTGCAAAATGCAGATCTGTGCATTCCTGATTCTGCGCACTCATGTTGCTGCTGTAAAGCAGACGGATATCTTTCTGCATGCCCTCATGTTTCATATGCTTTCTGAGTTGAAACTCCTTTTTTTCCTCTCATTTTCCTGAATATTGTGGGGCATCTGAACATTTTAATTTGGCTTATTTGCCTCAAAAAGGTGATTTTTTTACTGATGGACAAAGCTGGGCTCCTTTGCATAGCTTTCTGTAACTATTTGCTTTCTATGGTAGACATTCAACAAGGATGATATGGAATAGTACTTCTATCCAGAAAGATGTTATCTGTATAGTTGTATATAGGGGTGGAACTCATTTTCAGATTAATGGTATACTGGATAAAGACTCAGAAGACTTCAATTTAAGATCTGTTTTTCTAATTGGCAGTTGTCAAGTCACTCCACGTGATCATCACTCTATACTTTAACTTCCTTTCTTATCTACTATTGTCACATGAATTTACCTTCAAATATGGTTGATGTAGGAATCATCTCCTAATACAACTATGGCACCGCACACAGAGAGACTTTTCCTACATTGAAATCTTCTCATTTACTAATAAATCAAAATTTCTATTATGGTACTACCAAAACATCCTAGATATGTTGGATAGGGACAAGGAGGCTTCCAAGTCTTATTTAACTGCCTTATAGCAAAGTGAGCCTGAGCCATGATGGTAGTCTTTCTCTAATACTGATCACAGCTCATTGTGCTTCCTGTTTGCTTTCTCATTCCAAGTCCTGAATCATCACCATACCTATTCCGTACAACTGTCTGGAAGAGCCAAATGCAGATGGGAGGACAATTTAAAGTAATGAGCTAATCACAGTTAATTTTCTTGGTATTTACTGTAATAACATTAATTTTGATGAACCCCTCCGTTATTAATGTGAATGTCACAAGTGCTTCTACAGCATTTCCACTTGGATTCCATATTAATTAACTGGGCTGTTAATCTGAAGTGTTACTGCAGGAATATAATAGAAGATAACCGGGGTGGGGGGAGGGGCGGGGAAGCAAAAAAAAATATTTCTTCATCAATTGAAAGGTATGAAATAATAAAAAAACCCCACCATAAAATGACCTTCTCTTAGTGATTTCTCAGACATGGTGAAGTTTCTTGAAGTACCGTGGACAGAGTCAAGATCCCATAATGGATTCCATTTAGCAGTCTGCGACGTGATGATACATGGCTGGATTACCATTTGAACTCATCCCTCTTTACATGTAATGGACATAAATTGCATTTATGCTTGCTTTATAGCCCACTTTAGTGCCATCATGGAAAAGAGCCTTAGAATAAATGAGAGCAGACCCACATTTCTTAACCGGTTTTCAAAACATGGACCAACTTTTTTCTTAAGGAATTTGGAGCTTACCAGAGTCTTCACATAAAGGATGACAAATCCATCTGTGAGAAGTAATATGTCAGGTTGCTGTAGCATGAGAGCTGGACAGCTAATATGCCCTCTGATTTCTGTCCAGTGCCCCTAATCACCCTTTTTATGAATTTTCTATATTGCAAGCAGCTACTTGGGAGGACTATATAATTCGCTAACTGAGCCAGACCTGTTGTACTTTCCCTTTATGAGCCATCCCATGCCCTGCTAATGTAGATTATCCCAGATAATTTAGATAACAGGAAAAAGCACTCCTCAGCTCCTTTATTTTATTTTTTTAAACCCAGGTTGAGTGGTATTGAGATGGATTAGAAGCAGCACTGTGAATGTGAGTTAAAATGTGTGCTATTTCCTAGTACTCCGGTTGAGATACCCTTCTCTCTCAGACTTTAGTGTTATCATACATTTTCATTGACATAATTTAAAATTTCCTCCTATTCCATCTCGGCACCCCAAGGGGACCCCTTGCCAACCACTCCTTCAGACCCATCGTTCCTGTTCTCTGGATCCTCCTCCTGGTGCCCCGTTGCAGTGCTGAAGGCTCTGAAGACCCATTACCATTTTTTACGCTCCCATGATATCATTGTAAATCTCTCAACTGCACCCCATGTTTGTTCCTCACTTTCACAGTACCAGAAAAATCTTTCTGGCACTGGTTCAGGACTTCCCACATAAACACTGCCCCTCTATCTCTCAAATCCCTGAGTTATTTCCTTAAATGTCTGTCTTGTCTTGTCTCCACTCATGTGCCTCCATCTTCTTTTCTTGTCTATCTCCAAGCTTCAGTCTGCTTTTTCCTTTCTTTCTCTGGGTGCATAACTGGCTATGGAAGTAAATAGAAACTTAGGTATGGCACCCACATGGCTTGCTCTGGTTGCCTGTTCTGGCATGTTTTGGCACTCACAGCCACCTCATCACAGCTGGCTCTGATTGTCAGGGTAGATTTGTGCCTCCTGTCCTATAAAGCAAGTCCTATGCACAGCTCTTCTGTTTTCCAAAGAGAAACTTCTGCTTAGAGTACTATTAGAAGTGCTGATTTTAGTGAGACAGTTAACTATTTCTCCCAGACATATGGTGGTCCATGTGTCACCCTTGTTCAGAAATGTGTTCCATGAGACGTCTGCCCAGAGGGGTTTGGCTCATGCTTCCTCTTGAATGATTTGAAGTTGAGTACAAATGCGCATGCATGGTTTTAACTCCAGAAGAGTCTGTATCACTGATTTTCTGTGTGGTTTCTTCTCAGGTTTGGGAAATACCAGCTTTCTGCTGTGTTCAAACAATGTCCCATCTTATACAGAAAAATCCAAGTGTGTTTAGTGTCTGTCATGCACTGACTTCATCACAATCCTGGTGAAAAAGAAGTGTTGAATAAGTGAGAGAAAGCTACAAAAGCATAATCAATCTTATCTGTCTCTCCTAAAACATCAGTGGTGAGGAATAATAAAGACCCCTCTCCTCAGTTTCAGCCTCTAAGATCACAGACCTTGTCAGTCAAGCTTGTCTCACTCAGGGTTGCTAAACATGTTACAGTATTATGATGCTGTAACAGATGGAAAGGAGCAAGACACCAAAAGAATTTGATTATATCCTAAGAAAGCTATTTTAAAATATGGCAAATGCATATTCAAATCTCATCTCACATATTCATCCAGGCCTAACAGCAAAATACTCTGTAACAGCTCAGCAAGAACGTTAGCGAAGCTGAGAAAATTAAATGTTGCAAACTGCTTTGCCCACCTCTGATAGAAGGTACCACCTATGTGTAAAATAATAAGAGCTTTATGATACAGATGGATTTCTTAAGGAGAGAAGAAAGAGCTGCCAAGCACATTCATTAGTAGGGAAAAGATGTAATGATGATTTTCAACTTCAGTGAGACATAGACTGGATCAACTGAGCTGATGTCTCACTGCTCGAGAGGGGATTTTATTTTAAAGAAAACAAACTTTCTAGTCACCATGGTCTGTCCTCATCAATTCTTATGTTCCTTACAGAGTTTCACATGCCAGCAGAGGACATGGTTTGTGTATTTCCTGCAAAAGCAGAAGAGCTACATCAATTTACAACAGCCAAAAATCTGTCCTTTTTGCCACAATGACACATGGAAGGCTTTGCAGCATTGCCAGATCATGGTTGTATTATGAACTTCGGTTTTGTGTTTTGCTTTGTTTTGTTTTCTGCATATAATTTAATTGTTTGAATTCTTTTACTTCATGAGACACTTCCTTTCATCAAATGATTCACCTTAAAAGCATTGAGGCAGGGGAAAGTTTGATTGCAAAGGGCCCCGTATTAGCAGTCAATTTCACCTAAAAGCATATAGTTTTCAGTCTTTAAGATAAAGAAATAGCAATTTAAGCCTTCTTTGTGAATGCTTTGGATTTTCAATCACTGTTTGGCATTGCTGCTTCCAATGAGGTCTCTTGGGCTGACTGGGAAACTGAGTCAAAGACAGAGGAATTAGCCAAAAGATTTCAAGGGTGTCAGAACACTCAGAGCTGGCACAAACTGGGAAACCTGGGTTTATCTAGAGACAGCAAACAGCCACTCCAAGTGCAGCCCGCTGCCTCGGTGCCTGACAGTTCCAAAGGCACTAATGTGTCCTTGCAGGGGAGCAAACAAGGTCCCTGTAGAGAAACTCACCAATAGAGTCAACCCCTTAACTGAGTAGCTGAGAATCACTGCCCAGTATGAGAAGGAAAGTGCATTTATTACACTCCCTGCTTTCAGCTTTCTCATTTTGCTGCTCCATTATCAGCTACCAGAAAATGCCCTTTCTATCAGCGTATTACCGCTCAGACATTGTGTAAAGTGCTGGGGAACAGACTGAACATAGCCGAGAGCTTATTGATGATGGACTTAACCAATTAATAAGCATGCTTTCCGTGCTCTCTGAAAGCCAGAGCAGGCGTATTTTGGGCTCCAGTTCCTCTTGCTCATACTATATATCCTCTTTACATTTGCATTGTGGGGTCTCCGATTCATGGCTGCTTTATAAAATGTTTGCATATACACTAATTAAAAAGGATTTATCAGGTTGAGCTCATGATGACTGAAGGATCCTTTCTCCCTTGGCAAGGTTTGAATATTTGAATAGCTCATTAATGCTCCTGCTTTTTCTCTTTATAAGAGGAGACTGAAAAATGAAAGAAGGGGATTTGCTGTGCTGCTTTAGATGAAAGGTTGCTTCATTTATTTTTAAAGCTGTCTAAAGGGGTTAATCTCTACTCTGATTTACACCAAAGGGCAACTTCTGACCCCTCACCAAAATAATTCCTCATTTACGTTGGCAGGCACCATTTATTTGCAGGGTTTCCTCAATGTAAACAAGAGAAAAATTTATCTGAGCTTTTTGCCTTTTGAAGGTGTAAAATTGACACAGCTCTTCTGAATCCCTGTGAATCAGGAGTTGCCTTAGTTGACTTAGTTCTGATGTATATCAGACCATCATAGCCTTCAAATGACAGAAAAATACCCTCATTTATGCCACCTGGGGATTTGGCCCATGTGTTAAAAAACGCTTAGGGCTTGTTTTTACTCTTATTCTGCCACTCTGCACCCCCTCCAGAGTTACTCCAGATTTACATTGCCACAGGTAATGCCACATTGCATCTTCAGAACTGAAGAAGAGTAGTGGTCACTCAATGATTACAAGTTTCAAAGTAATTTAATATATGCAAAAACATACTCATATATATTTAAAATACCTCCTATCAGTGCTAATCTTGGGTGCTTTGCTGGATTATTATCTCATGAAGATTATATCCCTGAAAGCTTTTAGTGCCCACTATGTCTTCCTTCTGTTTTTTTTTTTCCAAAGTGCTTGAAAGATCCCGCTGAGTCAATTACACACAGTATCTCTTAATAATGTCCTCTTCCTGGCACATCATTGTTTTCCTTTATGTTTATTTCAAAAGGTTAAATTAAACAGGAGAGTAGAGATAAATCCACATTATGAATTATAAAAAGTTACCACATGCTCCTGAGAATGCCCAGAATCTTGATGGGGAGGATTTAGCGAAGCAGTGCCCTGGGGAAGTCAGTGCTAGAGAAAGCCAGGATTGTTAATGCCAGAGGAAAGTAGGGTGTATGAACTTTGCTGTTTTCAAGCCCATTTTTCCTGCACTGTGAGGCTGGTGCCAAACACCCTCTTCACTGCTGACTCTGACAGTTTAATTTTCTTGCAGATACCCATGTTACGTAGCAATTGAACTGATTGACAAAGAAAGCAGGGGAGAAACCCCCAGTGCTTGGGAATCTGTAGGAAAAGATTAGTGTATCATCCTTCAGGACTGGTTTTGGAGGTGAACCTCCTTTTAGCAAGGTGATCACTGGAGGAACCTCCATCTCTGCAGTTATCTGAAATTCTGCAACACACATATGCAGGAGTCATGTGGGCTGGAAAAGAGCTAAGTGCTGCTCCATGGGAATAGCAACAATGACCATCTGAGTAGTGTTATTAAAGCCCATAACCTCTCCTGGTGCTAGAGGGGTACCACACTTCTTTTGTATGAAAATTTATCAGGCATCCTCTTTACGGTGTATGGCTGTAATGGAGACTGTGGATTTTCCAGGACACCCGAATTACAAATTCCAAAGTAACCACTTCCTAAAATACATCAGGGTGTAATATAACAGCGTGGCTCCATTTCCCTCCTCCTTCTAACCAACATGTCAAATGGTTTGTCCTCTAACTTCAACCTACTTACATTACCTTGCCATATAAATTCAACCTGATCCAGTGGGTAAATATAACCAAGCATAAATCAACACAGTCATCAATAGCCCTACAGTAATATGTACTGGCATAGCCTAGGGACTATTCCCTTTCACCTCTTATCTTGAGCTTTATCATTGCTTCACTGTGTGAAACAACGGCCACACTTCTCATGCCAGAAGTAGTTGCATCTCAGTGATGAGTGAAATATTCCTCATATAGCCATTGAGTAAGTACATAAAGCACCTTATGAGCCTTCCAGATATAAAAGGTGATATAAAACGAAATAGTAATATGCCCGCATAAATATTAAGGGAAAACTGGCTTTTCTCTTTTGTAAAAGCAATATCCATTCCTGACTTAATATTTTCTAGAATATACAGAAAGATAAAATCTGCATGCCCACATTTTATGGCTATATTCTTGTCTACAAAATTTCACCTGCAGTTTGCTCACCCTCCTCATTTCCTCCTCTCCTCCCCAATAAATCATTAAAAGCAATAGGGTTTGTAAACCTGTTGTAGTACAGGACTCCCTGAAAGTCTTGTGAAAAAAGGTCAGGAAGGTGAGGTTTTTTCTGAGAGGTAAGTGGTGTCCGTGAGAAATGAAAGGAAAAAGCTCAACTTTTTATGCTGCAAAAAAGAACAGAGTGGTGAATGTTAGGAGCAGGCAGCAGCAATGAATGTCAAGCAAAGCAGGCAATGAACTATATTGCATACCTCTAAGAGTATGAGAGGTAACTGGCAAGGTATGCAGGTCATCATTCCTTTATTGTCTTATTTTCTGCTTTCCCATTGCACATACCACCTGGAACTGATGAAGTCTGTGTCCAAACAAAAAAAAACAAATGAAGAAAATAGACAAAGCAGGGCTTTCCCTGCTATAGGGATAAAGCCAATTTGCCACCTGGTGTAAACTGATGTTGTCTAACATAAATTGGTATTGCCTGTCACTTCAGAGGTGTCTACTGAAATTGCAACAAAATGACTATCTGGCCCCAGTTTCATCCTCAGTGACACTTCATTAGAATTACCAGCACCTCCATTTCCAGCTTCCTCTTTTGTCAGTAGTGTGTCACAAGGAAGATGCCTGTAATATGGAACGGGATGTGGGGTTATGACACCTAGCTGTAAGCATGTGCACAAACTGGTTTTGATTTCCATGCCTGCGCCAGGGCTTAAATCAAATACTCTAGTTTACAGCCCTGTGGAAGATGAACCAGTAAAGGCTGTGATTAATTATCTGAGTCAAAGTTTTTATTCAAGACCATAACCTTCCCTAATGACATATCCACAACAGCAAGATGCATGGGACTAAACTGCCCTTGATCCCACTCATTTTGGAAATGGCAGTAGGGAAGAGCAGAGGGAGATCGAGGTAGCAATGTCCCAACCATCTCCAGCTGAGATGCTGCATAGTCACACTCTCGCTGCTATATAAGCCACTACCGCTGCAACAGGGACAATATATCTTCAGGAGGTGAATACTCAGCTGTGCTATGTGGACCAAGTAGCTGCACCCCTTTTAGCTCTGGGACTTGTCTGCCATCGTTGTATGAGCATGGGTGGAGGGATCCTGAGAGATGGAGGTTAGATTTAGCTGTGCAAACAGAAATGGAGCTGGAAGTAGATACTGAAATTAAACATGCAGAAGATCCTCCCAATGTTTTTCAGTAATGTAGGCAAAACCCACTCTTCTGGGAATGAAGAGACAGGGCTGGACTGTTTCTGACACAGGGTAAGAGTGAGGAACTGGAGAGCCTTGCTGCTGCTGCTGCTCTCCAGGGATGAGGGTGGCCACTTACGTTTCAAAGGAGCCTGCCTTTTGCTTTGCTTCTTTCTCAGAAGGGGAGGCTATCAGGACAACCCAACTTTTACCTTGGCTTTAGGTTTTTAGTGTACACAACAAGGGGAGCTGCCATTTTGCTATTTCAGATGCCTGTTACACCAGGCCAGTGGTTGCTTTGCTTGAGCCTAGAGCTGTCTCTGGAGCAGTCTCTCCAGTGCTACTGGTAAAGCAGAATGTCTTGATTCCTGTGCCTTTGCATATTAACAAGGTTATTATACCTCCTAAATGACATAGTAAGACCCTCCTCTTCTCCTCCCCTGGGAACTCCTCCTTTGCAAAGAGATCCAAATTATTTTTTTTACATGTGTAGTAAAAGTCAGGTCAGTTAGTCATTTCTGAGGACCTTGTGAATTTGCTGCGTTTTACAAAACCAGGCTGAGTTTACAAATTTTGCTCCCTTGGAACCAATTATTTCTTAGGTTGGATTTTAATTAATTATTTTTTTTCCCCAATTCTCTTGTTAAAGGGCAGCCTGCTTCTTTAAATACATCCTGTATCCTCCAGACCTGGATTCTTTAATGCTTAGCTGTGTAACTCTGTTGACTTCTGTAGAATAACTCATCACAGAATAGATATCACCTTCAATCCATCTGCTTTATATTACACTATTTCTTCTTGCTTCACCACTGCTGCTCTCTCGTTTGCTTTCTGTGCCGACTGATTATTATTTATATCAGGGCAGGAATTTTCTGCAAGGACTATTGCCCATTAAAAATCCCCATTTTTCTGTTCCCAAATTGCCCTTAAAAAAAAGCTGTTACTAAGTAGCAAAATGGTCTTTAAAAAAGGTGCTAATTCTGATAAAATCTGATCTATATAAACTCTAATAGAAAGTTATGATAATTTCACATGATTCTATTCAGATATTTCTGGATTGGAACATTTTGATTTTAAAATTACTTGATTTATATATTTTAATTTTATTTCCTATTATAGATTTTTAAAGAAATAATTTGGAACACCAAATTTAATGTTTAGCTAGATTTTTTGTCAGAGCTTTATTTCATAAGAAGCTTCTTTTTCATTTCAGTATGTGCATGTCTCTGTGGTTTTTTGGTCCTGTTACACTCACCTCCCATAAAAAGACCCATCAGAAAGGAATTATGGCAAAACTGTTATTTACATATCTGACCAGTTGCAAAGAAACCTAGTAATAGGTACAGATTCTGTATGTAGTTTGGGTTTTATACACAATTCCAATACTGCATGAATGCCCCACCTCTTCTTTCTCTCACCCCTCCAGTAAAAAAATAAGCCACGTTGCTCCTTAAAAAATAGAAACATGCACAGTAAGTTATACCAAACACCCTCAAAGCTAGAATTTTTCCTAGTGCTCTGTAGTGAATCCTTTCCTCTCACCATACTCGTCATAACAATTTAGTGATTTCTTGGGTTCCTAAACTTGTCTTGATTTTTCTAAACTTGTGTGAGGCTCAGGAAGAAGTCTTGAGTGAGAGAAGACTTGAACCAGAAAAGTCCTAATATAAGGCTGCCATATTTTAAGAAAATACTTTAGTCTTTTCTTATGTTTCATGAAAACTAAGCAATTCCTAACTAAGATCCAATATTTGGAGGGTGCTGGGAAGACCCCGTCCTCTCTTTTTTGCACTTCAAGTATATTGCTTCTCCTGGTCTACCTGAAGCACTGGGTTCGTCTTCAAAGTTCAAAGAAAGCTGAAGTCAGAATTCTCAAATATTTCCACTGACAGGATGAAAGCCCAGCTAAAGCAACCTTCCCCATCCTTAATTCAATTAAGCCATTCTCATGGGGGATGTTCTCTGAGCTTTGGAAGAAGAAACTTAAGAGACCAAAGATCTGATCCTTTCAGAGTTTCTTGATATTCATGAGTTACTGACAGTGAATTAATATTAACCGTGAGTAAAAGCTTGAAAATGAACTTTAAAAGCTTCAAATTGGCCCTGTTAATGCTTAATGATCGTTTCCAAAATAACAGGTGGCTGATTGAGATCTTCAGCTGTCTGAAAAGGTGATAAATTATGTTAGTTCTTCTCCAGGAGCTGTTGAATTCCCATATTACCCTCAAAAGACATGTCTTTTCCCGTTAGTTAATATTTCACAGGATGTCGGAACATTTATAAAAGGTGTCATATTGCTGAGTGGCAAATAGCTAAGAACGACAAAAAAATATTAACAGTGAAGGATAATGGCCCCAAACTATTAAATAAGAAGATCAAGTAATCACAGAAATAATTGTTTACCAAATTTCCCAGTGAACACAACCAAAGTGCTATCTTTCCTAATTCAATCTGCCTTTTTGCAGACACTATTTCTCCATGTCAAGTTTTTCTCTCTAGGTGATTCTCACCAGCTTACGATTTTGCAAATGAGGTCCAGTTCTGAGTCGTTTGGCGCTGCTTCTTTACAAAATTAAGGCAAGCCTCTGACCAAGCCTTTAGGAATCATTCACTTTTCTGATTTAAAATTCTTTGAAATTCTTCTTTGAGGAAACCTATGTGTGAAAATCACATACCTCCCCATACACAGACTGTATATATTATATGATTAGAGAAGACATAAGATCAGTGAGTGTCTTGAAAAGACATCATACAGGGAGTATTCAAGGAAACAAGCATCTACCAGGAAACAAACAAATCCTTGACAATTGGTGATTTGATGTGAGGAAAACACTGTCACTTTACAGTTCAGAAGAAATCTGACTCCATTGATCCTGCTCGTTTTGTACTTCATAGAAGCATTACAGCTTGTTGGGATCAATAGTAGCAACTCATATTCTACCAGTCACAACTGTTATTCCAAGAAGCCCTTCATCAAAGGCAATCATGTTTTTCTTCAGAGCCCATGCGTTATACAGAGAGAAACATCTGAAGTAAAAGTAAAACCCTATGCCAAAGGCAGCATGGTGCAGAAGTGTCAGTCATTTGCAAATGGTCCCAACATTGAAAAAAAAAAAGAAAGATTAAAAGGGCAGAACATAAAAATGTCTAGAAATGACAGAAATATACCTTTCTCAACAATGATTAGATAGATTATGCTGTGGTTCCCTGACTGATAGACAAATGGCAGATACACTTTTTGATGGTCTGACTATATGTAGCTCTTCTTCCTGGCTTTCATTAGCAATAACAAAGATGATTTCAGGGGTCTTCCTTAAAGCACAATTCAGGCCTCTTTTTCTTTTTTTTTTTCCTTTGGGAAATCAACCCCAATCACCTATATAAACCAGACTTCCAAATGTACTATTACATAATTAAACCTTTAGGTTCAGAAGTTATTGGGGAAGGGTGTTAGGGGGAATCAAAAACACATTTAGAAAATCTATCCCCTCATTCTCTCGTCTCTCAGCTACAGATGCATGATAACTTAAGTCACTTTCTTTGGAAGGAATTTCTGTAACAGCTGTTTTTTACTCTTCTGTGGTAATGACATCTGACTGATATGTTGGTTGATAGGGCCAGATTCCTCAGCTTTAGTGGCTGACCACCACCAATGTTAAAGCGGGTCCTAATGCCCCCAAAGAGGACACCCCAATATCTTCTTTGCTAGTAAACAGTAGAAATCATGCAGAGCCACTGCCACAGAGGAGAGCACTCCTAAGTAAAAGATCTTTTCTTTCTTCACCTAAAATACTTTAATCCAAATGTTATAAACTAGTGGGACAGTTCTGAGTAACTGTTCACTGAGCCTCACTGGATCAGTCTAGGCCTTTCTGCAAGAAGACGACACATTTCATAATTCTCTGAGGCCTGTCCTCTACTTCCTGGCTAATATTAGCTGAGCACTTCTCCAATTTCATCCCTCTGGAGTTCTTTTGGAAGAGGCTGCTCTTTAGTCCATATGTCTAAAGACAACACATTATTCCTGGAAAATCATTCAGAGTTACTCTTCCAGATGAATATTGCTTGAAGGCTGCCGCAGTGGGACAGTTTTGTTTTAAATCATTATTCTGCCTTTCTCATATCAGCTGTCACCTCCAATTGTATTGAAACCACTAAAAATTGTCATAAGATTTTTAAGATATGCAGATACTATTTTCTTAAAACAATATCTTAATAGAATATGTCATTCTAATCCAGTTGGTTTCATAAACCTATTGAGTTGTATCTTTTCTACTTTCCTGGACAATGCAACTGGCAGCTCAAGTGGCTAAAGTAGAAGGGACTGTTAGACCACCACAGACACATCATAGGCATGATAATTAAATGGAGTTGTTCCTGATCTGAGCCAACTAACCAGGTCTCAGTTGAGGTAATCTTGCCTGGAAACATACCTAGGTCTTCAGACAAAGGATTTTCAGAACAGCAGAATCTATCATTTACCTTCATAATTTCTACAAATAGCTATTCAGTTTCAGTGCTCAAAATCTTTGTCTTGCTTCTCATTCAGATATGTCCAGCTTTAAACTGCCAGCTCTCAGTTCTCATTAGACTTTTTTGAATAGATTAAAGAGCCCTTTAGGACCTGGTATTTTCTCCCTACAAAGGTACTTACACAGACAATCAACACAGCGACCTCCCAATTTGGGGTGCACATTTGAAAGTTTTACTGCTTAATTACTGGAGGCAAGCAGCCAGGGATTTCACTGACTTCAAGTGACCTTGTCATGGATCAGAGGCTGTGGTACTACAGCTGAAAATAGAAGCAAGCCTTCTGGGCTCTGCTTATGTGCACTGATCATAAGCTATCTGCCAGATAATGTTCACACTTTGCTGGAGTACACGATCACCAGTGTATTGCATGAGACATAATATGTTGTGGCAAATAATGGAAGGTAGTTTCAGGGGGTTGGGGAATCCAACCAAGAGGAAACTTAGAAGGGAGTTTGGTGGTTCTGCGTTGAATTCCTCCATTGCAACAGAATTTGCTGTGATCTTGGGTATTGCACTTAAATTTGCTGTGTTCCACCTAAAAATATAGCTCTGACTGTCCAGTGTAGGAGAAGAAAAGCTTGCGACACTCCAATTCACCTTGCTGTAACAGGAGTAGTAACTGCAGAACAGTTTCAGTGCAAGGGAGGTGAAGTAGCCTTTGTAGTCCAAATTTGTGTTCTCTGGCTGGATCAAATGCCATGTCTCTGACTATTTTCGTCACAAAGTCTGGGTTGCTGAAAGTGCATAAATATGAGACTCTGCTTTTAATTAAAAATAAGCGTTTCTAACCTTGTGTCAAGAACATGTGAACCATAACAGCTTAAAACCCAAGGCAATATTAATAAATACAGTTTTTAATTTCATTTGATTTTGCCTCTGCATCAATTTTTGATGGATACGTTTGACTATATCAGTCACCAAGATCAAAACCCCTGAAGCTCACCCATAAACAATTGATTTTCAGTTGCCTGTTACTGCTGAGAGTTTGTTCCAAATAAGGACTTGTAAACTCGGGTTTACAAGCATTTATTCCGTTTTAGGTGTAGTGATACTGTTAATATTTAAATGTTTCTCCTTTACTCAGATAAATCCCTTACTTTCAGAGTGGTTTTGGTTCATTCATTGTCTCTGAGCTAAGATAACATTACCTTCAAATTCACATCTTCATGCACAGGGCAGATGGTTCTGGTTCTGAAAATGTAAGTTAAAAACACATTAAAAGCAGACTCTGTATTTTAAAGGAAAATATATACTTATTAATCAGAGATGTATCTGTTTTGATTGGCTCAGTCTGAGACAGTGAAAGAGACAAAGTTTTGTTTTGTTTTGGTTTTTTTTTTTGTTTTTTGTTTTTTTTTGTTTTTGTTTTTGTTTTAAGAGTGTCCAACAGTGAAAAATAAGCTGCTAAGATGCTAAAGCTTGGATTTAGAAAAACATAGGTATTTTTCAGATACATAGATGCTCCATCTTAAATCACATATTTATTTTTCTATCCAGATTAGGCTTCTGTATATCCTATGCTTTTCTAGGTTAACAAACCCTATGCTGCATTACGTAACTGCTCAAGCGTGTCTCTTTAATGGACAAGATTTATTTCAAATAATGACTTCCTGGAGAAAAACGGCTTTAAACAAACCCTGATGCAACAGCTGCTTCTAAATTTCCGCTGAATTGTGTCTCACACTCCACAGCACTGAGTCGCCAGGCGTGAAGGAGTGACTGCCTTCTCAGCCCTGCAGTTTGTCTACTGCCTTAACTCACATTTGTATACCCAAGATCACATTTTAGAAAAAAATATTGAGTAACAGCTTCCCCTTCCCTTTTCTGGGTCATAGTTTTGCCATTCCTGCACGTAGACAAAATTTTGACATTCTGCTATTTAAAAGGGTTTTGTTACTTACCAGCTACTGCTTATTTTGTGGTGGTGTGGCTTCAGCAGCCTGCCCTCCGGTTGTGTTTCAATTAGAGCTGTGCATGCACACAAATATGTGCATTTGCAAATTGGTCATGTTAGATAAGAATTATGAAGCATGCTAGGTATCGGATTAGCTAATTATCTTAAAACAACCACGAGGAAATCTCCGCAGCGTTGTGCACCCCGCCAGCTGTGTGCCAGCGTGGGCCGATAGCTCTCTGCTGGGGAGCATCAAGGCCTTTTCTTCTGGGGACTGGAAAGTGCTTTACAAATGATAATTAGCTGCAGATAACAGCCATCCCTAGGGCAAAGCCAGATATTAAAAACCCTGTTCTGATCTCTGAGGAATGGGAACCAAGTGCCTCCATAAACTTGATACTGGTCATATAGAAGGCACAAGCTGGAATGGCCCCCATTGCAGGATGCTCCAACTTGAGAAGATGATTGCTCAGCTATAAACTGGTGGCTCCAAATATGCTTGATCTTCCCAAAGTGAAATGCATACACTGTAAGAATGGGTAGGAACTTAGCAGGAAAACAAGGCACAACAACGTGATTCTGACGCATTGCTGGAGAAGCTTGGCTCAATAAGCTATCTCACCCATGCCAGTGCAAAGCCTCTAAGGTAGCATGTTGCAGTTTCCATCTGTGACAGGAAGAAAAAGCACCCTCCATCTACTAACAGTCCCCAGTGGGTATCTGATAACTCAGAAAGTTGTAGTAGTGTAAACACACATTTTGAATCGAAAGAAACAGATTTTTTTTACAATGGGAGCAAATGGACAATTAACACCTTTACGTGCAGTAACATAGCCAGCCGGCAGCACAGCTAGGAGCAGAAGCTTTTGTTTCCTACACCGGTGCTCTAAGGAGAGGCATGTACTGTTTGCAAGTACACAGCAGAGGAAAGTAAGGATTTACATCAATAACTCTGTTGTTGTCATTAAGTCGCATGGGTAGCAGCTAACACCATTTTCCTAGTAATGGTTTGTGTCCAGTTGAGTCTCAGGGCACTCATAAGTGTTTGTAACAGGATATTCCCCCTACAGATTTTTGTACACATATTTTTTTCCTGGTTTAGAAATTGAAAATGTTTGACTGTTGATTTAAAAGCACCTGCTCTCACACTGGTCTTGACAGCCTTGTTAGCTGTACCTGAACTGTGAAGAGATGATCAGGGCTGGAGCAGACCATGGGGTGAACCTGCCCTGTGCTGCAGACATAGACATTCATCAGAACTGAATGGGGACTGACCTGAAATACAGCATTGCTGTTGTGATATTTTCGCTCTGATCTCATTTCCATTCATTTGGTGATCAAACAGATGAAGACATCCTTTTTGTTGCTAGAGAAACCCATAAAAAAAAGAATAAAAAAATCTTAACATTTAAATATTAATCTTTGCCATGGTCAGAAAGCTGTGATAAGTTACAACTTTGTAACTCTAGTTGCCTCCATATTTTCATCCATAAGCATTTATGTTTTCTCAAAGCACTACTAATAGAGCAGATGATTGAAAAATGTAACTTTTTTCACAAAGAGTGCTTGGAATTTTAAAAGATGTTCCAGTATAGGAACTGGGAAATGCAGTAGCCATTAATTCATTCAGATTTCTTTTGATTATTTCCCTATCAAAGTATAACTTTTATTATTTTTTTATGGTGGTAAGGAGAAGGACAAGACATATGGTATACATTTTTTTCCCATGATTCTTCCATTTCCTCTGTCATCTTTCATCTTGCTACTGAAAACAGAGGAAAAGGGATAGAAAATATGCGGAGATAGCATTGAGGTAAAAAAAAGAGAAGTGTTTCTTGGTAATTTTTAATCTAGGGAAAAAGGCTATTTGGGGGGAGGGGAGGGAGGAAGTTAAGCCCTAAAAAATGTTAAATGAGTGTTTCACAATTTGACATTTCAGACTTTTGTGTCTATTGCTGTAGGGTAAACACTCAATAGGTAATGCATTGGAAACTTTTGTCAAGCATAAATCTTAAATTAGTAAGATACAAAGGTCGTGTATAGATTTAAATAGAAGTATTAGAGACTATTGAAATGGTAATTATTTGATTTTTAGGTTATAATAGTACTGTGACCTACAAATGAAAAATTAGGCACAGAGATTTATTATCAGTTTTTAACTGTAAAAAGGTTATAACTTGCTTAGTGAAGGTGGAGGTCAGAGTTAAGGCAGTTTGTAGGATATTAAATTAAGAAAACAATCACCCTGAGGTCATTGGGAGAGAAAGATCTTTTCAGCCTGGGGTTGTATAAAAAGAGGCAGAATGAGAAACTAAGTAGATGAAAAAGAAAAAAGAGCTTATGAAATCTAGTGGGAAAAACATAAGGGAAATCAGTATGAGGACAGACTGAGGGATGTGAGCACTTCTGTTCCTGAGTGCAGCCATTACTTGCTTGGTGATCACACTCCACAGGTTCTCAAAAAATTGAGGTTGGAGCTGGTTAGCCTCAGAAATGTGATTATCAGTAATGGAAAAGCATTAAGAAAGGACTACATGTAATGAATAGAGGGAAACACTTCCAGATGGTGAAATTAATTAGAAAGTGAAACATGAACGTGGGGAATTTACAGGACCCTCGTAGCAAAGGTCACTGAACACAGGACCAAACCAAGCATGGCAGATAGCTGCTGAGGGATTTTTTCGTGACCAGTCATGGTTTGCTCTGTTACTCCTGAAGAACCAGTTTTTCTTTGAGGGGTGAAAATCTACACAGAGTTGTTATCAGTTGTTGACTGTTTCTACCAACACCAGTCAGGTTCACCAAAGGCCCCATTTTCTTTAAGTATGAAGAAGGCAGTTCAAAGAATTTATTCAGCACAGTTGATACATAAACGTACATTAAATGCAATTCTCCAGAAAGGACATGATTACTTTGAATGTATAGCAGATGTTTTCAATTGCCAGTCCTTAGATTCCTGGAACAGGGGGAGAAGTTAGATGTTAGTCTCCTGGAGACCAGCAAGACTCTTTGAATTATCCTGTAGCAGAGTCGGTGGTTTTCCTGCAGTCTAACCTGTGGTGTGAACACAGAACATATTTTATTCAGAAACTGGTTCTTGCTGAGCATATACGTAGCAGGTGAGAAGTATCTGAGCGAGGCAAGGTACTATAATATGAATACAGTTTTCTTCTCATCCTGCCATTAAGCTCATAATAAGCCCCAGGCCAACTCTGCCTCAAGTCAGAATGATACCTAAAGTCTTCTGATGGCAAATGACACTGCACTAATGCACTGCATTATTTACTTTCCTGGGGGTGGAAAGGGGATTTACAACAGCTAAAGATGTTCATGGTTTAAGAAGATATCCATCCCTTTAAGTACTCTGCGTTTACGGGGACTTCTGGGAATGCTTCTGAAATACAGTGATTTCCAGCATTTGTTTCCTGCACATGTCTTACTCTCTTTCTAAAAAAACCCACACAAACAAATGAACTACACCATGAACTTCAAGTGGAAAGTGAATATTTCTCCACAATCAGAAACAAAGATTTTTGGGGAGAATCTAATGATTCTGGGAAAAAATCAATCATTTCAATTTAGTTTCAACATGTACCACTTTTATTGTATATTGATTTTCTACCTTCACCATTAGCTTCACACCAGAATGTGAGATAAGATGGTGACCCACACCCCTGCTTTACCACTATCAGCTTTTACAAAAATCCATGCTGTGCCATGTCACTGAAACAAATGATATATACACATGGTTGCCAGAGGAACTTTGTAACTGAAAAAATGAAAGACTTGATATTTTATTTCTAGGGAAATTTTCTCTTTAGAGCATGATGTTTTATCTGCACAGTGAATGAAACAGTGGCAGTCTTACGTTTCTTGGTGAAAGGGTTGATTCATTCATGATATTGTAGCATGAAGAGGTGACAGAGAATACAGTGTTTCTCATTCCTGAGAAACTCTCAGGAGTGAAATTGGAGGTACGAGTGGATGGATTCTGTCCTGCTAAACAGATGAAAGAGCAAATCTGGACACATGCTTGTGACTACCAGTATCAACAAATGCGTTCGGTGTTTTGGTTTTTTGAATGGGAAACATTTTCAGCTGTTCACTTTCCATCCTGCATCCTTCCTCTCCATTTTGACTCGCTAGACAGGTCATTTGTTCTTTGCTAACCAAAGGGTTTTCATTGCTTCTTAATGTTTCTTAATGTTTCTTAATCAATTTGGAGACTAAGTAAGCCCCTTTACACAGCAAGTAAAGAGTCTGAATCCCAAACCAGGCTTTCCCCAAAAGTCAGCGTTGTTCTTAGTCTGGGACCTAAATTTGTCCTGCCAATAACTTCAAGCGATGCAAACCAAATTTTGAAGTAATTCTGAGGAGTTAGTGAAAGCAGCATTACTTGTTGCTGGCTTGTAGATTTGGACTGATCGAAACAAAATTCCTTCCCCAGGCAGGCAAGGATTCAACTGAGCATGGTGAGAGGTCACCAGCCCAAGAGAAAAGCTGTCTCGAGAGTTGAGAGTCACAGTAGAGTACTCTAACACTGCAGGCTGCAAGGGCGGTCAAACTTTTACCTCCAGAAAGAAAAAAAATACATGCCTACTGCACACTGGAGTAAGTTTTAAAAGGTGTAAGTTGCACTAGAAAAAAGTATTATGTATTTCACATACACTTAAAAAAAACAACTTTGTGGTCAATATTTTATGACCAGAGACAATGTGGAAAGAGAAGCAATTAATAAACAGCCAATAAAAAGGTAAGGCAGAAAAGAGAGTATTAAGCAAGGTGGTGGCCAGCAATGTACCTGGAGGGACACAAAGGTGCTCCTTGAAAGCCAATCTGACTGCTATTGAGTTGTGTCTAGAACTGAGAAGTCAAAGCTAAGATGTGATAATAGGAATTGTGCAGGGTGCCTGTAGTTACATGGAAAAAGTAAAATTTGTTTCTGATGCCCATAGCAAAAGCCAAGGACAACTCTTCTGGTTTAGTCAAGTTCTAGCAATAATGTGAATCAGTTCATGAAAGTTAGTTCTGTTCAGCTGCAGTGCACAGATATAAGACTAGACAAGATTCTCTTTACATTTACATCTGTTATACACCAATTTTGTTTCATGAACTGACCTACGAATTTCTCTGGTTGGATAGAGTTAAAATGGGAAGAATCAGCTGGTGTACCTTGGTCTGGGACACAACTGCTGGAGGACAAATGTCCTGAGTACGCAATTCCTAAAATGCTAATCAACCTGCTGAGTTCATAACCATTTACTAGGTCTTAATAGTATTTTTGAGGAGTAACTGCAGTAAAAAAAAACAGCACAACAAACCAAACCAGACAAAACAAACAACACAGCCTTCTCAAGCAAGCAGTTCTATGGAGAAATAGTAAATCTGTGCTGCATTTCTGCAGAACTTGGCTACAAACTTTGTTGATGTCACACTAAAAATCAGATAATCCATTCATTATTTATTGCTATTTAACACAGTGATAGGTTTCCATCAGCCACATAATAAAACTGATAATTTAATGCACACATGCAAGACTTTGGCAAAGATTTACTTTATGCTCTTAGTAAACTTTCTCAGTTTTCCCAAGCTCAACATTTTCTTCCTAAATGATCATGACAGAGGTTACTCTTCTTTCTAAGAGACTTGTGCCTTGTAAATCACTGCTTTATGGGGGGTACAACAGTGTCTGCTCAAAATCTCCAACAAACTTTATCCTAACCAGAACAGCAACACTTTGGGAGTCAGCTTAGAGTTTTCTGCCATTATTCCTCTCCTATTACAATGGCTTTTGAGGATTAGAAGTTAGATGAAGAAGAAACACAAAACCTAAATCTACTGATTTTAGGGACCTACAGCATGATTGTTGAAAGCTGATGTTGGTAGTATTAACACCTTCAAAGGTGCATGATTAAAGTAAATGTCACCGCAAATAGTCTCCATATGAGAGCATGCCAGCATTAGAAAAAGAATAAGGAGCAAGATGTGCAGATACGTAATGTAACTGATGTCCTAATGCAAGGTAAACTTGATCTTTCTACACTCCTTTCTCAGGATACAAAAGGGAAAAGTGTTTGAGTATATTAAAGTATTGTGAATTTTAAACAGTAAAAAAAAAAAGATATAGTTGATGATACTTATTATGTGAACCTTATATACATGTGTATCTGTATGTACACAGACATATGTATATATGAACAGACAATAAATTTGGAGAAGTTGGATAAAGCACACTAGACAGACAATAGGCAGACAGATTTCATGGCTGATGGGAAGACTTCTCCCTGTAGCTCTGAATCAGTTTGAGTTTGTTAGAGCATAAACACCCAATCTATTTTCAGGGTGAGAATGAAGAACCGAGGGTGCAAAGAAAACTTGCAAACATGAAAAAATTAAATGAAGCTGACCAAAAGAGAATAAAAGTCTGGAGTAAACTTCAAACTTTCTGTCCTATCAAGCGTATAAGACACACTTCCCCCAGGCCTCTATATTTGCAAGACAGACACTTGCGTTGCTGCAGATTTTGGAAACATTATGGCCTGGGGTAAATCTTTCAGTAGGATGAACAATCACTGAGCAATTCTCTTTAAGGTTTGCCAGCCAGCCAGATTTGCTTTCAGCAGTATGTACAGGGATCTCTAACTTACCTGTGATTGTTTCTAGCTCTTCAGCTTTACAGTTTTCCTTTTAGCAGCTGGACTTCTCTCATTTGAACTTCAGCCTAATTAGGCTACAAGATTTTGGCAAGATCTGTCCATGCCTATTATTGCAAATGGGCCTCAGTGTTATGCAGAAGCCTGTCCAAGTCAAAGAAAGGAATATTTGCTGTATTTGCTTTACTGAAAATTTACAGGCTTCTACATGATCTTAAGATTGGCTCAACTAGTAGATCACCCCTCCCTTCTTAGCCTGAAATCCGATGGTCACCTTTATGCTTCTGGAAGCCTTATTGTACATCTGGGCAGGAAACTGAATTGATCATTTTATAATATTCACGTTCCAGAGAAAAATCCCAATCTGAATAGCTTTAGAGCCTTTTAGTGTAGCTGAAAACTAGAATCCGACTGGTGATGGATGATCCATAATATTGACCTAGGTGTACCAGCAGCAGCTTCTGCAGACTTTGGATCGAGTTTGTGCAAAATTCTCTTTGGACACTGAGCAAAACTGAAGGTGGATATATGTGTGGTGTAGCAACAAAATGGCATCAGGAAGCCAGTTAAGATGTGTCTTTGATTATTTGTCAGAGCAGGTTCTTTCCTGAGAAAAGGTCTATTTCTCAAAATATAGAAGTTTTAGTCAATCAAATGAGTATGTAAACAGTTTTATGTGGCCTTTTATTAAAACCTCTGATTTTTATGTATTCAGAACAGTATGCTGAGATTTACCTAAAAGGAAAACCAGACAAAAAACCCGACAGCTTTGAGCCTTATACTAATAGACATGTTTTTTATTCATAGTGCAGAATGAAACTAGGATCCTTTTCAACATGAGTGCAAGTGTTAGCCAAAGAAAAGCTCTTTTGCATAATTTATTACATTCTATTATTAGTCTTTAATATTATTCTGGTTTTGTAAAACAATCACCTTGCATTTGCCCGAGCAAGCGTGTAATAAAGCAAGTGCATAATATCCCAGACTGTATGCCTTTGCTTAGTAAAGCATTTTTTTAATAAATAGTGTGAGTTAACCACAGTAGCCTGAATCAGTCCGTTGGCCACTTTATCCTGTCCAAGATTCCAGCACTCCTCTCCCTTAAAACCCTGCCTCATCAACCTGCCATATTTGCATATAAGGGAACACATCAATTCATGTAGATCAAAATAAGAATCACGTTTTCATGACAGATCATTCAGAGTGAGTATTTCTGTACAGTAAGTGGGAATACAGGCAAACAACCTCAGAGTACCCACGAGGGAGAGTTGTTTGGAGAAGCTGTAACTTGATTATTAAAAAAATAAAATTTAATGGGTATAGAAACATAAAAGCCACGAAGACTAGAGTTTCTTTATGCATAAACAAACATTGGCAGCCTTGACAATAATGAATGGCCTTCCATGCCTAATCTGTTCTGTTTAACAGGTGGTACTTCATATTCAGACTTCATCAATGGGATAATTTTCTTGTTAAAGAAAAAAGATATTATCTTAACAAATAACCGCTACTTCCACGCATAACTGGCTTAGTAGGCTAAGCAACAGGGGTGAAATCCTGGAGCTATCAATGCAGTACACATTTACTCATTTGGTGTATGAGAAGCAGCTGTCATGGGCTGCATAAAGGAAAGCTTCCGAGTGGGCAGTCTCTTATATTCCCAGGTAGGTGTTCAGCAGCAGCCTAATCTAGTGATGCGGATGGCCATGTCTTCATCCAAGAAAACTGCCTTTTAACTGGCTGGAATTGGAAGAAATACAGAAGAATTTTTAAAGTCCTTTGCAGTGTTGAACCATCTCTAAGTCCAAACTGAACTCAGAAATGTTTGTTGACAAACATGTAGGAAAAGAATCTTTCCCAGAAAGTTTAGTGTCTCAATATGCAGGAAAAAGGATAAGAAAAAATTTTGGTGTATTTTACAGGTGCAAGAAATATGTGGAAAACTGAAGCCAGGTCTGCTGAATGCTCCCTTGTCATGTAAGAGCAGAACACTCTTTTCATACAGACTGTACTACTGAAGTGATGTATTTTGATTGAAATTATTGTATTAGGTCCAAACTTAGACTCAAAAGCTTTGCAAAACTGTGCTTAGAGCTAAAATGGTAAGTAGTTTAACCAAAAGGATCAGTCACCCACTTGTTTCCAAGTTTCAGATGTCTCAAACCATCATCCTAAGAAGAGAGGTCTGCTCTTGTGACTACTGATTGTATATAAATATTCACAACTTCTGAAAACAACTATCAGGAGGAAATATTCTTTTCATCTCCTGTTGCTTTGCTCTCTGCTCTCTGACAAGCAATAACTCGGTGCTTGAAAAGCTCAGTGATCCCCCAAACACCATGAGTTAGTTGCATGATTCTCTCACAGTGGTAGCTGGCATTCTTAAGGGTCTTGGAAGACCAGCAGCCAGCACTCAGTGCTCCTGACACCAGCACCCCTTCTCCTTTAATAATTCCCCTGTCACAACACCACCCACCCACACAGCTCTGTTCAAAAGATCTTTTGTTGTAGAAAAATTGGAGTCGGCAATCTCAACAGTTGCTAATAAAGCTGCTTGGATGGATTTGCCAGAACAACCAGTTGCTTCTGTTATCCATCACTGAGCTCATCGGTTTTAGCTAATCTTCTGCATTAAAACTGCTGATGAAAACTCAGCAGTTGCCAGGGAACAAACATTTGGAAGACAGCTGAGTAGTTTTATGCCATGTGTTTAAAAATAAGGGGAAACTTGGACAGAACTGTGCATATGTAGCAGAAATCCCCAAGACTGCAGACATGGCACATGGTTGCATCATGTGTTTGCCATAGCAGTGGTTTTATCAGAGACTGCATTTATTTATTTTCGTATGAAGAACATGGAGAAGAAGCTATTTCTGTGGGTATTAGAAGGAGTGGTGATTCAATTTGATATAAATAGGTAGAATAAAATCAGAGATTGTTCATTAGTATGGTGACTATTAGCAGAAATCAATTGCTGCCCAGTCTGCATTTTCACTGCAAGCTTGTCTGATCCCAGTAATGGGACAGGGACTGGAATCCTATGTGCTTCTGCTGATTTGAAACCCAGAGGTATAAAGTAATTAAAAAAAAAACAAATAAATACTCTCATTAGCTGATTTTATTTTTTTTTTTCTAGTTCAAAATTGAAACATTGGTTTTCTAATTTGGTGGAACTTCAAAGAGAAATTAGGAGGGAAAAGAAAAAAAAAATCAGAAGATAACAGAAGCCTGTTCTTAGTGGAAGTTGTTCATGATTTAAGATGTCATGAATGTATCAACTATAGTCTTCCTACACTATAGAATTACATGCAGTTTCCTGTTATTCTACCCAACACAGGAGCTATGCAGTATTTCAGTAGATATCTTGTAGCTTTTGGACAGGCACAGAAAACAGGTGAGAAAAAAGGATGTGCAGGGAGTATTTAAAGTTCATAATGAATAAGTTTTAACTTCTAAAGAGAAGATATTAGTTTTGTTTTCCTTACTATTGATGAAGCAAGGATTTGCTTTATCTTTTATGTTACCTTTCCAGAACAAACACTTCATGGGACAGAGAAAAAAGTTATATTAAGCAAACTCACTACTGATTCTAAGCAATACACATAGATTGTAAAAAGGAAAGCTAGACTTTTACTTGCTTTGCTCCTCTTCACATTGTCAGAAATGAAATTTTGATTACTATGAAAATGGAAAACTTTTATACCAAATGAGGTGTGCTTTTATATTTTTCTAGAAGAGAAAACAGCAGATTTTACCCCCTTATATATCATTCATTCTTTCCATACACACACAGATTTTTCCTGTTTTGTCCTTAGTCAGATAAAGGGCTATAGCTTCTGCTTCTCACCGTGTTTTGCACATTATCCAGTGACCTGTACTTTGAGGATGGAGAAAGCCACAACTTCATCACTAGTTTTACCAATGCTATGAAAGCAGCTGATATACTACAATCCCAAAGGTGCAAAGGTCACTTCAGCACTTCCAAACAGAGCAGTTAATAACAGACAATTTTCCTTTGGTTCCCTTCATTTTCAGGAGACTACAGATAATCTCCCTGAGCTGTCACATCAATACCTCCCGCTCCACAGCGCCAGCTCCACACCAAACAGGGTGTGTGTGCCCAGCAGGGGTCTAGGAGCTCATTGCCAACCTCAAGCTAGGAAAGCCTAATTAATTCATCTCCGAGGCCACAATGTAAGTTAGGGACTGGCTCAGTTTGACTCTACAGGATGTTCTCACAGCTGTCTCCCCCTTCACAATCTGTTTCACCTCAGAACAAGAGAAGCGCAAGGCTAGCCAGTGTGCATGCTGAATTATGCATTCAAATTGCTTGTGCTTAAACACCTAAAAAAATCTTAATGGCTTAATTAAGCCAGAAACTGCACAACGCATCTCCTTAAATCTTGCAGATCGCTCTCTCTTTCAATGAAGCAGCAGTACGACAGTAAGTCCAGAACATAACTAAGACGACAAGAAATTCGGTGATATGAAAACTTCTCACTTTCCCATTTAAATCACCTCATTAGACATTGGTCATGGGAATATCTTGACATAGCAGACCATAGGAAGCACCCACTAGGATAAAAGAAATACCAGTGTGTATTCCCATTATGTGTGTGTGTGGTAGGAGAACAGGCTTTAGCTGAAATCTGTGGTCCCCCACAGATCTTACCATCTTGCTCAGAAGAATGGTAAAGTAGAGGTCCTGCTTGTTAGAGAGCTAATGGCCATTTTCAAAAAAAGAATGTGAGGTCTTGGTTTCAGTTACAAGTAGGGAACCCAAGACAGCATAGTTGCCTATATTTTTCTCATGTATTTTCCTCCAACATTAAGAATTTTTATTATTATTTTTCAGAATACCAGTAATTCATTTATTATTATTTTGTTGCTTTCTGTCCAGACGCAAGGATATGACTGTTCTATGTCAGTGCATGTTTTGGAACTGATAGATCATTCAAAAAATGAGAAACATATTTTTGTTTTGTTCAAAAATTTAAATTTGTGTATTTATGTAAAGCTTTGCTCCCTACAATGGATTTGCTATGTATCGTGTTTCTTTGGCTGTTCAAATTTGATGAAGGGTGGGGGAGGCAGGCAAATGGTACAACTTTTTTTCACTGAAATAAAAAGATGTATATTCAGAATTTTCATTTTGTGGCTATCACTGCCTCTCTCCTAACACTTCTCTATACTAGGAAAAAAAAAACACTTCAAAATTCAACAGTTTTCTGTCATTTATATCATGCATCATACACATATATGTGTTCATAACACACATACATCAATTGCAGTTTATTGTGTGACAATGGCAGCTGTAAGTAGCTGAGTGTGAGCTCCATCTCGTTATGCTTAGCAGTGGTAATGAAGCAGTTCTAGCATATATCTGTCTGTCTTGGCATCAGATGTGAAGGTTACTTCTTTCCCAGCAAGTCTCAAGGGAAGAAAGTGAGATCACAAAATGCACCATGCAAGAAGTCAGCACTTTGCACTTCAAGAAGGGAAGTTTGCAAAGTGCTGCTTTCTTCAGACCAGGCTCTTCCTCCACACATCAGACCTGTCCTGCCAACCACAGCTTCGAATGGGCCCTCTTGTTTTCCTTTCTGCCATCACGCCTTTGCAGAGTTTTCTGGGAGTTTTCAGCTGCCAGCTGCCCAACCCTTTTGGAGGGTTTCTGGAAAAAGATTTTGATACCTTGTTATTGCAGGCTGAATATGCTGTTAGAAGACACCTTCCCCAGACACAGCTGTCTTTGAAGCCCTCTGACATGAGATCTTCAGCACCTGGGTGCTTGGCTTGGCTGTCATGACATCCCCCACATAACTTTGTAGCCATCACACAACTGTACATGAAAGTCACATGTTCCAAATTACATTCATGACTATTTTCTAATAACAGACATTATGTGACTTGATAATTTTGAGTTTCATGTGTCAAATTTCTGGGTATCAGATAGATTGAGAATGCTCCCAAAGGGACAGTTTGTAGAGAAGAGGGCCTGGGATCAGACTAAGCTTCTTAGCTGGATCTAATCCTTAACTGCCTCTGCTCCCCCAACACAAGCTATTTTCTCCCTCTCCTTTCTCTCAAAGGTATTTTCTCACAAAAGCACAACAATCTGAGTCAGGCTCAGAGAAAAAAAGTGGTGATACTTGTGTTATCCTTGGGAGCTGGCATAAGGGGAGACAGGATGGGATGGGACGTGTGTTGGAGATTAGCTGTGAATGCAAAAAGCAGAAGAAAAATAGAAAGTCCTTGATGGGGAAGAGAAACCTTCACAGTCTAAGAACTGAAACTCAACATTTATCCAGTGCCCCTGCTGGATTTTTTTTAAACTTGTGTTTCTTTTTAACCATTGGTTCAAACCTAAAGTAGTTTTTTAGAGAATTCAAAACATGCTTTTGGGTTTTCAAGCCTGTCTGTTGCAATTAACTAGGACAGCAGAGTCAGGGCCAGGACAGGAAGCCCCTGGTGACCACCTGAACCTGGCTCTCTTATCCCATTCAGATGTTAATGGAATGCGCAAGATGCTAATCTGCACTCCTATATCATGTTAGTAAATCAAAATGCCTTGTGACAACGTGAATACCCCATAGTATTAGTGACTTTCTGAAACGTCTTGTTAGATCTTCGTAGCTGTGTAAATTAAGCAGGGTTAGGTCTGGCAGAAGTGGACGCGGCTCGCCTGAATGCTGATTGCCTGTAGCCACAGCAGCAAGGCTGGAATACAACATCTTCTTTGCAGCCATTTTGCTGGTTTCAAGAGCTATCTTATCCAGGTCAGATAGCTATGTGCATGCATGCATTGAACATGTCCATGTGACGGAAGGAATTTAAGGAAGAAGTGAAACAGTAAGAAAGTCAATCTGCTGGATGAGAAGCTAGGACTCTAACATTGCTCTCCCATCCTTTGCAGATGTCTGCCACAACCCTTCAAACCAGTCCCCTCTTGTTTTCTTTATTTCCCCCAGTCAGCTCTGTCTTTCCAAAAGTCTTGACAACTCATTTTGCAATGCAGATCCCAAGCATTTCATTTACTGATCTGTTTTGACAGTTAAATATTCTTTCCTTGACAGAACAGTATTAAAGGATTCCCACAGAGACCAGGTTGACTTTAGTACTCTGAACCTACCCTGGACTCACCTAATCCTGTTGTGCATCAAGTCAAAAAGTTCTTCCAGTTTTAGGACCATGAAGGGGGGTGGGGGAACAGCTGGAATTTCAGCCACTAAACCTGAACCATCCTGAGTAGATTTCAACCTGAATCTCCTGCAGAACTGAAAAGCAAGTGCACTACACCAGAGACTGGGCTACAGGTAGGGAAAGTGTCTGAGTGCACCTGGGGGATGGTTTCAAGCACAGAGAATGTATCAAAGATGTTTCAGAGGCAAAGGGGAGGATGAACTCACTCACAGGGTGGAGACTGGAAGTGAAAAGAAAGGATAGGTAGATGGGGCAAACTCATGTGTGATCCACACCAACATACTCTACCTCTTTCCCTTTCTAGCAACTTAAAAATGAGCTATGAACAGCCATAGGCAGGAAGAGCTTATGAACACTTGTATACTACCTTAACTCATGTAAGCGTGTGTGTCTTACCTTAAAGTCACAAGTTCAGTCCCCTGATAATACTCCATTATCATGGTATAGGAAAACACAACGGGGTTTTATTCCTATATAAGTTTGTGCCATTCTGCGGCAGGGAATGTATTCTAATAGGAATTGCTACAGCAGTCCTGATAACTACAGCGTGTTGCACAGTGTCCCAGGGCTTCCTCTTCTATCATTGCTTTGGTATACACTCTAGAAGGAGCCTCTCCTTCCCTCTTATGGAAAGCATCTGACATGAACATGGCAAATTACACAGTGTCAGTAGGTAGGCATTTTTCATAACTCTCCATTTAGTAACCAAGGGCTCAGCAAGTTTGGAGATAAATAATTCCAGGGCTGGTGGATTATTGATGTTCTCCTACCAAGGAGGCAAGCAGTTCAACAAGGTAAATGGTCCTGGGCCTTGGCTGTGCTTCTAAAGATAGAAGAGAAATGTCTCAAGAAAAATGGGAGTGTCCTGCTGAATATGGCTACCACAGCAGCAAGTCATCATGAGAGATGAGCCCTTTCCTCTTGTCAACAAAATTAATGGTGCAGGTGGCTTGGTTTAAAAGGGAATCTGCACCATAGAGTGAAAGATTTTCCAGTTGAGACACCCAATTAACAGAGGTGACTGAATCATTTAACATATTTCAAACATGGATCCTCTGTTTCCCTTTTAAAAGGGTTGACAGGTAATTAACTACAAAACCACTCATCGTTTTCTGTCAATGTAGATTGTGACATGGTAAAGTTCTTGTTTTAAATTAGGAAATAGATATAGATGATGGGGTCATGAAGCACAGATCTAGACCTACACGTTTGGTTTACCAGCTCAGGCAGCAATTCAGATTCAGATGAATCTGAATGTTGGCATC
This sequence comes from Dromas ardeola, assembly GCA_013398915.1. Taxonomy (NCBI): domain Eukaryota; kingdom Metazoa; phylum Chordata; class Aves; order Charadriiformes; family Dromadidae; genus Dromas; species Dromas ardeola. The sequence continues at coordinate 118,837 of VYZM01005143.1, forward strand.
TTCTTTTAAATGTAGTGACAAGCTGTGAGATTCAAGTTGGTAAATGAATTTTTACAGAGCTCTGTAGGTGCGCGGATCCATCTGACAAAGGAGGGCCAGCTTTATTTCCAGCTCAGAATAAAGGTAGGTATAATAAAATATTAAAAATGTAACAGCTCTGAAATTGGCTTTCCTGAACACCATGCCACAGTCTTATATGTTCAAATTTAAGTTAAATGATCCTGAATATTTTCACTGAAATCAACTTGAGTTCTTGTTTAAGAATATCCCTTAAAACTTCCTAGGACTGAAGTCTTGTCTGGCATTTCCAGTGGGATTTTCACACCTCTTGAAGCCAGAAAATCCATGGGAAGGCCAGCACAGCAGTCTCCTGTCCAGAGCTGTGAAGCTCCTGTGAAAGATAGGAGGTGTCTGAGCCAAGCATGGAAAACATTTGCTTAAAAAGAAGATAATTTCAGAAGCTGGGAAGAGCCCATGCTGTTTTTTAAAAATACTTTCTTTGCAAAGTAGGAGCAGAATACCTCATATGTCTGTCAAGACTGAACAATGAGGGGAATACCACAGATATCTGCCAAAACTGAACACTACATCTTATGTCTTTGTCAGAAACTTTGATTCCTTGAAACAAGTGAGCTCTCTCAGTGCTTTGATTTGCCAGATTTAGCTAGCTTTCAGATCTTTTGCTGGTAGAGGCATGGAAATCTCTACAGCTTCAGCGGTTGACTCAGAAAAGTGTATTTAATACATTACAGTAATGGCTTTCTTGGCAGTTGTTTTTGTGTTTTTGTTGTTGTTGTTGTTGTTTTTCTTCTTTTCCTCAGAACTGTTCTTCAGGAAAGAGCTTAGGTGTAAAAGCAAGTACGTACATTGCACTTATAACTGTGTGCAACAAACAGAAAAATCCTACTCTTCTGCTGGACTAGCACTTGCAAAATGCCACTTAGAAAACTTGGTAGAGCATCAGCAGAGTGAAGGTGTGTCCCTGTCACTGGGACCTGTGGATATTAAGACATCTGCTTTTTTACTACTGCACTGTCCAGCAACTGAAGATCCCGGCCAAGTGACTTTTTTTTCTTTTATCGTAATAAAACTTTGAAAGAAGTGCCTGCCCCACCCTAAATTCTTGCTAAAAACTAAAGCCAGCAGAACACTTCTGCATCAACTAGAAAAGATCTCCTTTAGAACTGCAGACCTTTAAGTCCATCTGTTAGGAAGCAGAGCTTTGCACACGTAGACCAACATGCGCTGTGCGGACAAAACCTAGAGATAATGATCGCTTGAGGACAAGCATGATAATACCAATAGTGCTTTATACATTTGCTTTGATTTTTGCTATGAAAGTGCGAAGTGCAGCAAAAATAACGTCGTAAAAGTTGGGCTGTAGTCTGAATGTCTCGGAGCTGCACTGGGCAGCAGACTGTACTGGGGATTTTTTTCCTTGCTAAGCAAAATAGAATCAGGTTTTGGTAGGGTTAATATTTCTAATAGGAGGCCTGAGTGGCATAATATGAGGTCACTCACCTCATATAGTATCAGCCCGTAGAGCTAAGCCCTTAATTTATGAGCAGCATAACTGTGATACAACATACACTCTTTCACACACACATGGAGGAGGGTTTCTAGTATCTGAAGGAACTAGATCAGAATCATCAATCGCAGAAAAACACAGTGAGATCCAGCTGGTAGATGCAGCTAACAGAAGTTTAGACTAGGACTAAATTACTGATTCTTATTGTGGTGGTCGTTAACCAGTAGATCAATGAACAGAGGAAATACAGCAGCTTTTCCAGTGCTAGGAGCCTTTAAAGCAAAACTAAGTGCCTAGAAAATGCTACAATCATAAGAACTAGAATCAACAAAGAGTTTCCCGAATAAAATCGAAATGCCTGTTTATATATATTAGCTATAGTAGTACTTTATGGTTTTAAAATACACAAATGTTTAAGAGGAATCTTACTGCAGGCCCTGATTCAGCAGAGAGGATATTTGAACTGCCCTTAAAGTATATATTTCAACATTAGGATGGCCCATGTAGAGCGCTCTCTTGCCTCAGCTCATGCGCTGCTGTTGCTTAATCCAAAGCAGCAATTCTGCTGGCTCTGGCCCAGACAGACTACAAGGCATTTAGAAACCCAGCTCCCTTGATGTTCAGTTGGGTTTCAGTGTCCAGTTTCCTAAAGCCTATTAAAAAGTTGCAGTCTAAATTAACTTCCTACCTACAGTAGAGGAAATAAAGGAATAAATCCAAATAAACTATACACATCACTGGCTTCTGATCTCTCTCATGCTGACTTTTTCCCTTTGGCATTCAAAAAACATCAGAATCTGGCCCAATAGGTCTGCAGCAACAAACCCTGTAGCAGACAATTCCTGAAAACAAGAAAGGACATCCCTGCTTGACAATACCATTTCTCATCTCTATCAATGTAGTTTAAAGACAGCGTGATCTTTCTCACTCACCCCATGGACAATTAATTGTTATGAATTGTTACAAGTTGCTTCAGCAAGCCAAGTTTTTGAGATGAATGTGTGTTGGCAAACATATTTAAGGGAACTGCAGCCTATTCTGAATGGCACTAGGCAGAGATAAAGGCAGTGGGAGGTCTGTATTTGACTTCCAGGTTTAGAAATCTGTTGGCGCACAAAGTTACAATCAGCTACCTGTAAGTTTTCATTCAGACTGAAATCTCTATCCAAAGGCTATCATGCAGGAGAATATTTGACATGAGCAAGGGGGTTTCTATTCACCTGTGAGGATTTTGTTGTGCACAGAAATGAAAAAAAAACAATGCTAACAATGCAGTAATTAGTAATATAAATAAAACAGGACAAAAACAGAAAGCCAGGATATGTAATAATGTCAAAGCTTCATGACAGTCAGGTCCTGAAATGAAAATTACTTCTGAATAATGTATCTCTGTCTTGCACTGAAGCAAAATTTTGGATCTGAACCATCCTGAACTCAGGGTCTCCCTTAAAACAGGATGTGAATTTCAGATGGTTTGGCATGGATCCTCTCCTGTAGTAGGAGAGGATCCATGTATGCAGTCACCCCTTCCTGACAACTGCAGGTAATGGGACTCTTCCAGTAAAACATTTTTCGTCTTCATCTGGCTGCTATTCTGGTCCCAGCTGTGCTATTGCAGCTGCTGTAATAAAAAGTGAAGAGATTGGAGGAAGATTTTTATTCCATAATATTGTATTCCAGCTCCAGTCTTGAGCGTCAATATTTAAAGTGGTATCTAGCTGCGGTCTGATGTTCATTTTATGACAGCACAGCAAGTTACTACCCATCAGCTGACTGCAGATACCTTAACTTACCCCTAGGGTCTCATACAATGCAATAGTTTCATGGAGGTTGCTTATACTTTTAAGAATTTAACTGTATTATAATAAGCGCAAGTGTTTGTTTGCTGATGCTCAACTGAGGATAACGTGAAAGTAAGATGTTATGTCACAATAACTGAGCTTGATCACAGTAAACCTTCCTTCAGGTTCCACTTTTGACCATTGACAGAAACAGGATACTGTGCCGGAGGTGCCTTTGGTTTGGATAGTTTGAACACAGAGAGGAGCCAAGTCACTTTGGCTAAAATCACAAGCGCATACCCTAACAAAGAAAGGAACTAAGACCACGTGTGAAAGGGAATATTCACTGTGAAAGGGGAAAATGTAAACATAAATTATTTTAAAGTTGCTAACTAACCATCTGCTGATCCATCTTAGCATTTCCAGTTCTCTCTGCTGTAGGTCAGCCCTGGGCTAGAGATCTCATTTAACACCTCCCATCTGTGATGCTGCTGCAGACAGCACTGCACGGCTCTCAGTCCTGCCTCTTGGAGCACAGGATTTATTCTGTGCAAACAGACGGGTTAGAGATTTGTTGGGCTTCAGCGAGACTGCTGTTGCTATTCTGTAACAGCATCAGTTAAACAAGCATTAAGGCAAATGGCTGTATTCTAGAGAGGAAGACGGGGAAGGCAGTCATTTAACACTCGTTAAGAAAAATTCTCCCCCCCAACCCCCGCTGTGTACCGCCCTCTATATTCTAATTGCTAAACCTAGCACAAAAGTCCTAAGAAACTCTTTTGGCCTCTATGGGGACTTCACTGCCCTACATGCAAAGCAGAGTCTATGCTTTGAAACCCTGCTATGAAAGATGCCAAGTCTAAGCCTCTAGCTAAGTCTCCTCATCATCATCTCTGAGGTCTGATCACCTCAAATGTTCAGCTTAAAAAAGTCAGGGCATTCATTACGCAAATATTAGATTTATCCTATGCAGGAACAGTATAGGAATAGACTCTGCCCCATGCATGATACAATTATATGAAGTGGGGGTTCAGGTTAGCTAGAGAATTTCCCCCATATTTCTTAACGGGATACCATGGTTGGTGTTTAAAAGCCTTCAACTTTGCCTTTCCAGTTGCTTCAACTTTTGCATTTCCAGATGGTCTAGGACTCCCAGGCTGGTAAGTCTGGCTGAGATACTCAGCCTGGCTCCATCCCTTCATGTTTAAATTCATTCCTCCATCATTCTAAAAATCCACCAACATTCATCTAAAGAGGAGAAAAAGCCAAATTCCTCCTCGACAACTTTTATCAACTAAAAAGGCCACATTATCTGGTCATTTTCAACCATCACAGCCCACTTTTGGGATTCAGAAACATTGGTCCCCCCGTTATTTCTCACCAGATCAGTTTCCAGAGGATTCCTATTAGACAGTCAAGAGGAATTTTTGGTGCTAGGGGCTGTACACGTTCAGACTGTCATCATGGAGAATTTACAAATGAAGTATGCCACAAAAGACAGCTGGGGACAATATCGGCTCTTCCGTGATCTGGACACTGAAGTGGAATAAACTCACCCGTCTTCATTCTTGTCAATAAATTGACAGTACCCATGGATTCAGGGCAATGTCCAGTTTGAAAAGTACTTCTTAACTAGTTTGTATTAACAAAGTAGGTAGATGCGGTTTTTAACCAGGTGTAAGGGTTTACTTTTAGGGGCAATTACTGGCAATTCTAGGAGTACAAGCTTGTTCCAGGCAGGGGAAAAAAATTAAGGAGGAGAAGCAGGCGGGCACTGCCTGAGAGCCCTGGCCACTCATGGAGATGTCCTGTTGGCATCTCCAAGGTGATGGCAGGGGCAGGATTTGCCATGACCTCTGCTTCGTAGGGAGGTGCATGGGAGTGCTGTGCGCATTTAGGGCAAGAAACATCAGGTTTCCCTTTAATATTTATTTCTGTTAAAAAAGGAGAGAAGGAGAGAGGGAATTATACGTTGTATGTTATGTATTAGATTTAGAAATCTTACAATCAGAGTGAAGAACCATCAAAATTAAGAAGGGTTAAGACAGCCCAGAACACCTGTTTTTCGTGATCAAAAATTCATTCAAAAAGGGAAAAAACCTTGGTGCACCCCTCTGTCCTGTGTTCTGCCATGGAAACTGTTGATACTTCTTATGTAGCAAAAAGCAGTTTGTTAATCTGATTCTTACTCTAGATTTAAAAATTCTTGTGTTTTAAGAAGAACCTTTGCTGACAGCTCCCTGGCTGAATTCAGCTTCTTTTTTTGTACACTGAAGTCTCATAAAGATGCTGGTATTTCAGAGGAAATTTAGCTCACTGGGGGTGCCTTTCATCTTTCTATTATTTCATCTCTCTGTCTCCTTGCTGGATTCCATCTGCCGCACTCTCTCTCCTTTTTTATCTTCTCACCGTGGCCATCTTTTGCTCCATTTTCCATCCACATGTTGATCATTATATGAATTTGCTTCTGCTTAGCCAAAAAACACAATTGCAATGACCCCAGCATCCCAGAAGTCAAGCCACAAATATAAGTTTGGAATGAAAGCAATATTGACTGCCAGCACTTCTATAATTCCTAGCAATTAACTCCAGTCTCTTCTCTCTTAATGATAGATGGATAAACCATTTGACTTCACTTTTCCAATCTATATGGAGGCCTTCACTAGGCTTTATAACCCTAAAATTCAAGACAATTAGGACTTGATTAAATCCTATCATCTTTCAGGTCTCTTAAGCCAAGTAATGGCTTCTTGGAGAAGCCAAGTAATTTTACAGCTTCTCCTACTCCCTCCCCTCTCCGTTCTGGTCCATGTGCATTTCTAGCTCTAAGCATAAGTTTAATTAAATGTACTTGACATCCAAAATAATTAAGGAGATGATTGTAGATCTTTAACACAGAAGCTATGTTTTTATTAGCAATTTGGCTAGGAAAAATTATATACATACTTATAAATATATTTTTATATATATATGCACATTTACATTTATATTTACATTTACATTCATATTTCCATTTATATTTATTTTTATATTTGTATTTATATATACACTGCATCTATAGACATATATACATGTAATGCAAATCTGCAGGTCTCCACTTTGTGTTGGTTCACATCTCTACACTGGCTTCGTGCATGCAAACTAATTTCCCTGAGAAAAAAATAGAAACCCTGATCCAAATGTGTTCCATACTTACTAGGGTATGCCCCGAACTATGTGACAGACACCACAAGTACATAACATACATGCACCTGCAAAACTGTTGGTTGAGATTTCCCACCACACCTTCAGGAGACATGCTTTATAAAAGACGGAGTACGTGAGTGTATATGTCCCTAAAGTGCCAGCTCCGTACAGACTTTTCACTCTCTGCTTCTGTGACATCCCAGCCTTTTGTCCTCAACCTTCCTTACTTTCTGGTTTTAATCCATTTCTACTTTTTATTCATCCTATATTATTTTGGCAGCACCCTTAATAGACAACTTTAATCTTTTCTCTCTTTGCACCATTTCTGTTTCTATAATTCTTTTACCCTTGTATGCCACGTTTACACTTGCACCTTACGCTCAGCACCAGGATAAGGGTGGAATGAACTTAGATCCTCAGGTAACAGCCTTATGTGGTGGTTACATTGGGATGCAAAAGATCTGTCTCTTCATCATGGCATGTTTGGAAGCCAGGTACAATTTCCACATTGTAAGGAAGTATATTTGCTCATGATCCTCAAAACTTTTGTCAATGGCCATCATCATGGCTGTTGATGGTTCCCTGGTCTTGCCTAGGCTGAGGGGAAAATAAATTCACCTATGAGCTCTGCTCAGGTAAGAAAGAGACTCAGAGTTTTGATCTGTTCAGAACTGTGCTGAGAACAAATGTACAAATTGAACACAGGCAGCCTCTGAGATCTCAAATAGAAAGAGGACGTCAGTGCACAGATCCTTTTGTCTCAAATGGCAAGAAGACAATTTTGAGGAGAGAGAAAGGATACACCAAGCCTCAAAAAAACATGATCTTATTTCTGTTGAATGAAAATGAAGAGAGAAAGATAGACAGAATCAGTTTCAAGTTGTGCCCACGTAAACAGTGAACTTGGTCTTCATTAATTCCCAAACACCCTTTGATAAGAAAAGCTCAAAGAGCCCAGCTGTGCCTCGTGTTTGCCCTGCAGAGCAGCTGTGGCTTGTCTTCCTTGCTGTGTTCCTGAGAACTCCCCACTGTGGAAACATGGCCATACAGGGCTAGCCCTGCGGAAAGAAAATGTGGGAGTAGAACTGGTTTTTGTAAGCAGGCTATAGCCTGTCCGTCTGCGAGACAGAGGTATCCGTCTAGAAAACAGAGGAGCGGCATTATCAGATGTGAGAGCAGGTCAGTTTACAGTCAGGTTCCATTTATAAATTGTTCATAAAGAGCTGACAAATGACTGAGCAAGGTTTTAATAAGTGATTGTACTTCAGTAATAAGATTAAGCAATCATGACATGGAAATGTTAGAAACAATACTAATTGAATCTCTGACATGCTCATAACAATATGTATTATAAATGGGATAGACTGAAAGGGATTCGGCATTAAATAACACCTAGTAAACTACATGTTGCTCCTCACTTCTCCAGTAGCTTCAATGATGTCATTGCTTTATCCTGTCAGGATATACAGCAAGGTAAGAGAAATGTTGAAGAAATTCTCTTGTCTGTCCCGTACTGTAAAATATAAAAACTCTGCTGGCTTATCTGCAGCTTGAGATGCTTTGCTTTTCCAACAGTTATCATCTCAGGGGCAAAGCCTGGTCCAACTGTCAAACATGCCCTTTTGGGTCACTGGAAACATAGGTCCAATTTCCTGCTCTCCTGCAGACCTTAAGATCTTAAGAAGGTTGCGGTCTTTCTGTAACATCTAAGATACCCCACTTCTAAGATTTTGAAGTGGGAACCAAAGCAAGGATCTTTCTTGGATGCAGTACTAGGACTATCTGTTGAAGAGAAGAGAAGAGCACCTCAGAAAAAAAAAAAAAATCTTAATTTCAGGGTTAAACTGTACTGCTGTTCTTGTTTCAATATCAATAAGAATCAGAATGCCATATTCAAACCAATATTATATTTCTTCTTTTATCTTTGTTAAGAAATGACAGAAATATAGGGGTAAAATAGTGAAAGAAGGTGCAAGCTCCGTTTTCAGCATGTCAGAGACTGTGGGATGATTCTTTAAATAAAAGGTCAGTTAAAACCAACCTGGCTGAGAACTATAAGCAAGTCTGTTGTCTAAAACAATTCTGCGTTGTCTCTAGCTGTGCCTTGGGACCAGATTATATATTTGTTCTTTTCCATCTCTTGTTACTGTGATGCTACACAGAGTCCTGAAACAAAGCTGCGAAAAGCTTGATCTAAAGCCAAATTGCTCTGGGGTAAAAAATCGCCTTTCTCTTTGACGCAGAATAGATGTTTCTGAGAAGACATAGGAAAGGATGAAAAAAACATCAGTAATCGCTACTTTGCAAAAGAAAGCTCCAGGGCCAGCTGACTTAATTATGCTAATCACCCTATCAATCTTAATGGAAGAGAGACTGTAATCCTAAAAATACAGTCAGCGAGGCGCCAAGAAAATTCCTGGTTTTCTTACATTTGCTAAGGCCACTGATCACATGGCATCATTATAAAGGTATCACCTTGCTCAGAGATAAACCTTAACTAATTCAGATCCATTCAAATGGTTAGGTAGGTGTCAGCGGAGATGGCGTGTACTGACTGACACATGAGATAATGAGGCTGCTCCTAAAGCTTGTTATGCAAAAATCTCATAGAGGAGAGGAGAGCCAGAGACAAACTTTTGTTAAACTTTAAAAAGGCTGTGAACCCCTTCTCTTCTCTTAGTTTTTTGTCACTTTTTGGCTCTCTTGTTAAGTTTTTCCCACTTTTGTGCGTTTTCAGGTAGTAATGTAATTCAGAACATGGAATGAATGTGAAGCTTGAGCCTCTTGAGGAATAGTGCTTCTACTCAAATCACAAACTGAGAATTGTTATTAATAATGGAGGTGGGTTTTTCTGAAGGGGCATATATTTCAGGTCTCTTGTAAGGTAAGAAACAAGGGAAATACCTGTCAGCATGGAGGGGTTAAATGCTGCTATTCCCACCTGGTACTGAAGGAGGAAAGGGAATCTGATTTGACATAAGATCAAGCTTGTTCCTACTATCTCAGAGAGACGTACTATGGCTGATTCATTCTTCATCTGCAGCTGCCTGATGAATGCAGGTGATACATGAGGCTTTAGCATCAAACTAATTTGTTCCTTTTTCTCTCACTTTTCAGAAAAAAAACCCCATCTCTTCCCATCAGCTCTGATTTGGTCATGTTACAGACTACAGCACAATTTTAGCAAAAAGTGATTTGTGTTTATAGATTCGTAGTCTGCTTTGGGAAGCAGTTAAAATGGAAGGTCACCAGAGAGTATGTGGATAAAGGGATAAGTGATAGGATATGCTATTCTTCTCCCAACATGTTGCAGATTAGATGTTGAGCAGAAACTCTCTCGTGTTTTTTCCCTGGTGCCCATTTTCCCAGATCTATTTTCAGCAATGTCTGTCTTTCCAAAACCAAAATTATCCAACGTCTGTATTTTGAAACTTGAGTATCTCCAAAATTCATGTCCCACCTGGGTGGGAAAACTTGGCATTTAAGCTAGAGTGCTGGAGTATGTATATGAAGACTCCATGTTTGTGTTTAGAAAATGTATCTCCCTCTCCTACTGTAATGACGATAATGTAATGCAAACTGTTCACAAATACAAAGAATTTAAATTTAGTATAGAGTTTTCTGAACAATTAGTATTCTGTTTGCTTTTTTCTCCACCTAGGTGAATCAATTTTGTGCCAATTTAAAACTAAAATAAAAACCTTGGGTTTTTTAAGAAGTATGTTCTTTATTTATGCAAAATAAACTCCAGTGACCACATTCTCATTTTAATAGGGGCATCTGATGCTTTCAAAAATGTAGGGTCATTTCTAAATAGAGACAAATTTCAAAGTAATTCATATTTTTATGAAAAAAACTATTTTTATGAAAAAACCAATGAAAATATGAATGAGAAATATATTGACATGGACTGAAACTGTTCTAAATTCTGCACAAATTAATGAACAGTTTTGGTCATCTTGAAATGGCTTTTTATTGCATATACAATTCTGAAAAGAAACAAAAGATGATGGATGGTATTTCAGAAAAACAATTTTTTACAGTCTAGATTCAGAGATTAACTAAATATGTTATTTTAAATGGTGTGCTATTGCATGGACCTATGGAGAAGATGTAAATCATAAACACATACTTGATTTTACTTTCAATGGTTTATTTATTTTTTTTTAACTTTTTTTCAGTAAGTTGATATTAAATTGCTGAATTTGAACCATTTGACACAGCCCAATAAGATCATCCTACCCCATTTTTTGCCAGGGTAGCAAACAGCAAAACGTCTTTTTTATCTCCAGTCATAGGGAAGTCTCTTTCCTGACTGCTAATGCTCATGTAACATCCTGAAGGCTGGTATCAAGTTATTTGATCTGTACTGAAAAAGCACAAAATTGTTCAGTACTTCAATAAATCTAGCCATACATTTCTGATTAGATGGTAATCTAACATTCTGAGAGCTACAGACACCTCTATACTGTTTTAAGCGATATATAAATCTTCTACTTGTTCTTAGCTAGTTTGGGTTTTTTTGGAGTAGATCAATTGCTATTATTGCCATATGTGACACCTTACTTGTGGCACAAGACAGCAGAGTGAATAAAGACCATCGAGTTCCTATGTCCTTCATGGTACAAAGTACTTAAAATCTCAACTTGCAAAGGTCCTCTTTGACTAACATGTTGAGGACTGGATGGAGAAAATGTGGTTACTGGAGTTTATTATACATAAACGAAGAATATTTTGGTTAAAAAAAAAGGCATTTACACAACACTGTAATATTACTATAGCTTTCAAGATTCTATGAAATCTGTGATAGGAAGTGACACTGAAATAAAACAAAGATATGAAACATTGGGTTGTGGAAGGCATTTCCTATGGCGGGCCTTCCACGATGTCTTCAGCTGCCTTTTTAAATACTTGTGACACTATAAGCTTTGCAGGTAACAGGGCTTTTTGTCATAACAGAACAAAATTAAGAGATTAAAATGCACACCTCTAGCAAAAGAAAAAAAAAAAGAACATGCCTACTTAAGGAATGATTTATCTGGGTGGATTAAAGCTGATCCCTTGGAGAGCGTTACTAACAGACAGCTGCATGCGAGTATGAGAGAGAGAAAGAATTCAAGTGGAAACCAAACTGTCCATGACGATGTCTGCTGGGGAGATGTGGGTAACACCAGAGAAGCTACCACCTAACTTCTAGGTGGATTGTACAATGGAAGAAAAAGTATTTGACTGTATGAATTTAAATGCAAACCCTGAATAATTACAGAGGTTATTGCTAGACTGCTTCTGAAGTTCTTCCAGCTCAAACAATTCCAAACAAAAATTCTGAGCTCTGTACCTCCACAGTGGGAGAAAACAGCTCTGCACAAGCTTGCACCCCCTGTGCGTGGAAATAATTGTTTTATCCCCATCTTGAAGCTGAACCCAAAAAGCAAGGTAAATCATGCTAAGAAAACTACCATTGAAGAGGAGAGATTACTACAAGAAAAGCAAAAACAAAACAACCAAAAAAAAAAAAAAGCAAAAAGGAAGCTTGTAATACTTGAGCACCTTCCTGCCTGCAAATATTTTCTGATCGAGAAATGTTGGGTTAGTGAATCTGCATGTGGCACGCACATACTGCCTGGGGATTCAGGTGTGCATTTGATTTTCGGTATCATGCGGTAAGGGGAGAGATGAGTGACTGGCAAGGCAGCAGAGCTGAGTAGGTGGGGAGAGGAGACATTTGGTGAGCTGGTCAGAGCTGACTTAATTCCCAGGAATCAAGGCACCAGTGGTGCGCAGAAGGACACGCTGCCAGGCTCAGCCTGTAAAACAGCTCAGGAATCAACTGCGATTACAGTGAAGCAGGCTATCAGCAGCCCGGCTCTGGAGGGGATCAGGGCTTGGAAGGGCTTGTAAGCCCCCGGTTACTGAGCTGTGCGGGGGCTGCCGCGGTGCTGGGAGAGCACAGAGCCCTGCAGTTCTGCCACCTCCTTTGCCACGGGGATGGGTGCAGATGGCAGCTTTCCAGGTGGGCCCCAAAGGGATCATAGAATCACAGGATCATAGGTGTCTCTGTACTGTACAAGAGAGGATGTAGTAGGGGAAACCGAAGTCAGTGGAGCTGAGGGTGCAGACCTCTTTTGGCATAGTTTTAATAATCTCATCTGTGTGAAGAGACTGTATTTAGCTCTGGAAGAACTGTGAAAACTCTTCAGCTTTCGTACTTGCCAGCTAGTAAAATGGATGTTAAAGCAATGTTTATGAAATCCTGGCTTTCAAGTCTCAGGAATGGAATGTCCTGATCTTGCCTGTCCTGTTTGTATCCTTTTCATCTGGCTACCTGCACATAAAGTAGGCCAAAGAAAAATTTTGGTGTGATTCACAGTGGCCTTCTGAGCAACAAAGAAATACACTAAATTCTCATCCATTGAGTACTCTGAGCCTAGTTAAGTTAGATCTGAAGAGCACATAGTCCTAGACAGAATATATATATATAGAGAGGAAACATCTCTGTTTCCTGTAGTGCAATAGCAATAAGTTCAAGCTATGTTTCACTTAAAAAGGGAGAATATTTTCAGACAGCAACACCTCTAAGAGAGCACTCAGCAGAATTCACTTTTCATGTATAGCTGTAAGATGGGCTGATGTGCTGACCCGAGCACCCTCATAAATTTAGACTATATGGAAGGCGCTGCATGTAATTATCTGAAGCAGCTAGAACATTTATTATGATAATTAAAGTCAATTACTTTTATGACAGGATCAAAAAATAAACACCACCTCTAACATTTCCCTCGTTTTCCTATCTCTTGCACAATATAATATTGCCACAGTAATTACTGTATCTCACCACCTTCTCAGCATATTCCAAAGGCAGGGACATCTTAATTCACTTGGCTAGTTTCCTTCCACATGACTGCTTCACTCAGTGGCAGTAGATAGATTTGTTCCTTAAAATGTTGATAGCATTCCTGACTTGGTTTGCTTTAAAAAATGAGTAGTTTATTGTTGTCAGAACACCTCTGAATAATGAAGGACATGGTTTGAATTATTGCTAAGAAATTATTAGCTCATAAGCAATGCTAGACACATCCTAATGCACTCTGAAATAGGATGTTATTATGACTATGGGAACAACACGAGACTGAGAATATCTTATACTATTCATTTCTGTGTAAATGTCGGTTCAGTTTGGAGCTGGAGTAGAATAGCAGTTTATTAAAATAATCACAAACTACTTTTCCTCCTGGGATTATATTCAGGGCCCAATTAATAGATTAACAAAGTTATTGACAGTGTTCAGAAAGTTTGATTTTCAAACTTCTACTGACATGTACTTCAGTTTTAAAGCAAAGGATGCTTCATTTAAGTTAAACAAGGTACCTTAGGGAAATAGAATGATGCAATTTGTTACCAGCTATCCTGTTCAGCATCAGTTGTCTGTTTCTCTGTTCTTTTCTTGGCTTCTCTTTGCAGTAGAAAGAGTAGTTATCTATATCACGACAAAGCCTCTTCCAGGCCTCATGTTGCAGGTCACAGATCTTTTGTGCTCTGGGCTGACTCTGCACTTTCTGAGAAAAATTCCCTCTCCAATTGTTGTGGTTTAAACAAAGACATATGAAAAACAATTCCACCCTTCACTACAGTGAAGCTTAGTTTTAATTAACTCTTCAAATAGGAGAAACTGAATAAAAAAAGAGCTATTATAAGGAAATGTTTATGGAAAAGTTCACCAATTACATTGGGACAAAACCCAAGAAAACTAATGGCTGTTCCTGCAGCTCTCGAAAGTAGTTCAGAATCATCAAAACAAGTAAGATATTGAGCAAACACTTGCAATTCTTAATGACATACATCTTTCAGGGAAAACCAAACAAAAATCTGTGCCAGTACAGTACACAGGAACATTTCATGGGGCACCTAGGTCAAACACCTTTGGCAACAATTTTCTGGGACTTCCATGTGAGCGTGTACCTCTTGCACAGCACCACAGAGGTGTCTGAGTTCTCCTGGAAGCCAAATGATAAAATGAATAATGTGACTCGGTTAGGACCTCAGGCTGCTTAGATTATTTGTACTGATATAACAAAACATAGTTTATAAAAGTTGCCTAATGGAACTATTTTAATTAAACTAAGCTGAATAACCAACCAAGACACTGAAATATAGAAAATTAGAATTATTTGTGTTGGAAGGGGCCTTTGAAGATCATCTGCCATGGGCAGGGACATCTTCCACTGGATCAGGTTGCTCAAAGCCCCATCCAACCTGACTTGGAATGCTTCCAGTGATGAGGCATCCACAACTTCTCTGGGCTACCTGTTCCCAGACAGTATTTTTTAAGACTAAAAATTTTAGCAGTTCTGTGGCTTCCTACCACTATCTCCATATGTCACACTGCCTCCTCCCCCACTGTTCATGGTAAGCAAGGGTCCTTTCTCATTCTGAAGGGAAGTCAGTGTCAGCTAGTTGCTGCTTTGCATAGGTTGTGGGGTCTTCTGCTGTGATGGGCATCTCAGACCCCAATAAGTTTCATGATAAAGCCTTGACAGTCTCAAAGGTGCAGCAACACCTGAAGAAATAGAGAAGGATTCACTTCACTGGTATCCAAGGGGTTTATTTTAAAAGAGAAATGGACACAGAAGGCTGCACTGTCAAAACCAGGCAGATGTTTTCTATAACTCCCTCCTTGCTTTAGCAGGGAGTATAAATCACATTGTGGCAGTGATGGCACAGGCATGGTATGATCAGGAGCTGGAGGTGTCTTTGGGGAGTTGGGTACTCTGTCATGTTCTTACAGAAGACACACACTGGGTCAATCAACAAGCCCACCTGGCAGCTGAGATGTCAGAGAAGGGTTTACTGCAGCTGAGTGCTGGTAGCTAGGGTTTGATTGCCAGAAATTCAATACTATCCCTGGGCGCACTGGATCGCTGGTGGAAAGAAAAGCGTGCTTTTCCATAAGCTCAGCATTGGAAGGAGAAGATGCATACGTGCCTACATGCTATGGTTGCACATTATTAGAGCACAGGAGTGAGGGTCTCACAGAGGGTTGTGGTGATGTGGGGGCTGGAGCAGGAAGCCTCAGCCCCCTGCCCCAGCAATGCCATAGGCCATGAACAAGAACTTGAACTGAGATAAATGTATTGAGTATGTAGAGAACCTTCTCCTTCAGGGGATGGGCTGCATTTAAAAAAAAATGTGTGTCAAAAACATTGACAAGGTCTGGGGTCCTGGTGCAGACAACACCAGGAATATATGCAACTGCTGCGAGGCCATGTGATTTGCCTACGTGTTACACAGCAATGGGAGTTACAGGAGTGGGATCTTCATGCTGCAGTGTTAATGTCCAAAGTTAACCAGCAAGTACTCCTACAGGTTAGTCTACAGCATTAGTAATGCCTTAATGTACTTCACTTTGTGGGCCATTTTGAAGACAGAAATGAACGTATTGTGATGGGTAGTGACCCTTGAAATTCTCTCTGATCCAGGCCATGTGACATCATTGTGCTAAGCTGAAGATAAAAATAATTGGGTAAAGTCAGTGTGAAGTGCAGTAATTGACATGAGATGATGTAAGATTCTTTTCTTCCCTTGACCATTTTTTGTCTTGCTCATACTCTGTCAGTCTTTTTGGTTCCATTATATGCCATACTGGGGTGCTTTAATTTGAATCTGCTCTTCCCTGAAACTCCCCAGCCTTTCTTAGGAAGAACTTCTCAGTGAATTAAACTATTCTTTGCTTATAGGTCAATACTTTTAAAAAATAATAGCACATTAACTAAATATATCTATGTCTCTATTAGTAATGCAAGCGTGTTGAAAAAAAAGTATTCAAACATTGATTAATGAATTTAATCATTTGCATAGAAAATGGCCTAAAGAATGAAAATAGCTCATTAGAAAAGTCTGTGAAAGTAAATATTTAGCTTGGTGAAGTTTCCTAGGGAAAGTCAAGATCTTAAAGACCAAAAAAGTCATAAAATATACTTAACTCCAATTACAGTGCCCGTTTTGGTGCTGCCGCTGTTTTTACTGTTGCAAAGCTGTGTTATTCCAATGAATACATGTGGGAAATACTACAGCTAGAAAGTATTACTCATTTTGTCATTGTAAACTTGTAAACCACTAAGAACAAACCTGGTTTGGCTCCCAGCTGTCAAATATTTCCAGTCAGTCACAGCAAAATAGTGAAAACCACTCCCTTCTTTTATTGACCCATCTCCTATATTTGTCACTGCTCATGGGGACCACTAGCTCAGGTTCAACACTTCCAGCAGTCAGCTATGACTACAAGGCAACCACTCTAATATGCATACCTATCTATCTGGGGAATTCTCCATATTCGTATGTTTTGTTCCAAGCTAAGTGAAAAATTAAGCAAATTAATTAGGGTAAAAACCAAAAAACCCAAGCAACTAACATTTCTATATCAAGTTGTCACTTGCTGCACAGCAACAAGATAACGAGTTGTACGCCAAGAAGAAAAACCTGAGTCTTTCGTCCTCAGCCAGATGATGACCTGGACTTATTTTCTGATTTCAATGAGCTGATCTAAAGAGAATTTATTACGTGGGGAGTATCTGCATTTGCAAAATGTTTTCCCGGTGATAAGATTATGGAGAGATAAGTAATGAAAGTTCTTTAGGCTACTACCATCCCTGTGTAGAGAATATTTTTGCCTACTGCCTCGTTTCACAGGAATGTAGTAGATTTTTGCTGTTTCTCAGGCATGTTCTTTTTATCCCTTGCTTCTCACATTCAGATTTCACATTTCTGTGATACTGGGGGCAGTAGCAGTTCTATCATCAACGAATGGCACATTAATACCAGGTCAAACGTCACTTATTAGAGAAATTAGATCCTTCCTGAAGAAGTTGCTAGAGCAAACCAAGTTCACAATTTACAGTAGCAGCTTGGTGGAAAAGGTGTCATGAGTTCAGGCATTTAGCCAATAGCGTTGCCAACATTTTACCTTGTCAGAAAACAGGGCATCTGACCCATTGCAGTTCTTACTGCTTTTGGACTCCCTGTTCCAAGATACTTATAATCCATATCTATGGTTTTAAAATGAAGGCTGTCACTGATATTATTTTGAAGACATTTAGATCATAAGATGATTGTAGAGTCCTAATGGATTTTAAAGATACTTTAGCCGCTCTCCATTTACAGGGTCAATACTTGAACTGAGCTAGGATACTTTTGGCAAAAACCCCCTGAATTAGTAGAAGGCTGGCAATAAAAAGCCTTTGAATTGCCTGAAAGGTTTACCTACATCTCTAGTGAGCTTCATCCTTGGACTTCTGAATTGTATTGTCCCCCAGGAGAGCAGTGGTTGTAATGGTTCATAAAAATAATCACTGAAGATTGATCACTCAGTCTTAGACATCAAAAATGGGAAGAAGAGACTGCAGATGGCACTTGGTAGCTTGCTGTTGTTCCAGTGCTATAAAAAAAGGTTGAAATTATACCAGGAACCTAATTTTCTACTTAACTGGTCATTGCATTCATAGTAATTTTCAGATACAATGGATCATTTTAACATTCACTCCAGAAGAAGACATTGACTATGGAGGAAATTTATTTCAGATCTTCAGTGATACAGATGGAAAGACCATCTGTTAGGTTGTGCGGAAACAAAGGTATTTAGGGGACATGTAAGTAGGGGATCTGCCACGTTTTCAAGGCTTTTTCCCTTCTTCAGCACAGAGTGGGTTGTATATCCTCACTGCAAAGTGAAATATTTCCCCTTAAACATTAATTTTGCCTGGATTGAGGGTCAAGCGGCTCCTCACTGAAGAACAAGGCTTCTGGAGCAGCCCAAAATCTGCAGAGTGAATAGCCTGTATGAACTGGTAAAAGGCTTTTCTGAAAGAAAGAAATTGAGTGAATCAAAATCAGACTAAAAAAACAGTTGAAAGGGGAGTAAAACTTCACCCCCCACAATTTGAGGGGAAAAAACCCCCAAACTGCAGGGAAGCCAGGCAGTGACCATGCAATTAACTGGTTGGCATTTATGCAGGACCCTGGGATGAATGTTCTTTGTAGGCTCTGCCAGCACTGTACAGGCTATTTTTTTTACAATTTTCATGCAGTCAGATAATGATGACAGAAATGCCAAGAAACAAGATCAAATGTATTGTGGGTCACTACTGCTCTTTTACCAAAGTGCTTCTGGTGTTTGGCACCTAGACCAGCTCATCAACATATTTCAGAGGTTAAAGAAAATAATAGCCTGGGCACTGTAGAAAATGATAAGAAACAAGTAGCAGGGAGGCAGATAGTACTGTCTGAACCCAATGTTATTTCCAAAGGTTAGGAGAGAATGAGTATTTCTCCTTTTTTTAAATGTCAATTTAATCTGAAAGACACTGAACCTCAAATAACATTTCAAACTAATGTAGAACTTCTGAAAACAAGGTAATTGCTGATCCAGCAGCTAGGGATTTCATCTTGAACTGACTGTTATTTTCAATACCCTTGTTGCTTTACAATGTAAATACATGTATCGGGAGGAGAAAAAAAACACGTAGGAAGGGAAAATGGAAAAAAGATTCAAGGACGGCTGCTGAGTCCTTGGCAATGGTGAGCTACTGAAACCACTGTGCTGAGATTTAAAGAAGGATGTACTACTATTTCCCTGGGTATTTTGTGATCTTTCCTCACCAAACATAAAGGCTGCTACAGTAAAGGCTTTGTGCCTTTTTGATAGGAAATCAGCCGCTTTAAAGGTGAAGGGCCTTGCCCAAGGCTACACAGGAAATCCACAGCACGTCTGAGGAATCCAAATTCAGGGTTTTAGTGTTGGATATTTCTTCTAAACATTGTTCTTACACCATAATCAACAATAATATAACTTCTTAAATCTCTTTAAACGTACTCTGCACCTGGCTTAAGACATGGTAACATGCCTCAGGTTTTGTTGTTTATGAATCAGAAGATGACAAGTTACGGGAATTTGTACTATCAGCTGATGCAGCCGGAGATGTTTAGCTTAAACATTACAAAAAACTTCTTGGCTAAAGGACTGCTGCAGCTCAGGGACAGACCAACCAAGGGTCTGTGGAGTCTCCATCTGAAACTTTTTTAGACTCAGGTAGATAAATATCTCTGCATATATACCCAATTATTCCTACTCTGGGAACGGAGGTATGGACAGGGTTCAGTAATGGATCAGTTGATGTCTCTTTTAAGTAATAGTAATAACAGCACTCTGGAAGCAGAGTTCAAAGTGTTCACTGTGTCACTGTGTGCTCTAGAGTCCTATCTAGGATTTAAAGACTCTAGTTTAAAAGCTTTCTTTGCAGAACCACCATCTGATTAAGACAATAATTTCTTTCTTTTTTTTTTAAAGATCCAAATCATTACAGCCAGACTAACATTTGATAATTAAGTCTGGCTGTAAATTAGTTGTTGGAAAGGCTTTGAGATCTCAGCACAAATTTAATATCAAATCAATTGTTTAAAAAAATTAGTTGGCTACTGTGAAATGTGAATCACATGCTACCCATAAAGTGCTACTGAAAACATAGATTCATGCTTATTTTGAATATGATCCACAAATTAATAGCTTGCAGTAGAGAATCCAGAATTCAGAGCAATCAACTTGTGGTGATCTTTTCTTTTTCCATAAGGTAAAAAAAATGGCCTTTATACAGAAATTAATATAACAGTTTCGCCAAATTTGTCCTGCTGCTATTTATGCCAATAGCAT
This sequence comes from Dromas ardeola, assembly GCA_013398915.1. NCBI lineage: Eukaryota > Metazoa > Chordata > Aves > Charadriiformes > Dromadidae > Dromas > Dromas ardeola. The sequence continues at coordinate 139,031 of VYZM01005143.1, forward strand.
GATGAAAGGAGCTATTTCTGTTTAGGAGTATGGGGGAAGGAATGTAAGGAAGATTCAAAAGAGAAGAGAGATGCATAATGCATTGGTAGAACTTTGATGTAAAACTGTGCTGCAAACTCATCTGAACTTTTTTTTTTCTTTCTGTATTAATTTAACTGCTCTGGAAGTGTTGATTGTCAGCTTGTATAGGAAAAAAAAAAGAAAAAAGGCCCTGTCTTTGTCTACAAATCAATGCTGTAAGAGGAGTAGCAGTGCAAGGTTCTGCACAAACCATTATCATTCAACATGGTTTAAGTCCTGAACATCCTGAGAGGCAGAAATCATCTATTGCCATATTTCAAGAGGATGATCTGCGTAATAAATGTGGCAAGCGATGATGACATTTTATGATGTATGTACTCCCTCAACAGGAAATATGCTAGGATTCCAGATCCAAAACTTCATATGAATTTTTAAATAGCCCTCACTCCTTTAGGTACCTTCTGCTGGATTTAGAATAAAAATTTAAAATGTAAATGCACCTTCTCTTGCATCTTCTTTAGGGCTTTGAAGGTGAATTTTCTTCTGTGTTCACATACTTGTGAGTATTGTTTTAGAACTGTGCATCCACTGAGACGAAATCCTGATAATCCCCCTTGATCAGAGATGGAAGTGATACACTAAAACCCTAGTTGAATGAGTATAAGAACATCCAGACATCCACCCTTCCATCTTTTCTTCCTCCTACATGCTAAGTAGTATGAGAAAGTGAAATACTTGTCTTTCTGTTAGTTGGTAAGACTAAAAACACTCCTGTGTGCTGTGAAAATGCTTTTTTTGCCAAAGACATTTTATAAAAAAGACTAAATGTACCATTTCAAAGTAACTGGTCGTCCTCAAAGAATTATTCTGAGGACTCTTTGCAAGAACAAATTCATAATTGTCAAATCTGAAGACGAGGAACCTGATCAAAGTTCCGTAGTATCAGGATGAATCTTCCTATTGTCTTTCACCAAAGTTTGGAAGTTTTCCTAAGCACATGTCTCATAGGCATTGCAGGCTAACTATAAAGTTTATAGGAGCCTGTCTAGATTAATACCGAGTTAACCTGAGCTTTTTTGTGATTAAATCAGGAATGATCAATTTTTTTTATACTTGGAACAATCTTTACTCCTAACCAAGTGCTCAGGAAAACAGATGCATCAAATTTGGCCATGGGTAGGCAATTCTGAAGAAGACAGGCCAGTGAACCACAAAATATAGATTGCATAAACAAAATAGGAAAACTCCTTAAGGTGAAAAAAAATCAGATTTCCTTATATCTTCTAAATGTGACCTAACTTTTTTGATCAAGAATTCACCATTATAAAATAAAGCTTGTGACAAAAGTAAATTAAATCCACAAGTCAGTCATGAACCACATGCCTTCAGACAATCTATGCAGGAGAAGTACGCACTTAGTCAGACAGAATCAACTGTCAGCAACTGGATCCCATGACAGGATTTTAACAAAAAAGGCACCTACACTGTAAGTGGATAATACAACACATTGTGTAACACATGCTACAGTTCACTGTAGAAGTCAGGGAAGTATTTCTGAAGGGGTAGGAGATGTTTCCTCTGGACCCTGTGGTCTGAAGAGCTGATGTTTGATAGTACATGCCTGACATGACTAGCTCAGACTTTGATCAGATCTTTAACCATGTTTGTGTTTTGTCTCCTATGTGAAGGATGCTTGCTAAGTACTTTATTTACACTGTACAGCAGGATACAATGCGTAATCAGAATTGGATATACTTGGCACGCATTGATTTGTGGACTTGCTGTCTATGCAGAATACAGCTACAAAGTCTGCACTGTTGTATTTATACCAAAGAAAAAGACAGCTTCTATTTATTACTTAGCCTGAATACTGAGAGCTTCCCAGGTTAGATCCACTCAGCTGTAAATTATAAAGATACAGTGGGAATGAGTTAATGCATTATGCCAGCACTGCAAAAACTTTATTGGAAGTGAGTTATCAAGATGTCTTCCATACATAGTTTATTAGATATGTATCAATGACAAATGTGTAGTGCTGATAGACTTATAAATGAATCCAGCTTGCAAATTCTTTCTTATCTCTATTGAGATTAACATATCTCATCAATACTTTAAACATGTATATGTACGTGCTCATTAATAACTGCCAGAAAAAGAATTGGATTATGCTGTCTTTTTGTAAAGAGAAAATATTTCTGGAATTAATTACTCAGGTTTGTATCAAGTATTGGTCAAGCATTTCCTGCTCCTCTCCATGTAGAGCAAACTCAGTGGCTGAAAGGACATCCAGCAATGTTCCCGATAGCTTTTTTTCCTGTGTGAGAATGCCTGGTGAAGGGAATAGCTGTTCACCCCTCTTTTCGTTTTGAACACACACCCTTCATGTCACAGGTGTTATTTTTAAAATCAAGCATCCACTCATAATACCTGGTCAAAATTTCTGGTTAAATAGTCCACAGCACTCTTTAAAGATCAGGCCAAGGAGCTGGGATTTAAAAGCATTCACATTTCAGGCATTTTAGTGAACTATGTTTTCAAGGGCTACTTCAATCACTGTGGCGAAGTTTTGATAACCCAAGAAAAAGCTTTACCCATGTATGTATTTTTTGGACACACTTCCAACAGAGGTTCAGAAGTTGCTCTTGTTCATTGTCCTATCCAAGACCTGAACTGAGAGGCAGCAAAAGTCAACAAGATCCTGTCTCCAAATCCTACAGGTAATGGGGAAAAAATCAGAAAGAAATGCTTAACCCATAGGCAAATGTGTAGTTCTCCATGAAAGTTAGGGATAAGCATTTTATGGAATCAGCAAATAACTATTTTTTCCCCTTTGGAGATTTACTTACCGGTAAGAAGTCCTTGGAGTACTGTTCTGTTTTTCACCCATGCCCCAAAGCTTAAACCTTCAGCTGAGATGACTGGATACAAAGCTTGTAGGAAAAACTGTTTTTGTGGTTTTCCTCAGGAATAACTTTGAAAATATTCTTTGCTTACTGGTGACTTATACTCACAAATCTGCTCTGACTCCAAACTAGGGTTAGATAGGATTAATTTTTCCTTGGGACAGATTTAACTCTATCTTAGCACTATTTCTGACACCTCAGTTTTTATTATATTTTCTCAAAATTGTTAATAAGGGCAGGTAAAGTTATTTCAGAGGGAAAACTGTTCCTGGAATGCCACATCTTTCAGTGTAGCTCTAGGATGAGTTACCAGTTCTTTCTTCCACTGTCTATTCCAGAAAGAAATATCTGATTTCAAAATAAGGACGTCACTATCCTCAAGCTTAAGGATGCTCAAAGACATCCACAGCTTTCCTATCTCGTATGAAAAACCATCACCGGTTCAGAGGGGAGTTCACACAATGCCAATTAGGAGAATGGAAAATTCCAGGTCTGCTGTAATTGTGTCAGAGTTAGGACCAATGACCCTGTGTATTTCATAGAACTATATAATACACAATTCTTTTTGGCAATTTGTATGGCACCTTTTCATCATGGTGGCTAGCCACTACTCTTTCTCTTAAGCAAAGAAAGCTATGTCATTCTATTCTATTCATTTGCAGCTGTAAGTCTGGTTTCTTGAGAGGATTGCGATTTTATCATGTTCATCAAACACTGTCAGCACCTTAATTTCCCCAGAGTTTGACACATGTAGAAGCAGGCAGGCAATGAAAGTTTTGATTCATTAAACTCATTAGCATTTTTTGGAGTTTCTGTTGAGCCTGAGCAATTACTAGTAAAAGCAGAATGACTGTCCTTGACCAAAAGTCTCCTGAAATACTGATGCAGAGAACAAACCGATCACATGGATTCTATAATGGCATTACATACCAATAGTCTATTTTGCCCACTTATTGAAATTCTTCCCACAATTATTGTTGTGGAAACAGTCTTGTGTGAGACACATTTTTGAAGGTTGGCTTAAAAACCATATACCTAGGTTAAAACACCTCTATCATTTGAATGAAAAAAAAAAAAATCACAATAGAGAACTAAATTCAGACAACCAGTAAGTAGATATTCCATTTGAATATGAATTTCAGAAAGTAGGATTTCTGTTGGGTTTAAATATGTAAAACAACTCATAAAGTGCCCATAGAAAATGGAAGATACTTTATTGAATAAGCTTTTTCATGAGCAAGAGACAAACATTTCTTGATTTTGATATGGAAAACCCCACAAGATTTACCAGGTCTTGCAACTTGTGTAAATAACTACTACCTGTGAATTTGCTTCTTTGGGAAAGGGGCTAGCACATCTCACACCCCTTAAAGATTTATTAAAATACATGGCACAGTACAGGCAGCTCTTCATCAAACAAAGACTTCTGGCTTTATGACGATTACCTTCTTACATGAAGGTTTGCAGGACCAAGGCTTTTTAGTTCTGGTAGACTGTAGGGCACAATAAAATCTGTTACCTCAGACTGATGTCTAGCCTTGTACTTGAACAAGTTCAGTGATGGAAATCCTACCCAACTCACCTTGAGAGCATCATACACAGTTCTGATTGTACCTCTACCCAAAGTATTTTCTAATGTTAAACTGACATTTTCCCTGCAACATCCTAAATCCATTAGTCTTGTTCTGCCTTTGATGACTTGAGAGAATAATTGGTCCCAGTTCTCTCTGTAGTATCCCTTTATGTATGTATGGACTGTTATGTCTCCTCTTCTCTAAGTGCTAGATGGTCAATTCTCTTTATCACCCTTGCAATTTCCATTTTCCAAGTCTTTTATCATCTGTCTGCTGTTACTCTCTGGACTACCCTCCATTTGTTCACAAGGTCCCTAGTAATCCAACACGTAGAAAAGAACAGCCCTGATGCCTTGTTCTCATATCAGATGATGGCTACAGGAAAATGCAATCTTTCCCTTGCAAGATGGAAACCCCCTTCAAGTGGGTATTTTATCCACATTCTTTTCACAAGCCATAAAGGTGTTCCTGTGCAAAATAGAAGCAATACCTCCCCGCAAAGTAAGAGAAAAGTGTTGAACAGATTTACTACCTTTTTCTCACGTCAAACAGAGGTACCACAGTACCACACAATGTCCAGGCAAGCCAGCTCAGACTCACAAGCCCTCCTGTTGCAAAATATCTAAAATGAAACTTTACAGGAAGCAAGAAAAGGAGTGACACTCTCCCACTGAAAACAGAAACACTGAAAACAGAAACACTGAAAACAAATATGCTATATTAAAGAGGCGATTTTATTCTGTTGTTGTATGGCTGACTATGAATTTTAGTGCCACTCTTTTCCAGTTCTGAAGTTCAAAGTCCTTGGCTGAAGTTATCACAGCTGAGAAGTGCAAGTAAATGCATTAACCCACATAAATTAGTTAAACTGTTCACATTGTATTTCATGATCATACCATAATGCAAAGCAATGGGATTTCAATTTTAAAATATCACTATTCTAGCATTATTCCCACCGTTTTCTCTAAAATAACTCTAATCCTAGGAAGACATTAACATATAATGCCTCCCCCATGTGAAATACAAGTATTTATCTGCCACAAAATTAATAAAAAAATATTTATTTTCTGAAATGACAGTGGTTTAACTGTTGAACAAAATATGCACAATAATGCATATTTACAAGTTATTCTTTAATTCCAATCAACCATGCACTAACAAGCCATTCAAAGGATTAGTGATGACTACCTATTTGTGGCAAAATTATGCCAGCGTGAAAATATACTGGTTTATTTGTTGCATTCTTATACCAGTTCTCAGAACATGCTCTCCATATTTTCCAAGTCATGTTTCAGTTCAAATGCCATGGAATCTAAACTACTCCAATATTATTTTTGGTTGTGTTAGAAAGGCAACCATTTGGAGCAAATTATTTTGAAGAATCGTTGTATCAGCCAAAGCGTCTGTAGCATCCGAAGCACTTAGTGAACAACCAGCCAAGACACAGAAACCTATTTAAAAACATTTTGATATTTTCCTCTGTGCTGTGCTTCCCCCCCAACTCCCCAGTACCCTGATTTGCACTTCGATTTCTTTGTGCTTTGTGTTGTAAGTAATGATTGCTCACCCCAAGGGCGGCTTTCAGCATTTTTTCAGATGTAAAGTTACAGCAAAAAGAATTTTTAGAGCTATACATCAGGGTCTGTAGGGTCTTTGAGCATTCCCCTGAATATGTACACCAAACTTCTTAAACCTTATTTCTCTGTGCATTCAAGGAGAATGTCATTCCCTAAAGCTCATGTATTTGTTTACTGATGGCATGTCTTCACATTTCCCTTTCTACTACCACCCCACAGGGGCCAACAGTTTCTTGGTATTTTCCATGTGCAAAATGTGAAAGGCTGAGTGCAACTTGCTGTACTTCCGACTGCCCAAAATAGTCTTGACAAGCTGTTTGGGTGTCCACCACTGCTGCTGTTGGATTTTATATCCCTAGCTTAGTCCAAAGAGATATGAACTGCTTGCAAGTAGGAGAAAGCTGATATCTGGTTGTGGAACTGCCAAGGAAGTTAAACTGAAGGTCCACTTCCATCCCCAAAGCCTTGTGGCAATGATGTTATCTCACATCTCAGGCAGGAGGGCTGAGCTGTTTGTTCATGGGGTTTACAGATTCCCAGAGGCTTTGAAAACCAGGGTTTTGCCACATGTGAGGAAGGACTGCTAATCTCAGCCTCCTGTTCAGCTAGAGTGATCATTGCTACTGTAGTACATAGACATCAGAATAACGTGACGGGGGGAGTGAAGCATAGAAGATGAATAGCACCTGCCAAAACACACAGCTTCTCTAGTCCCTGTTGGACAGTGAATTCAACAATCACACAAGGAATGATCTGCAAAGCTATAAATCAATGGAAGTTATATGCTGCTAAAACAAAGTGAGAGATTTGCCTTCCAGCCACAAGGAAATAATGGAGGTTGTCTGTACAATTTGCTTTGTATTTTATAAAAGATATTTGATGATATAAATAATACATTTACAGTATTCTGAAACTGGCCAATATTCACAGTTATTGCAATAGGCTGTGGCAGGGCATTAAACATGATTTAGCAAACTACAGGAGTGCAGTTGGATATAGCATTAAGAAACTTGGTCCCTAGCTGGTTTTGCTCATCATATCTCTATTAACACCACTGGAACTGCTGCCATTTTTGCCAGCTGAGACTCAGACCAAGACAAATATTTCCAATGTGTTTTTCAGGGTAAATGGTCAATGAAATTGACACTAATATTGAAGAAAAGTGTTGGAAAAAATAACAGCTGTGACAACTGACATCTACTCTCATATAGCACTAGTAAAAAATATCAGCCAATTAATGTTGTAAATTGGTGAGCTTCTCGTTCATGTTAGATGAGGCTATCAGAGAAAATACTTCTTCAGAACAGCTGTGGATTAGCTAAGCTTTACAATTGCTATATCTTCAACTTTTTCCTTTAAACTCTGCAGAGATTACACACTTCAGTATCAACCTTGCACCTACATGGCAGCCAGAGCTGAGAAATTATGCACATGTATGTTAGAGTTTTGCTGAAAATCTGGGTGACTGGATTTTGAGTGGTACATGTTCCTCACTCTGCATAAACAAACAAAAAAATAAATCTAGGTAAATTTTTTTTAAAAACACTTATGACCCTCAGTTACATAGGATTTTTTTTTTTGTCACAAGCGTCCCATCAAAGAATTTAAAGGCAGTACCCAATGATTTTTATGATGCTTTCAAAGCCAAAATTTATTCCAAATAGCATAATGTAAAATAGTCAAAGAAACTAGATTTTAATCTCTGTACTTTACTTAACAACTCAGCCTTTCCGTAGTTTTATGGGTCCCTGGTTTCATAACTTTCCATATCTGTAGGCAAAAAGTAGCGGAAAATACAAAGCCTCTCAGTTACACATATGAGGAGAAACGATCTGCCTTTCTGAATAGATTCTGCAACTGAGGAGCTGACAAAATTCTATGACTAACAAATAGCAGCATAATCTCACCACTAGTTTGTTGAATCCGAGTTAACTACATGTTTTTATCGGCTATGGACTAACCTAGCGCTCCTGTTCCAGGCCCCTCCCAGGGCCGACTTGTTTTAGGTGTGGATTGAGGCACGTGCAGCCATCTACAGCATCAAATATTTTCAAGATTTTCTTTCAAATTACAATGAATAACTTAGATGAAGGACTGCTTTACCTCATCAAACACTTGTGTAAGGCCCTCTGAAGCCTAGATTTATGATATGTTTGTAATATGTTTCCAGAGGTGGCAATGTGGCCTTTAAGGCTCGGATTTTACATGATCATTTCCAGTTAAAGGGGTTTTGTTCCAGATTTAAATATACAAACTAAAAAACCATAAGGCCAATATATCCTGTACTTTGTGTAGTCAACTCAGCATGTCAGACTTTCAAGATAAGTTCCTGCATGTTTGACCTTCATAATAATTTTAATTACAATAAAACTGCAGGACAATTGAAGTTACCTTACGCCAAACAGTTAATACACACAGAAATAAAGTACTTTAAAAAAATACAGGCCATGTCATATTTCATTTTGGCAAGTTGCCTTGTCAGAAGAAAGAAAGAATTGTTGAAGTAACAGCAGAACTTATGAACCTTGCCAAGATTGCTCCTTGAGTGAGAGTTTGTTTCTTTGGGAACACGTGTCTATTTTCGTTATTGCAAGCATGGCAATAAATCATTTTACACTGAATTCACTTAGACATTCGTGAAATAGCTCGTTAACAAGACGCTTTGTCAGAGGTAAAGAAATTAATATTTTTAGGACGTTAGATTGATAATAGCACTTCACATTTGTAGTAGCCCCATTCCTGCCAGTATCTTCAACCATGTTACAAATATTTATTAAGCCTTACACCGTGTGTGGGAGGCACGTACGGTATTTTATATTCCTTCAGGCTAATCCACTACAGACTACAGAGAATCCTTGTTCCCAGTAAGTGCTTGCTGAGGATGCTTAGACTATTATTGATAAGCAGGATACAAGTGTAGTTTATCCTGCTCTCTGTACAAAGTCATTTACCTCAATTATGTTAGGCTGTGGATTTGTGTTTGTCAGTCTTTCCTTCTATTCCTCCAAATAATCTGGTCATAAGCAATCCAGCACTGCCAAGTGGCATATGTGTGATAGAGATTGCAGTCACTTCTCTCATTATGTTTCCCTCCCACATGAAATTTTGGCTGTGAAGAAGTGATGAAATTGGAGGATCTAATTATATGGACATCCACCAAACTAAGCACACAGGATAAGCCCCAGAAACCCTTAGGTTCAAACACAGAGGAAATGGGTATGACTATGTACTTACAAAATGGGTATTACCCAGTCTCTCTCTCTCAGCATATCCCCTCACAACACTGAAGCTAAATAGTAAAGGAAATAGAATGAAGATTCCTAAAGTTCTGCTAGATGAAATCGGGTACCAGCAAGAGTAAAAGGGCTCTGCAAAACATTTTGCCTCATGTAGTAGCTAGGGCTTGAGCACCAGTCCCTAATCCCTCCACAGGGAGCAATATTCCTGACAAAGATCCCTGAGGCTCCTCTTGTGATAAGAAACAGTAGGAAGAGAACAAGTACCAGTAGAAATAATCAGTGACAAACATTTCGATCCCCTAAACATCAAGAATTTTTTCTAAGCTATAAAATACCAATTCTTAAACAATCACAGCTGCAAACTCACTAGAAATATCAACACTCTCTTACATGAAGCTGTGAGAAATTTGGATCATCACCTTTCCTGCAGTACTACTACCTCCAAGGAGACTAGGCAGCATCAGTATTCTCTAAGGTAAGGCTATAGATTACCTTGCTGCTAGGTAAAACACCCTTCTAGTAGTACCAGTATGAAGGTAGATCCTAGCCTAAACCATGAGATTTTCAAAATAAGTTGATATCTATTTATAAAATCACTTGGTACTCTAAAATCAAGAATGAGCTTTTCTGAACTGTTTATCTCTTGACATCTTGAAGCTAAACTAAATAGCTACTAGCCCTTGTCCTTTTCACCACCCCTTAAACCACTCCCTTCAGCATTTTCTGTGAGATTTCACTTGCCTGAATTGTTGAACTTTAAAAGATCCTACAAAACTTGCTGTAGTCTTAACTCCAAAATAACACATATCCTACCCTTAAACACGTCTTTCTCACTAAAAATAGAAAAGCACTTAAGAAAGGAGGCTTATATAGGTTCCTTTCCTTGTGTTCTAGTGTATTATGGTCAGCGGGAGGCTGTAAGTTTCAGGTGTTGCTAGCTGAGGCCTTTTGTGCCTGTCTACAGCTGAGGGAGGAAAGGAAGGAAGGAGTGAGCAAGCAAGCATGGCAGGTATAAGATAGCTGCTCATAAATCTAGGCTGGGAGACAGATTTATGTCTGATAGAGAACTGAGGTGCTAACGTAAAGGAGATAGGTAAAGGTAAGAGAGTGGATTTGATAAGCAAGAAACATTCATGGGAAGGGACATGTGTGGTTTCATGCATTATCAGGGGACTGTCTGATCACTTACTGTTCTTTGCAAGCTTGTGTTTCAATTTACTTCAGAGATTTATGAATAGTCTTACCAATACTGTTCCATACTGCTAAATCTTTGAAAATAGATGGATTATCTTAAGAACCAGGGCTATAAAAGAAATGCACAGTGATGTTGCTTATACATCCTTAGTCATAGCTTAAAGCAGCTAGAATAATTTCCCCCTCAAAAGAGGTTTTGTTATAATGAATGTTGATGAAGCAGTCTTAAGAAGCGTTATTTCTATTTGTCTTACTCCAAGGTATAGGTAGAGGCTGAGTTTGATTCTTTATTTTCTCATTTATGTACTTTTTACCTTAACTTTCCTGTCTGTGCAAAGTAGGAAACAGTAAGTTTCTCTCTGGAGACCAGCTTACAGGTGCCTGGTGGTTGCTGCACCCAAAGCATATGCTTTGGGGTGCTGTATTTTAAGCAGGAAGAAAAGCTCATGCACAGCAGTGTGTTGACTGGACTATTTTCTTTCTTAAGAATAGCTAGTTATACACAGGTGTTATACATGCAGGTCAACTGCATAAGATGTGGGTATCCTTGCCACAACTCAACTTGAAATGGGAGACTTCATTTCTTGTGTAGAAATGTTTACTTAAAGCTATTGTAATAAGAAAATATTTATCATTTTGTACCATCTGATACCAGATGTATCCTTTGGAAGGCTGATTTGATCAGGCTCCCTCTAAATTCACTTTTAACAACCTCTTCAGCAGGCAAGCATACAAAAGAACTGAGAAGAAGAGTTAAAAAGAAAAAGGTAAATTCTCCAACTGAGGGATCAGAGAAACAAAGTTCACTGTATTCCTAGCATAGCAATTGATGCTGCAGAAGAGTTAAAAGCCAAGCTGCTACAAGAAAACAGCTTTAATACACAACCCCCCATATTTTCTCCAGGATAATTGCACTTGATACTACACCTGTTGCACTTGAAGCATGGTTTCCTGTTTCACAACCCACGATCGATGCCTTTTACAATGCAAGAATCAACAAACCCTAAAATGCTTCTTTATGCTGTCGTGCAAGTTACTGTAATTTCCGCCTTGACTTAACAAGCTATCCTGAACCTAAACCTGCCTTGCTAACTACCTGCTTAGCCTTGTGACAGGGACAGGGCCTGGAGGGAACAGCAGGGGTGTGAGGTGAGAAGGGAAGCCTCACGTGATGGCAAGAACCTGCCAATTTATAAGTGGTGGTGGTTACTTCTAGCCCTGAAGCAATGTATTTCTGCAGTAGTTTATTACTACTTGTATTTATGCAACCTTTCCATTATCAGAATGTTAGGTGGTTACCCTCAGTAAACGTGAACAATGGTCTTCTGCAGGAAAGAATCACCTCCTAGTGTCTTGGGCAGGAGCAATCTAATCTTGTTAACAGAAACTCCACGCTGCTCAGAAAATGTTTATGCAGGCATGCTTTCCACGGCTTAAGAAAGACCTTTTTGTGGTGCTCATGTACTTTCTATTGTATTTCCCACCTGCTCTCTCTTCTCTGACATTTGAATTGCAAACCTGTGGGGACAAGAACCCACTCTGTTTTTTGGTGTTTGTACCAGCTAGTGCAAGAGGGTCTAGTCTTTAATTAAGAGTCACAGGTGCTGCAGAAACATAGGTATATAAATATTGGCCTGTTTCCCTTTTGGATATGTGACTGAATTCAGAGTTTGCAGTAGTACCTGAGAACTTTGATGGAACAATAATTATGTGTAAATATATTAATTTTCAGAGAGGAACAAAGGTGAATGAGTTCTAGTGTGAATGGAAGGGCTGAGCTACTCTTTCTGGAAGCACAACGAAAGGGAAGTATTGGTGTGTCCCAAACTCCCGGTCCCAGAAAGCAACAAAGCAGGACCCCCAGAGCTTTCTCAAATCAGCTTTTTGTCCATTCTCTTTGTGAAGGATCTAGTTTTTCTTTTCTCATCTCCTTTCTTCTGCTAAAATAAGGACATATGATTTGGCTGTTGTCTTCAATATCTGTTTTTAGAGTAAACCCATTATTATGTAAGCTCTAAACTTAAGAGCTGTTTCTTTAAAATCTTAACATGCTATATATTCCACTTTCTGTGAAAATCTAGCTGCAGGTATTGAGATACTATGTGCAGAATCTATTGTGTAGGGGGAAATGAAATTTTAGTCTTTTTAAGCCATACAAAAGAATCAGTTCATCTTTGGAAATCCGGTTTGTTTTTAGACTAGAGAGGGAGTGAAAGCAAAAACAAAACCCCACAAAAATTTCTGACTTTATTCTGAGGATAAAAAATAAGACTATCAAAGAGACTGACTGAAGAGGAGAGATGTATTTTGTCACTCCATCTGCCCTAATCTGAAGCAAAGTCATGGATTCCCTGAGAAACTCTTAGATTCAGACATTTGTCCCTAAGATCCATTTTTCTGAGCAGCATTGCAAAGATTGCTGGGTTCACTTGGAAGAACAAGGCTCTGGTACATAATGTAGATCTCCATGTCTACAGTTACATTGCATTTTTAACATGCTAGAACGCAAATCTTTACTGTCTAACTTGACAGACAAAGTTCAAAGCTCTTTTCCAGAAACATAAGTGAAATGGTAGAAGGCTTAACAGAAACGTTGATGCAGGGGATCAGAATCGCAGGGCCAATGCTGGAGGGATGCACTGGAGATACGGCTCTGAGATGAACCATCAGGAGTAATTTCTGCAGCATCAAATAACTGCTGTGAAATATTTTGCTGTAGGATCCCCAGGGTGTATCTGCAATAGCAAACAGTTTAGCACAAGAAGAGGTGTTGTAGAGGGAAGCAGTACAGTTCAAGGACCTGCCATCCCTAGTGATCCTTTGTGTCACCTAGGGCCAGACTGGTAATCTCATTCATGATCTTTGCCTGACTGGTAGGTTTGCGGGTGTGTAGCTTCCACATGGGTTTCTCTGGGGAACGCCCAGCTGGGGCAGCTGCAAAGCACAATCTAAAGCACTTCAAAAGTCGACACCAAGGAGCCTTGTGTCAGAAAGGCACTGCCGCTGCACAATAAATTGCTAAGGAAGATGCACCCTCATTCTGATAGCTATTTCAGTCCTGTTCCTGGCACACTGTCAGAAAAGTATTTTATTTCCTGTGTTTTAGGGCTGTGTGGGGGGCCATTCAGTTGATATGGTAGCTGAAACTGCAGTTATTTTCTCAAAAGCCTTTTAAATGTTGCTTGCTGCATTCGGTATGCTTGCTGCTTTGACTGATCCTCTGGAGCTGTGTCAGCTTCTTTTATGCCGCTACCGGTGCTCCTACTCGGGCTCTCCCAGTCCCAGGAAAAACCTGTCCCTTGCTTCCATATGTGTGAAAGGGTAAAACCCTACCCAGGTCTCAACACTGTCCCAGCTCATATCGGAGAAATACAACAGCCTGTATTGGCTTATAGGTACAATTCTGCATTGGAGACTAAGGTGCAATTGTGTATTAAATCCCTCAGAACGAGTGGAAGTGCTAGCAACCTACTGAAGGCTGAGGTGATAAAATGCTGTGGAAACACAGTCACACCATTACAAATAGAAAAAACTTCTTTGGAAAAAGCCAACAATAATTGTTAATACTTCTTTCAGGAACTGCACATCCATTAGTGATGCAGTTGTCTATAGCACCTTGCTGAACTTGGACCTTATTTAGCATTATTAATGACTACTTCATTACTTTGATGTTTAATTCACTTGTCATTGTCACTTAGCTTAGAAAAATACTATGGACTAAACAGAGAAGACTGATTTTTTTTGTTTCCAAACAATGATCTATGCAGTGATGAGCTGTGTCTCTTTAGTTATTCAGATGTTTGCTGGGTAACTCTGACATGTCAGCCTCTTGTTCTGCTTGTGGGCGCAAATCTGTACTGCCACATTACACACAGATCAGCAAATGCTGCTTATCATATCTCAGGGTTAGTCAAAGGAAATATTCACCACTGCTTATTACTTTGTAGATTTGCAAGCTGCTATTTATGTGGGGATGGGTTACCTGTTAACTGCCAGAGCAGGGACATGGTGATGTGGGATGTGCAGAGAGTCGCATGTCAAAAACTGTTGGGCTGTGGCCGTGTCCGGCCAGTCGCCGGGTGGCCAGATGGCTGCTGCTGAGCTGATGAGTCCACGTGTTGTCCCATTTGAGAGCTGCTGGATGAAACCCACTCTTGCTTTTAGCCGCCCTGAAAAATATTTCATAATTGCATGCTTGGTCTGATTCCTGACTGGACTTGTTAGCACACTCTCAAGCAAGACATTCAAAGGTCTCTTATTTTGTCATGGTCTTTTTAAGAGCTGCAGCTCTGAACCTGTGCTTTATTGTGCTGACTGCAGTGCAAGGAGATCAAAGGAAATTGCCCATACCTCAAACGATTTATAGATTACATATAAAACAGGATGCCCCTTGAGTATATGTATAATATGAAAATGCCATTGCAAGTTTAGGGGTTGGGGATTAAAAAGAATTGTTTGTCTTATACATCCATTCCATGAAACTCATCCTCCACAAAAATAACAGATATATCTTTAAAGTGCAGTTTATTTTAGCAATACAAGTTTTTGACTATGTGTTCCTTTATAAGCACCGATTACTTTCATATCCTGTGCTTGGCATTTGAAAATCTTAATCTATAAAGTTAATAATAACCACTCCACAAGGATTAACTGAATTCCGGTTGTAGAAGCTGAAGGTAGTAGGAAGAATGGGAAGAGCCAAATATAAAGCAATTCACAAGGAATTACCTTCTGTCTTTAGGCACTTGTTCTCTCTCTGGTCCTTCCCTCCCGCCCTCTCCACAATACCTCCTTGAGCCCACCTGGAAAACTGGGTCAGTTGTATGTGATCAAAAGGCAGGTTTTGCTCAGGTATAGGAAGATCAGAGGAGTTCTTGCTGAACAGGCTTGACAACATACAAGAGTGCTATGAAGCTCAGACAGAAAATGCTTGTTTGGTCTGCCTGTGCTCCACCTTGGCTTGACTGCATCCATAATGCCCCGACTTGGTTGATCAGTGCTGTGGCAAGGCCAGACTCTGCTGTTTTGAACCAAAAGCCATTGCACAAATGCAGTCAGCAAGACTTTGATGGGCTGTGTTTACTCCAGCAGTTCCCTTGTACCTGCCTGTAGGAAAAGGCACAGCAGTTCATTTTTGTTATTTTTAGGGAAGAAGGGTCAATCTGTATTTGTTGTTGCCTACAGTGCTGCTGTGCATTTGCGTTATGCAAATGGTTTGAAACTTGTCTAAATGAAGCTATCCCACAAACTTTTCCTTCTGTAGCTGTAAGCTTTCCTAGGAAACCATGCTCTTTTATCTCCAGCGCTTGACAGTGCTGGTTCTTGCTTTTCTGATCGGGCGGGGAAAAGACGAGGGAGATCTCAGTCACTTTTTAAAAAATATAGTTTGAGATTCCAAGGCAGGATGCTTTTAATGACATTCCTTGCCAGGGCTAAGCAGGCTCCAAGATCAAAGTTATCTAGCCACCCATGTCTTTTTAATAGCAAACTATAACCACTTTAATTCTTCCCTGAGCATTGATTAGATGCGGTATAAACTGCAGTGACAGCCTCCTGCCTCGTAAACACTGGCAGAAAGCGCAGTCTTAAAATTCACATAGGATTTGTCTCTAGGACTCTGCAAGATGAAATGGAAAGACAGTGGCATTCCACATACTCAACAATATGCAAATGCTGACTTCGCAAGCCAACATAGCTGTTTTTAAGCAGAAATACAGACCAAACTTCAAAAAGATCTTTATATCCAGATCTTGGTACCCCCAGTGACTCCCAATTAGGCCTGGAAATAGGTGACCAGATGTTGCATTTGCAAATGCTGGAAGCTGGTGGCTGCTGGGCATTTTGAAAATCTGCTCTGATATAATTTGAGAACTGTTTCTTCACTCACTTCTACCTGCCAAGGGTTGTTTTGTTTTCTCTTTTTTTCTTTTCATGGGCTCTGTTTATCACTTACCTCGTTGATAGCTGAGACTTAAAGTAGTGCAGAGAATTCAGAAATAAAGTCGTCACATGAATACCGTTTTTCAGCATAGCAAAGAAAAAAAAATCCTGAGCATCTTGTTTTGAAAGATGAAAAACATTTTTAAAGTACTCATTTAAAAGGAAGGCTAAACATTATTGAAGAAAAAAACCGAAATCATTTGCTTCCTGTACAATTCAGCTCCAGGACGGGGATGCAATTACAAAAGTTTAAATTTTAGTATTTAGAATAGATTAGCCTTTTAAATTTACGGGAACTTTATGACTGACTTTTTAAGCTCTGGAAATCTTCGTTTTGATTCTGTCATTTTTTAAAATTCTGGGGTGATGAGATTTGGGAAACTGGTTCCTTAGGTGGGATGCAGAGGGGTAAAAGCAGTTAATATATCCTCCCCAGCAATAATGAAATCCACGAGTGATGAGGATGCTCTAGTGATTATATTTTCAAGGAGTGGAAAGAGAAATAGATGTTCTTTCTTGTCCTGTTAACGAGCCCACTCCCTGGCCCACATTTGCAGAGTGCGTGTAAGGTCAGGCAGATTGCTATTCGCTAAGCAGAATAAAATGTGCAGTTAAATAAATAAAATCCGTAAGTGAATTTTTATACTGACTGCATAAACATTAAGTTGACTTATGTAATAAAGGATTCATGCTTAGCCAAATCAGCGTTTGTCATACGTGGTTTCCTTCTCAGCTGCCTGCATCAGGAGAAAAGCCGTCTATCGTGGCTTCTCTTTTTCCAAGGGTTCAGCAACGCACTCTGAAAGCTTTTGCACCAAAGACCTGAGGAGAGGTAACTGCAGCATATATGGCCAATAAAATAATCAGCTAAGTATTCCTGATATTTTTGTTCACGAGCTTTTCATCGCCCCTGATGTTGGGAGGGGGAGTGAGAAGTACAGAGGCAGAGTACAATTCCCACAATGGCTACTCACAATTATGACAAGCGTTGTTGATTGCGCGCTTGGGCTGCCCATGTTACAGGCTTGGTAATGCTTCACTGGTGTTAGCTTAGTCTTTCAACCAGGCTAAGCCCGGGGGGCTGTGGGGGTCTGTGCGATGGGCTGCAGCCGGGGAGAGCAGCGGTGCCATCGCTCCCTGCTGCACATGCACAGTGTTTCTGGTAAAACGGCCACGAGAGAGGGGACTTCAGAGAGCATGTCCTGGTTCTATTCTACCTCAAACCAGGACAGCGGACTAAGCCCTGACCTCAGCTTTTGTGCTGTGCTTTCTTCAGATAAAAACTCCTGTTGTGTTCAATACTCAGCTTGGGAGGTTTTAAATACTGCGCTTTAAGTTAAAGTCCATTTTATTGAGGAGGAAAGAAATGTAGACTTTTAAACAGTATTCTCTTGTGATCCCAAGTCTTCTAGAAGATCAATTTCTGAAGGCATAAGTTTGCCTGCAATTATTGTGCTACATGGAAATTTCACATAATGGCATTTATATGGACTTTTCCTTCAAACACAAAGAAATAAATTATGTAAGTAAATTACTTGGATCACTAAAACCTGCCAGCTAGGATGATTCACAAAGATTAATCTATTGCTCTAAAACACCAAGCAGCCAATTAAAATTTTCATTCAGCTATAAGCTGCTGCAAAATTAAAATTTAGCAATCCTAATTCTGTGGATAGTTCGACCAGAAAATAATCAAACAATAAAGAGTTTGTCATGACCATCATTATGTTAAAACAAACAAACAAGAAGTTCTGTTCAGCAGCTTTTTTTTTTTTTTCCATCATCCCTCACAAAGTAGGGGAAAAATGCAGGACTGTAAGCTTAAGCAGTAATTAGCTTAACAGATGCCTGAAGGAAATACGCTGGGCCAATTATCAGCACCTTCATTGCAGTAAAAAGAACATTCCTTTAATATTGAAGCAAAATGGACCGTGTCTATTTACTGGAAGCATAACAATGCATCATATTTTAGCTGAACGGAGAAGAGTATTTTTTCTACTGATGTAAATAAGTTCCACTTCTCTGTTTAGGTAAGAGTCAAGAAAGGAAGTCTTTATTTTATGTTGGAAGTGAATGGAGATCAGAACTGGATTAGAGGTAGACCAAAAATACTGGCTGAACTCCATCGAAAATACAGAGGTTTCAGGTATTCTAGTTAGATGCAGAATGAAAATGAATGATAGTTTCCTTAAATAAATAATTAAAATAAATTAAAATGTAAGCTCTCCATCAATGTGAAAGGTTGTCTGATAGTTAGGTCACACTTCAGAGGTGACAGATCATTAATAAGTTGTTAAAAAGTCGTTAAGGTTGCATGTACCTAAAATTTGAAAGAAGGACACCCTGAGCATGGTTTGGGCAGGTCTGTATAGATGCACAACTAGTTACACAGTGAATTCCATACTGTTTAAGCATAAACCCCCATCAAGTTCCAGGAACAAAAGCTCTTTTATGGGATCAGTACTTTTTGCTTTGAATATAAAGGCTTCAGCACTTTAAGTAACAGCAGGAGTCCATTTTATTTTGCAGCAGTATTTTTATCCTGCTGACAAGCGCGTGTTTCTGCATCATGCCTGAAATACCAGTTTAGCTGCCTTTGGTGGTGTGTCTTCCTGCGGGTGGTATCAGCTGCATGATTGCGGCCATACTTCAACTCCCCATGTCAGACAGCGTGAAGGGATGAGATTGAGCACCAAAAGACCTTTCATGAGTTCTGCTGTCTGAGGAGGTGTGGAAGGAAAGCAAGCCCTGGTGCTAGCTGGTGGCAGAGGTGGCTTGCTGCAGGCTTGGGGCTGGCCCAGAGAGGGCAGGTGCTCCCTGGATTTTGCCATAGCTTCACCCTTCATACCATGGAGGTCTCTGTGAGGGTTTGCTGTACATAACAAGCTGCAACACTTAACCCATTTGCCCAGGTATACTTGTATTTTTTCTAATGTTTAAAGGCATAGCAGAGCAAAGGTGCATTCCTGCCCTTCTGTGTTAGTCCTTGGGTTTTCTCTGGTCACCCCAAGCTCACAGTATGGGCTGGTGGTAGTTTACACTAAACAGTGCAGGAAAGTTACAAAGTCTTTTGCAAGGTAATGATGGGTGTGTGTGTGTGTGTGTGTTTGGTTGATTTGCTTTGTTGTTGTGCTTTGGTTTTGTTATTTTGTTTGTTTGTTTTTTTTTCCCCCGGTGCATAGCAACTAAACGTTCTCATTTTATTAGGATTGTCTTCGTAATGAATAGCTTCTGCTTTCTTTTTTCATACAGTATTCTCTTAAATCTCTATTGTGCTCCCCACTGCCCACAAACATGCCTAAAACAAAATTTTCTGTTTAGATCCCCAATAGATAAAAAACGTGGGAGTTGCCGACATCTACAAGTTTATATATTCTGGAATAGTGCAATATCAGTTGTTATAGACAGATTGCTTGTTTTCTACATGCTAAAGAGAAGTATCTGAATCTATTCTATTAGTGGGTGGCTCTGAAGGAAAGGATTGTCCCCTTGAACTGTCTGGAACCTTGCAACAGATTTAATATATATATTTTTTTTTCCTAACAACTAATTGTCAAATTAAGCTATTCTGGATTTTCCTATAGCAGCTATTTCCAGGCACATTTAACTTGTAAAAGAACTTTTTGTTGGGTCATTAGTTCAGTTTGAGTTTCAGGTGTTACTTGTGCTTTTCTTTGTAATAATCTCAAATTTGTACACATCTGGGAGCCTTTACCAAAGGTCATTCCTGTGCTTATTGAAATCCACTGTGTATTTTTTCCACTGAGTAGTCAGTGACTTATCTCCTTCATTGCAAAGATGCATTTTAATTCTGGCTTCAAAAGCTCACGGCACAGATCAAAATCAATTCGGCTTCTGTGGTAGTTGGCCCATGTAAGTATAAAATGGCATATGATGGTGGGACAATTATGGCTAAAGAAAAATAATCATATTATTCCTTTGCAAAATACTCTGATGTGGTTTTCAAGCTGGGGTGGGATTTGTTGGGGTGGAAACACTTTTTCAAAATATTTTTCTCTCATTTTTCCCTATTTCCTGGTCTTCCTAATCTTGAGGCTGAGTAAAAAGGAAAAATTTTCTAGGGAAACACTGACCTTTTATTTCAAGGGTCTTCACTTTCCAAAGGCTGAGAACTACACATGGTTTAGAAATGTTTTATAGCTCCCACAATTTTTGACCAACACTGAGAATGTGTTTTCATTGCCTTGTTTAGCAGAGCAAATAAAACTGTCTTCCTCAAGGTGCTCTGAGGCAAAGAGCAGTGTGGGGAGCTACGCCAGGAATTACTTGCTGCTTCTTTCTAAAGAATGCCTTTTTTTTTTCTTCTTTTTTTT